>CM035136.1:41544244-42144244 GCA_020205605.1 Panax ginseng
TTCTACACTATCACAGTAGCGTATGCATGCATATTTTTTCCGGTTTACATCAGTTAGATTGTGAGATATTTGCGAAATGCATCTAAACACATAGTAGTGATTATGTATGCACAAATGACTTGATAAAAATATTCAACATAGTAAATGTTAGTATTAAACCATCTTTGAACATAATGATGTGAAAAAATTTGACTTACGAGGCAGTCAATTGGCACCTTTTCTGCTATTTTTTGTCTATTTGAGGTCGATGAGCAAAAGGTAGAAAGGCAAAATACTCCTAGCATTGAGGTTGGCCTTATGCATGATAATTTTGATTTTTAATGCATATATTAGGTATATGACTTTGGGGACGGTGTCTTTCTTGAATGGCCACCTAGACATGCACTGTGTGCATGTGGATAGTCCTATTTTCAAAGGGACTATGGCAAAATTTTTTTCCAAATGTAGGCATTGGGTAGTCATGCATTCTAACTCTCTATTATATGTTAAAGTAAATGCATGCATGCATATAGTCATATAATGCATTTTAGAAAGCTCGGTGAAATACCACACCCTTTACGAGGTGATTTGGAGACTTGTTGTCCGGATATTATGGATCCGGATCGGTAGAAGCGGTTCTATAGGGGGCCGCTTACGGCGTCTGGCGGAGGGCTTACGAAGTGCCTCGTCCAGATTACTGTCGAGACTGCCCTCGTCGGTTGGTGGAATTTGTGATTAAATCTGTCGGTAGATGTTTCGGGCGTCGAGGGGCGAGGAGGTGGATATTGAGGATCCGCTCTGCTTTGCACATATCCCTCGCGAGGGAGCTTAGAGCATCGGTGGTGAACCGGAGTTCTTTGGGTGATTTGGGTGAACACCCATCGATGTACTTGCATCTTAACGAGGTATGGCGTTAGACTTTATCTTCCTTCTTTCCTATTGATGAGGATTTAAAGGGTTACGATGTTGATCGCTTTTCATGCGGGTTCGGGTTTTTACGACCTCGGGAGGCGGTTTAGCATCCACTCCATGTACCGGCGCTTCATCGATTATAGAAGCGATAGTGCATGAGTGGGGATTTGGGGCATTTTCTCCATCCTTCCCGTCGTTGTCACTGGGGTTACCTCGGGGCATTTATGCGGCGATGGTTTCATCGGACTCGGTCCTCCCTCTTTGGATTTGAGGTGATGATGGCGCCTATGGATTGGCGATTTATCACGGTATGGAGTTTGGAGGGGCGATTGCCTTGCATGGCGAATATATCCCTCTTGTCGTCCGATCCTTATTAGGAGTTCGGTGAGGCGCTCAAAAGCGGGGCTATCGTTCGGGTCCTTTGGCGTAGATGTTATAATGGGCTATTGGTGAGCCCATGCACGATGATGTCGAGGATCGGGGATCGCGTTCTGCGGCGATTGTTCACGATGATCATTGAGTTTGCTTCATGTGAGATAACTCTTCCACGGTATCTTTCGCTTTGGTCGCCGCCACTGCGATGTGGGCCGTATAGGAGAGTATGGTTGGGGCTCTTACACCTTTGCCTATTTCCTCCGGGGCATGCGTCTGCGCTCACGAGGGTTTAATAGAGGCTTGGCTAGGATTTTACCCATTTCTGCTTTGGTGAGTATTTCTCTTGTCTTTTTCCATTCACGGAGTTAAGAGTGTTTCTTGATAGCGAGATGTTTTGCCATTGTGTTGGCGCGTTTTGGGCCTATGAGAGGCTTCCATGTTTGCGTCCATGAGTGTGTTAGGCTTAGATACCTATCCACGAGGATGAGCGATGGCACCATTCTATTTTGCGAGAGGTCCACATATGTCGAGGGCTTCGCGCTCATTCAGTAGTATGTTGGAGTTCTTTGGTGGTGGCGCCATCACATGGCTTCCATACTCGGGGATCATTTGACCATCGGTTTTGAGGATGGACACCCTCTTTGGAGTAAGTATTTGATTTCCACACGGAGATTTCCCTCTTTTCGAGATGGAGGTGGGAGCTCTATTTAGGAGAGCGCGTGCTATTAGGAGCACCACGGGGGATTAGTATATACCGATCTTGCCCTCTGTCGGCGTCATTGGCATATCACGATCACCCATACTTGATATTCCATTGTTGGGAGTTAGCGGTTTTGATTTATCAGGGTCCATGTACTCGGGGAGATATTCGGCGTTGGTGGCTCCCTCGCACTATTGGGGCCCGATCCGTGCCACACGATTTATGGGGACATGGTTTCAGGATCTTTGATGATGATGGATTGGGTGGCTTGTGTCCGACTCGACTCATCGACCCAGTTGATAGCTTGACCCGGCAGTTGGATCGAGCACACATATTTATTCGGCATTTGGGCGAGAGATCCGGTGAGGCGGAGTCATTTGTTCCTTCCGGCTCGGTCTTTGGCCCCTCGGACGACCCATTTGGTTTTGCGGTGTGAGATCCTCCTCTTTATAGGCACGACATCCTGTTGATAGAGATCCGGTGACTCGGGAGGAGTTACATCGGTGGGCGAGGATTGAGGATGTGGACATCGAGACCTGGTCTTCTTCGATGTATATTCTCGTTATATCTTTTGATAGGCCTCTGTTAGATATTGGGTGTTTGTTCCCCATTCTCGTTATATCTTTTGATAGGCCCTCTGTTAGTAGTAGAGGCGTCTGTGCCCCATTTTCATGTACTTGTGTTGTATAGAAGTGATGTATTAGATGATGATATATTTAGGAATGTATGCACCATTTTTCATTCCCTATATCATATTGCCATCCATTATACATTATGCATGTATCATATTATGCATATATATGTATGTCGAGAGATATTCGGCATTGACCCTGGATGGTCTTATGACCACGGCCCCACAGATGTCTTCTTGACGATTTAGTAGTATAGATCATACCCACCGTCGATGGTGTGGCATTGGGTATCACGATCGTGATGCGATAGCATGTCACCACCGAGATAGGGTATTTGTAGATCTATTCTTTTGACATACCATGACCCTTTTGGTATTCGAGGTTCTGCGAGGATTCGTGGGCGGGATGATAGAGCATTGGCTACTACGATAGGCGGTATTCATTTTGGCACCCATGAGTTGACTCTCTACTACGGAGGTATGCGTTTTGATCTTGCCCCTAGAGCAGACCTTGCGTGCACATGGCTTTGGGAGACATGAGTAGGCGATTCATGACTCTCACGGGATTGAGGCGTGAGTGGTGCGAGGATGAGGATGGTGACATCGGCCACGTGATCTCTCGGCGTTTTACGTGGCCATGATTTGGTGCGGAGGATAGCTACTCTCACGACATTACAGGGGATTTCACAGTGTCGGAGGATCATTGGCGTTTGGCGAGTTGATGTCTTGATGCTATGTGTCTTTGTCATACGTGTATATATCTTGCGGTATATGGATGAGATAGATATAGGCGTTATCATGGTCGTGAGCTCTCGGGGGGAGGTCGTACCATTGTACCTATGATCGTGGCGAGAGACCTGCGATCGACATCTCTTCTTGATACTTACCCGTCGAGGTGTTTCTTTGGGAGTTTGGTCATCTTTGTATGTGTGTTTATATGTCACACTTGCGGCCGGTTGGTACCCTTAGGCGGCATGGGTATTGCTTTTTCCCATGATGTGGCTATGTCATACTCCTTTCGACCATCGGTGTATAGATGCTCGAGTCTGGTCGCATTTTTGGCGGATATCGAGAGATCCATTTAGCATATTCTTTGTGCTCGGGGCTTTGCTCACCATCTGACTTCATTACTCATACTCGGGCATGGATTTCCTCCCTTTGGTTTGGCTTGAGGCGTGACTACTTATCACCCATTGGCGTGATGTCATGATTCGACTAGTTCGAGATTTTCATCCTTTTTGAGGGGCGGCGGTCGGACGTTGACTTCTCGATACCTCTCGGTAGAGACCCCGATCTCGTGTATCGCTTCTTTGGGATCGGCGTGAGCTAATTGCTTTTCCTGCCGATCGTCCGGTTATTCATGAGTACTCGCATGGATGGAGCGGAGGTTTTATCATTGCTGGCGATATTTGCGATCTGGGAGAGCGAGTTAGATCGATGTAGAGCCTATAGAGGACATTGATACCTACATCGAGGAGGATCTGCATTCTTTGGGTTGCCGACATTTCTTCGGATTCTCCTAGTACCCGGTACTTTTGTGATTGATTTTCGCACGATACTTAGGCGAGTCTTCATCGATGACCTTTGAGAGAGATCGATTCGATCTATGATGTCATTGCTCTTGATGTGAGGGGCAGCTACTATTAGAGAGGCGAGGCATTGGCTCGTAGAGAGATGCGTGTTCATTTGGCGTGATGAGGCTAGATCGACGGAGAGCCTTGATGATAGTTGAGGCGGGATAGTCGCTATATCTGCCGGGATGTGGGCATCATGAGATAATCTTTGGTGGCCAGGTCCTTACCCTTTGGTATGATCGCGAGAGATGGCGCTTATATCGATGAGCATATGGTCATCATCATGCGGATAGCTCTGATCTGTTGGGTCGTGTGGATATTCTTATCCGAGGAGACTACTGACTTTACCTCCTTCATCGAGAGGGATGCCATGTTGGTCTCTGCTAGCTCGCATGTACCACTGATTAAGTAGATGAGCTTGTATTTACCTGCAGACTAAGCAGCCATTTTGTCATATCTGATTCACATTGTATATATATCAAACAACATTATATATATGCGGGGAAATATATTTTTGGATCACTTCCCTTTTAGATATGCCTTGCTATTTGCTTGATATTTTTTTCTTTGCTTGAGGGCTTGTGATCTTGATGTATTACGAATTCTTCCTTGGTGGATGGACATTGAGTTGTCTGGATAGTTGAGAATGGATCATCGATCTATGTATCCCTACCATCTTTGGTGTCTTGGGACTTGTTTACGAATGGAAATGTGGAGAGAGGTGTGGCTTTCCTCTACGAGATTGATTAGCACCACGGATGGTGCTTGATACTTCTATTTAGGAGAAGCCTAGTTAATTCCACCTCTTATGGTTTAGTGTTTGCTCTTGAGGGTATGCCATGACTTAGATGGTCGTAGAATCTCTATTTGGGAGGAGTTGAGGGTAATTCCATCCCTTTGATGCGAAGCAAGAATGAAATGTAATGGATTGAAGAGAATCCCAATACCCGTTGACAATGGTTTGTGTTTTGGTAGGGGTGAGACCGCACCATGAATGGCTGCCTACGTACTCCTATTGAAGAGGAGATCAGGTCTGCGTAGTTCGAACCTGGTGTAAGAGGTTCAATGCTGTATATGGCTGACATGGTGTAGGAATGTTTTTGGTTGTTTTTGTGAGGAGAAGAGGGTAGAAATGTTTTTGTTGTTTTTTTTTGTTTTATTGCGGTAGGGCCATATGAAATGGTTGCCTCGTACTCTATTGAAGAGGAGATCGGTCGGCGTAGTTAGCCCCTCGAGGCGAGAAGAAAAGCGTAATCCCATATGCGGTCGGAGTGCGGGGGAAGAAAGTTTAATCTAGGTTGAGGATAAGCTGTAGGTGAAAAGTTTGATCCCGGTAATGGGTAGCCAAGCTAAAAGCATGAGAGGTTCAATCCGCGGTGGGATGACCTAAGTTGTATGAGTCTGAAAGAGAAAGCAGAATTGCTTTGGCTTGAAAAATACGTTTCCACGAGGGGCAAAGTGTAGATAAGTTGTATGTGGTAAAGGGTTAAAAAGCGGAAATGGTGACACTGATGATGATGCACCGGGGTGTTTCTTTGGTTGCCGGACATAATACCGTTTCACGGTGTCGAGTTGATGAGTTGTGGAAATTCATCGCCGTCCATTTCTTGCAATCGAGGCGCCTCTGTCGATACTTCTTTGACAATAAGCGGGCCTTCCGAGTTAGGGCGAATTTTCCTTTAGCTTTGATCTTGGTTGTCGAGAATCTTCTTCAAAACCAAGTCGTGTTGTTTTAAGCTGCCGTAGTAGCCGGACTTTTTGTTGTAGGATCTGGCGATCCTTTCTTGATATCTTGACCATGGAAGATAATCGCGGTTCGCCTTTTCGTCTATTAGAGACAATTGGTGATACTGTCTTGTACCCATTGGTCTTCATCCGGTGGCGTCGATCGACACTACGAGAGATTCCATCTCAACTTCTATGAGAACCTTTGCTTCCATCCCATAGGTTAAAAGCGTGAGGGGTTGCCCGGTTGAAATCGCATTGTGGTTACGTAGGCTAGGCTGAGAGGAGGCGATAAGTCGGGCCAATCTTTGTGGTTGGCGGACATCTTTTGCATAATCTTCTTGATATTTTTTTTGTTAGCAGCTTCAATGACCACCGTTCATCTTGGACGATAGATGTGAGTTAAGATGTTTGATGTGGAATTTCTTGCATAATTCCTCCATCATTTTGTTGTTGAGTTTTTGGCATTATCGACACGATCACCTACGGTTGTCCATATCGACAAGCGACACATTTACGATGAAAGCAATGATGACTTCTTTAGTGACCACAGGGAAGGAGAGGCTTCTACCCACTTGGTGAAGTAGTCGATCATGGTGAAGATAAATCGGTGACCATTCTTGGCTTTAGGCTCGATGGGCCGATAGCGTCCATTCCCCACATTGAGAGGGCAAAGGCGAACTCATATTGTGGAGCTCCGTGGAGGGCGTGTATAGCATTCCATGAATCGCTTGATAGCATCTTTTGGCGTGGTCGTTGCAATCGACTTTGAGAGATAGCCGATAATGTCACATCACGAGGACTTTCTTGACAAGGAGGGCCACTCATGTGGGGGCCACAGACTCCACCATGGATTTCATCCATAAGCCTTTGGGCTTGATCTTTGTCTAGACACTGAGGAGACCTAGTCTGCATCTCTTTTGTAGAGGCGCATCTCCACTCGGGTAGAACTTCATAGCAAGTCGATGGATCCGCCTTTTCTCGGTCGGGCTCGCCTCGGTGGGTGTAGATCCATCTCATGAGATATTCCTTGATATCTTGATACCGAGGAGGTTGGATGGGAGGTAGCTCATCGATACTTCTCAATGTAATTCCCAAATTTTGGGGCCTTGTTAGGAAATTGTGGCGCTTGGCAAGTGTTCCTTATGCGATATGCGAATCGAGGAGGCCAAAGTTGCTAATGCATCCATGAAATCATTCTATTACGAGGAACATGTATAAAGGAGATTTCTTGAACTCAAAGCCATCTTCAAAAACACCTTGATGGTGGTAAGGCGACAAATGTAGTTCCTTGGTTTGATAGATTACGGTGGATTATGCGATTATCAACTCCGAATCTCAAGGACGATTAACTTTGATGCCCATTGAGCGGGCAAGTTTTAGCCCATGAGGCGACCTTCATACTCGGTAGTATTGTTGGTCTTGACAAGCTGTAATTTGATGGCTGACGGGATCTTGCTCCCGTATCGAGATATTAGAAGCTGCTCGGCTCGAGAACCTTCCATATTATGACTCCATCAAAATACATCCTCCATGATTGGCGGCGCGTATCGTCTTGATGGTGTTCTTTGTCTTGTCATTACTCCTTCATCGAGGAAATATGTCTCAAGGGTTTGAAATCCCACGAAGGTGCGATGGCGAGTTGATCGCGATTCCTTGACCTTTGATGGACTTTTGAGTCACATATCGATGTCAAATTGTTGTAGGATCAATTGCCATCACAGACGATCGGCAATTTAACATGGGTTTGTTGAACACGTACTTGAGAGGATCCGCGGGATATGAGATGGGTTGTGTGACCATGGAGGTAATGTTGTAACCTCATGGAAGCCCATGCTAAAAAGCACAACACGTCTTTTCGATCGAGTGTACTTGTGTTCCTTCTTCTTTGAACCTTTTCTTTGAGGTAATAGATAGCTCGTTCTTGGCCTCTATCGTCTTTCTGTCCGACATATCATCCCATGGCATTGTCACTTACTGGGACGGTACATGAGCAGAGGGAACATCATCCACAGGTGGTACAAGGGGAGCTTTGACTATTTGTTTCTTGATTGTAAGGAAGGCATTACGCACTCATCATTCCATTTCATGGAGGAGTTCTTCCTTAATAAGCTTGAAGATTGGCTCACGAGTTCTTTGTGAGTTGGGAGATAAATCTCTTGATGAAGTTGATTCTTCCCAAAAATCCCGTATTTCCTTCTCTATCGAGGAATGGGCATTTCGGTGATGGCTTGGATTTTGGCGGGATCGACTCAATCCTTTGTGGTGACTAGAAATCCTAGCAACTTGCACGATTTGGCCTTAAAGGCGCATTTAATTGGATTCAACTTCAAGTTGTACTTACATGACTGTTGAACAACTTTTCTAAGATGGTCTAGATGGTCATCCTCCTTAGGGACTTGACAATGATGTCATCACGTAGATCTCAATCTCTTTATGCATTAAGTCGTGGAAAAGAGCCATCATAGCTTCGTTGATAGGTAGCTCTCGGCATTGATGAGGTAGAATGACAACCGTCTATAAAAAAAAGTTCCCCAAGGAGTGATGAAAGCGGTCTTCTCACGATCTTCCTCGGCAACCATGATCGATGGTACCCATAAAGCAATCGACAAAGGAGTACATATGTCGTATTGCATGATATTATCGATGAGAATGTGGATAAATGCTTGCGGGAAAGCTATCTTTTAAGCAAGCTTTATTCAAGTCCGGTAATCCACATAAACTCGCACCTTCCCCTCGGGTTTAAATGCAGGGCACGATGTTGGATATCCACTCGGGATATGTAGACACCATGATGATGCCGACTTGAAATTGTTTCACAATTTCTTCTTTCACCTTTAAACTCCACTCGGTTTCAATCGCTTTGAGTTTTTACTTGCTTGGTTGGCTTAAATCCCTCTTTAATGGGAAGGCGATGAAGGACAATGTCGGTGGACAAACCCACCATGTCTTCATGAGACCATGCAAACACATCTGGAATTGGGTTAATAAGCGTAACCATGTCATTAGTTGGTTTGGGGTAAGGAGTGCGAACCAATCTGGATTAACTTAGGGCTTTCTAAGGTTAGAGATTGAAAAAGTGGTTTGATCAAGGTTGGGTTTGGGTTTGTCTTTGACCCATTCTTGAATTTTGGAGGCACCTCAATGTCATCTGGATATCCATCAAATTTGAATTCATCTCTACATCAAAAGTACTGATCCTTGTGTAGGAGAGGCATCGTATCCATAAAATATGAGGCACATCTAAATTGAGTCTGAAACAAAATATGCTTTCACTTAGTATATATGAAATGTGTTGATCATACGGTGTTAGCATATCTTGGCAAAATAAAGCGCTAATCTTGTCTGAGAAAAGTAGCGAGTTATTATATCTGAGGCGAAAGAGTTTACGCGCTTTACCCTCGTCGACCAAAGCGAAGGAATGTTGTCCCAATTAGCAAGGTAAAAGTCGGGTGGACCCATGATGATGGAGGATTGTCATCATCCTCCTTGTCCGAATGATGGCCATTACGTCGAGGAAATCATAAATGCAGGGTGTATACATTAGTATGTTCATCATGAGCGATGATCGTATCTGGGACATCATCAAGTATGGCGTCTTGCTTGATTCTTCGTTCCTCTTCTTCCGCTGCGGGATTTGGAACAAAGATTTCTTTCTCCTTTCACCAAGTGTCGGCTTGGGAAATAACATAGCCATTACATTGGTGGCACCTTTCTTTGGAGGTTATGCGGACTCGAGTTTGAAAGTGAAATAAGCGCCCACATGGTTGAAATTTGAAGGAATCTTGATGCTTATGAGGATTCTGTGACTAGAATTTGGCGAGAATAGCCTAGTCAATTTATTCAACTTGCTTGGTTAATCGAATGGGGTACTTGATACCTGGCCATCTTACTGACCCTTGTCGGTTTATGACCTAATGACATCATTTCTTGAGTGGTGAGACATTACCTCGGCGAGAAATTTTGGGTTGAGGCGATGGTGCTCCAATAGCATGGTATTGGGTGTTGCTTATTTCAAAGCATGAAAATATTTGGTTCCACATCCTCATTGGCATTGATGAGCGGTATGTCCCCGTCTTTGAGGAATCTCGGTTCGGCGTTTATTTGTGACGAGGCTATTATTGATGATGTATTTCAATTGTTGGTGAAGAGTGGAGGGGCCCTTGACCATATGAATCCATGGTCGTCGAGGAAGCGGGTTGTATCCGAATCTATCTTGAGCACATGGAAGATCGCGAGAATGTGTGAGGACCAATTTAGATTGGCGGCTCGATTACTCAAGCCGTAGGAATTCTGGCGGGCTCCATCAAAAGCTTTGATGATAGTATGGCTACTCAAGAATTCGGTTGAGATTGATATTCATCTTCACCAAGGTAGCATATGGGCGGATATTTAGGAGAGGAACCTCCATCTATTAAGACTCCTGCTACCATATATCAGGAGGATAAAGGCCATGATAATGTAGCGGTTTTTGCAATGGCCCGGTCCCTTGGATGGTATGTCATCATCGGTGAAGGATATCACATTGTTGTTGAAAATGTGATCAACCATATGTTGAAACTTTTTCCGTATCGCGATGTCGGGAGATGAAGCTTCTTCTAGAACCTTTAGCAAGACCTTCGGTGATTCTCGGAGGTTAGGACCAAGTCAAAATTGATATTTGTTGTGGAGCTTCTTTCAAGCTTAAAACCACTAGTGACTTCATTATGACCCACGGTAGCGGAGGAATTTTTCAACCTTCTCCATGGGTATTTTCCCTTTGATTTGGTGGTGGGGTTCATCACCGATGGGGAAGATCTGATGGATTTTTCGCCGACAACTGCTTGGCGGTTGTATGTGAGGTGGATCCTTCACCTTCTCCATAATTCCACGGAACCTTGCATGAAGCTAACAATAGGATATTGTGCTGCTCTGCATGGCAAGTTGATTGGCTCGGGGCGGCCACTTTCAAAAGATTGTTTCCTCCTTTGAAATTTGAATTATCGGTGTTGTGAGTAAAGTATTAATCCCTTGACGGTGGATATAAGCTTGCTACCACACTTTTCCACTTAGTAGGGCACTGCATTCTCACTTGCACGTAACACGATGTGTCGTTATCACATAGCCTTGATACACCCTTTGTCGATTAGATTTTGAATAAGGTGGCGGAGTGCCCGGCATTCTTCTGTCTTTGTGTGCCATGAGGTGGGAGTGGTATTGACATACTCCATCGAGTTGTACCATCCGAAATCGAGCGGGGTTGATTGGAGGTAGAAGGGGCTGATCCTTCCTTCATTGATTAACATGTGAAGGATTTCCTCCATGGGTTGGCCCAAATAGGTGAATTCCCTTTTGTTGGCGAAATCCGGCGGGCTTTGGCATTGCTCTCTTCGTCACTTTGTCTTCGACATTTCATTTTACGAAAGTAGCGAGGAATATTCATGACAATAGGTAGGAGGCTGGCATGCTCTGGTGATTAAGCTGGCGAGTCACTTGATCTTTGATAAGTCACTAGTTCCTGTATTTGCTCGATTTGTTTTGAGAGAGCTTTGATCTTTCGTTCCATTGTGAATTGGAACTTAGCATAATCCATCTCATCATCATAGTCTTTGATGGTTTGGGAAGAATCACAATTTGAAGTTGGAACTTGTCCTTTGCTCAATTAATCATGTTGACCTCTTCTTCTTTGTGTTGAGGAAGAGGGTTGTCTTATACATGAAATTTGATCGGGTTTGGTGACTCTGATCTCCCCGTTGTCTATTAGGTCTGGATCTTGTGTTTGAGGCCCAACAATCTGAGTATCATGTCGGTGCCCCGGCATGATAAGCACATTTCTAGCGACATTGAAACCCCGTCCATTAGAAATTTGGTTTGGTGGAAGAAGATCGTAATTTTCTTACTGTGTTGTCGGAAGATTAAGAATGTTCTCGAGGTATCCCCTAAGGGTGTAAACACTTTCGATGGCGTTTGACTTCTCCACCTTTTTAGTCTTTGGAGGGTTTGCTGTTGTCTTTGGAAAGGGAGTGTAGTTTCTCCTCCTTTGAATAGGCATATTTTGATTGCCTTTTTGCCCTGTAGTATCGAGGAAACATCTTCCTCTTTCTTTTTATGGACCCTCAGAAGTTGTTCCCATAATTTCAGTTGGATGTGATCGACTTGACTTTGAGTGCGGCTAGGTCTTGAATCTTTCGATTTCAACCCCATTTGACCATCTCCCCATGTTTAACCATTTAGGAAAGCGGTTTTTGCGATCTTGGCTAAACTCTCTCTCATAGAAGGAGCTTCTTGTATGTCTATGAATGTCATGACCATTTACTGATTACATCATGGCGGGACTAACTTGGGCGACCAGGCGTCTCCACCTTTGAGCATCTCTACGAAAGACTCGTTAGACTATTTTTTGATCTTGGTAATTTGATCTGAGGTCGAGGAGCCATCTGAGTTTGAAAAGCTGTATTGAGTGAGGAAGGCATGTGCTAGCTCTTCCCATTTGTGGATTTTGGAGTTGTCTAATCTTGTGTGTGTACCACCGAGCGGGCTTCTCGGTTAGACTCTTTTGGAATAATTGCATTGAGCTTTTCATCCTCTGCATAGGATCAAGTTCTCAATAAATACTTTTAGATGTGTATAAGGATCCCCCTAACGTCATATTTTTCAAAGTCGGGAGTTTTAAATTTTTTTTGGATAGTGAACACCGGGAAAAATACATAGATCGACATATGAAACACTCCGTGTGTTCCAATTCCTTTGATAAGCGTGAAAGGTCTCTTCCATTTGGAGGACTTTCTTTTTGATGTCACCATTATGCGGATCTCGGTGGGATGGGTGACATCATGAGTTTTGTTGGTCGTATCAATTTGTGGTTACAGTATGGTAATAATGGGTTCTCCCCCTTGTGTGGAGGATTCGGTATGTCTGGGTATTTTACGACCTGTGTGTGGTGGTGTAATTCTTTTAATAGAAACGACCAAATCTGTAATTTGTTTACTTAATCAAGTCGAATTCTTTGCGGAAAGCTGGATTAAGTTCGATCTGGTCGGATAATGACATGATTATTTGTGGAGCTGTTGCCTTTTGGACTTTTTGCCGGGTAGTAGGTCAGATTGATTCCCCTGAAAGACTTGGCATAGTTTAGTCCTTAGGGAAGGTGTATAATAACATATCTTTATGTGATGTGTCCATTTTAGGAATTTTATCTGCAAAGCGGGTGTCATTTGTTTGTTTTGTAGCATGTATGTGGACACATTGCTTCATATTTCTCATTACATGGAGATAGATATGGAATGAAATTACAAGTAATTGTGTTTACAAGTAATTGAAATGAGAGCATGAAGAGACTTTCCTCCGTTTTGGGTTTATCGGTGACCTATCTTAGGTTACTCATGCGGCTTTTTGGCATGAAGGTTCCCAAATCATGCAATCTACTAGGCGGGAAGTTAATCCGGTCTTTCAATTTGGGCGAATTTGGGTGGTGCCTTTCACTGAGCCTCGGAGAATTAGTCTTCTCACGAGTCCGATAATCAAACACAAGCAGGATAGCCTCTGGTGGAGGACCACACAACATACATTCACATACATCGCGTCTCTCAGTATGAAATGATGACATGTGCGAAGCACTAATATCATAAGCGGTTTATAGTCTGAAGCACTAACATCCTACCTTGAGATATGATCACGAAGCACTAAGTTCAAACAAGACATGCATTCGTACACATTCATCAATGTAAATGCAACATCCACACACAAGCGGATAATAGTTTTGAAAAGATTGTAATAGCGGCTTAAGTCCTCTTCTTTTGGAGTCCCCAGTGAGTCGCACACTGTCGACGTCGGGATTTTTGGGTGTCCCTTTCAGTTACTTGTTCTTTGGTGTTCTCATTTTAGGTGAGATTTGTTTGAAAAAACAAGTGAAAAAGGTCAAACATGTATAATGTCGACGATGGGCTGATTAAGAGTAAGCATGATTGGTTTTTAAATGGTTGTACCAACACAATAGAAAAGGTTTGCACATTGACCCGGTGATGTGACAGCGATATCTGAATTGGTGAAAGCAGAGATTCGTTTAGGGTCAGGGGACTTGGTTATCTTGGGGGAAGGTGTTAGGCACCCCCAGACATCCGTGTTACCACGGTGGCCGCCTCTTTTCAAGAAACTATTATCACGTGTGTGTGTGTGTGTGTGTGTGGGTGATGTCTTTGTTATATGAAAGTTGTGCGAGGCCTCGTTTGAACCTATATATACGAGGTTTGAATTTATGTAAAAATTGAGTTTTAGCAAGATATAGCGGTGATGTTTTATAAAGAGGTTTTTCAAACCACGATGCTCAATAGGAATTGAGACCTTTTACACTCCCATTTTATTAAGTGATCAATTTGGATTGATTTTATTTGGCGGATCACGAGGCATCGTATGAAAAAATAATATATAAAAAAATAATGCCGACTTCCTCGTGGGTATGGAAACCATCGAGGAAATTGGACATCATGAGAATAATTTACAAAATTTGCTTACAATTTGAAAAATGTCCATCGGAGAACCGAATCTAGATCGATGGGATGAATCATGTGATCACATGATTCCTAAAGCGCACGAGAATGTTGCAATTTGTATGAAAGCGATAATATATATATATATATATATATAAAATATATAATATATATATATCTGAGACATGATCACCAACCACGAAGCACCTCCATGGGGATCGAAATGTAAATAAAAAATTTGTTAAAAGCTATCATCAGCCATACGGAGAAACTCGAGGCGGGACAAAAGCGTAAATAAAGTTGTAAAGCGATCAAGCGCCACGAAGAGAACTCGAGCGGGGATATATATATATATATATATATATATATATATATATATATATATATATATATATATATAATATGCCGGATGTAAAATCCGGGCTCATCGAGCGATATATATTATATATATATATATATATATATATATATATATATATATATATAAAATAGCATGCAGGATATAAAATCAGGCTCATCGACGAGAGTTCCAGACCACAGTTATATATATATATATATATATATATATATATAAAAGCGATAAGCGCACGCAGATATAAAGTCTAGGCTCATCGAACAAAAAAACACACGACATACGGTTATATATATATATATATATATATATATATATATATAATATAAGCGCTCAGGGCAAAATCTAGGCTCATCGAACAAATCGACATATATATATATATATATATATATATATATATATATATATAAAAGCAAATAAGCGCTCGGGCAAAATCTAGGCTCAATCGAGGCATAACTTCGATAATGTTAGTCGATATATATATATATATATATATATATATATATATATATATATATATATATATATATCTGATGGAATGAAACCACGGATAGAAGTCAGGGCAAAAGCAAGCAACACGACTCTCAGCGTGTAGAAGGGTGTGTGCAAAGAAGAAGAAAGACTCTAAAGTGTGTGAGAAGGCTTACGGTATTTGCTAAAAAGGCTTCTATATCTTTAGAGTGGGTAAACACTTTAGGCTTTTGTGGGTACAAAAAGAGGCTATATATGAGCTCGAGGTGTTTGAAAGTGGGAAAATACCTTTATATGGAGAGTCTGAGAGCAAATTGTGCGGGGTTTCCCGTCTTTTTCTCTTAAAATCAGCACCCCAAGCCCTCTATTTATAGGCAATATGAGCATGTGTGTACTGGTGGCATGAGTGTCAGGTGGTCAGGTCGGCCGGTTTTGTCGGTCGGTTGGAGTCGTCGTCTCGAAATCGTCGTGCACTCGAACCTTTGTAATGTCCACTCGGATTTTGAGAAGTGCAATCGGGCATCCGTTTTGAGGTATTCGGGACCTATTTGGGACCATGGTTGTCGAGAGTTATGCGATGGCATGGGATTAGAGTTTGTCTGAAGTCTTTGAAGATGGGGCGATGCCCTCCGGTCTTGAGCTTCAACTTTCATCGTTACCCCTTTGATAGTCACTCGGGATTGGTTAGCCTTGTGGGACATCGTTGCGTAGAGGCGTGGCGTGGCATCGTTTTGGACGAGATAGCGATGTTGCCCCTCACCGGTGTTATCTCCGGATTGGCCGATAAAGCGAGGCGTTGCTCGAGACTTATTTGAGATTGAATTCTTTGCATTTGTTGAAGGTCCTCATTGTCATCTTTGAGGTGTGCTGTCTTCCGATGTTATTCTTAGGGTTGGTACGGTGTATCTCGTTGTGAGTGTAGAGATTGAAGGTGATGGCATTTGAAACAAGCATTTCGGGGTTATCTCAAAGCTGCATTCCTTGGGGTTATCACCAAGGTTGGTGGCTATTCCATGGTTGGGGTGAATTTGGATACCTCGGGGTTATCTCAGAGATTAATCGGTCTTCTCGGTGTGTGTTCGGTATTGTGTCTCTGAGGTCTCGGGGTTAGATCAGGGTTGAAATCGTTACTCTCAGTTGCGATCCGGGGTTGATCTTGCACTTCGGTAGTATCGGTATGGATTTGGATTGTCTTTCGGGGTTCTCTCTTAAAAAGGCGAATCTGTCCTCTGCAATGTTAATGTGATGATTGTGGTCCCTTGGTTGAACGTACTCGCTATCTCGCTCTAATAATTGAGCCCTATTGACAACATCTGAATATAAAGAAAATTTATGAGAGATAAGATATTGTCGAATCTCGGGTTTTAAACCTCTCAGAAACATCCTCGTCATTCGTTCCTCATTCTCTACCAAATGAGGTGCAAACCTGGATAACTCTGCGAACTTACGCTTTGGTATTGGGACAAATCATGTTGGTTTGTTCTAGTCTAATAAACTCTACCTCCTTCATATGGCGAATACTTTCAGGAAAGTATTTTTTGTTGAAAAGTTTCTAAAACGTTTCCCAAGACATGCGGAGTACGGCAGGCTGGGTACGTTTCACAGACTCCCACCAGTAATTTGCCTCGCCACGGAACATAAAGGTGGCGAATGGAACCTTCCGTTCCTCTGTGCATCCCAAGACATCGAATATCTTGGTAATTTACTTGACCCATGTTTCCGCCATGATCGGATCCGGCTTTCCCTTAAATTATGGTGGTCCCAACTCTTTGAACTGCTTGGCCGTGATAAGTCGCGCGTTGCTATCATTTCCACCCGCATTCTGTACACGAGTCTCCCTCGTCTGGTTTTGCATGAATCGCAAAAGCTCCTAAACACATCCGTCGTTCATCGTGCGCTTTCGGTGGTGTTGTTTACGGGAGGAATATTGCCTTCTCATTGCACGCCCCACGGGTGGTGATTAAAGGTGTTTCCACGGTCTCATTAACTCCATTTGTTAATATTCTCAATTTGCCATTCTTAAATACTACTATAAAATAAGGGTTAATTAAACAAATTAACATATCACATATTAACCATATACTTCAATGACCAACAAATAAGCTAGGTAGGTATGACACACTTAGCGAAGGATTACTCGTCTCTCCCTCCTAGTACTATCCCCGATCTCCTCCGAGACCATATCCTAAGCTCGATACCATCAATCATGGCGCCCCAAAATAGGTATACAACACCCATTACGAGTCATCAAAATATATGGTATGAAATAACTACAACTTTATTAATACAACATAAAAAGCGTGAGTTTAAATACAAATATTGTCATCTAGACAATATCCACACTCAAATAAGTCCTCGATACAATTATTGATACATTATTTTACAAAAATGGTGAGGACTACTAAAACGACTTTCTAAAACCTTCATTCCATATACCTAACTAGTATTTCGCTACATTCTCGCCTCCTGAGAAGAAAAAATGGAACAAAAAGGAAAAGGGTGAGCTCAACTAGCCTAGTAAAGAATATTATGACCAAGATAATATAAAACAAATTATTGTTAGTCTTCAACAGGGAAAAATCTAATAGAATACAATAAACAACAAGTTTTAAATCAATATTCGCAGCGGAAATAATAATTCTTTAGAAGAGTTAAGTAGAGAATAAAATCTACTATCTTCTATATATGAATTTAAAAGTTCATCGTCAATATTTTATCCCTGTAACATCAATCAATATATATTTGGAATCAAATATTCATCTTTGCTTTACAGGCCAAAGATATTCATCAGTTGGTCATGTTCATCTAAACACCTGTTCGTCTTTAAACTACGGGCCAAAGATATTCATCAGAAATCATTCATCTTTGCACTACAGGCCAAAGATATTCAGTTATATCATCATTTAGGACTGAGGATGATGAAAAATATTTTAAAGAAAATGAATCCAGTGAAACAAAAGAATAAATATTAAGGATTCGTATTTCAGCTATTCCATGTCCAAAAATACCTCATAAATAATCATAGTGGAGTAAAATTCAAGAATGATCAAAACATGGATACAATCAAAGCTATTATCCATAATAGATATTTTGGACGAAAAACGAAAATTTAATTTTTCTGTGAATAGTGTCGTATTCGTGAATAGTGTCGTATACGTGAATAGTGTCGTATACGTGAATAGTGACTTCGACACTAAAAGATAGAAATTTCACAAAAAAAATCATCATGCTTCATGAATAGTA
Organism: Panax ginseng; assembly: GCA_020205605.1. Lineage (NCBI taxonomy): Eukaryota > Viridiplantae > Streptophyta > Magnoliopsida > Apiales > Araliaceae > Panax > Panax ginseng. Next base: position 41,562,672 of record CM035136.1, read on the forward strand.
ACTCATGGATAGTAACCCAGACATGAAAAGTTCCAAATTTGATAAAAAGTTCCAACCAATATTTTGGCATAATGATATTGAAGAAATAATATCATTTTAAAAAAAATAATATCCCTTACCTCAAAAGGATAGTACTTCTGACTGGATATAGTGTTGAAAGAACTTGCACCGTATAGCAATACTCAAAGTACTAAAATACTCACAAAAATACGCTCAATATATCGAGAGAGAGAGAGAGAAAACTTGAGTTTTCGGTGTGATTTTCAATTCTAACTTAAGCACCCTATTTATAGGAAAATGCTTAGAACACAAGCGAGAAAATTTAATATAATATTAATATATTATATAAAAATTCTTACGCACACCAAATCAGATCCAAACATCAGCCACCAATAGTCAACTAAATCAAAAAAACATTTTTGTTATTAAAAATAATTAAAACTTTCAAAAAGCAATTATTTTAGAATTTCGAAACTTCAATAATTCATAATAAATAGCCCTTTTATCCAAAAATTCGAATCTTGCAATCTCGTATAGGAAATTCAATTCTCTACAACTTTGCAGAAGAAAGTTTTTCCAAATTCCAAACAGAAATTGACCAAAATCCATACACAGGCGATTTTACAGGCTATAATCAAATTTCAGTCAAGAAATGGGCCCACGGACATGTTTAACTTGTTTTAAACAACTTTTGCAACAAAAATACTCTTCCTCCTCATATACTCATATATCCCACATTCATTGTAAAAATATCATCATTATTATATTATAATAATATAATAAAATATTATTTTATCAGAAAAGATAAAATATCGATTTTCAACAATTGTCACATTAAAAATTTTCTCCATCTATATCCACATAAAATGAATATTTTCCTCATCATATAAATCAATAATTAATTATTCACATATAATATTACAGAATCACAATACTGACAACCAGGTAGTTCCCAGGAATGAGGGGGCTTTCCAATAAGGATTTCTCCTTACTGACGCGTAATTAGGTGACCAAACCTCTCCTTAGACAAAATTTTCTGGACATTGCCAATAATGTTTTCTAATAATATTATTCAGATAATATGAATTATTGTTTCGATAATGGAAAATACTGTGTAGTGACAATTATTGAAACAACAGTAATATAAAATATCAACGCAACAATTATTGAATCAATAAAATAAAATCTTTGAGCGAAGAATTCACCGTAACAATTATTGAGTAGTGCCTTCACGTAAGAATCAATAATTGGTGCAATACCGCAAATCTTCTTGTGCAACAACAGCAGTATTCTTGTGTTTTAACCACCGGGTATTCCAACGGTTGTTAATTGAGAATAACTACTGCCGTTATTTATAAATAACTTATACTTGTCATTTTCTTCATCCAATCGCTTTCCAGTTATGGAGCCCACAAAAGATCTAGGTGGTAAATACGAATATTCCCTGACAAAGAAGAATATTCCTGACAAACGAATATTCCTCGACAACGATGAATATTTTATAACCACCTGCTTATTTTAAAAAATTTGCGCATTTTACCCATAACTAACCACATTAATAAATTCAACCCTTACTATTTCAAAAAAATAAATAGAGGAAATTAAATTTCATTTATAAAAAGTTGGGGTCTTACTGGTGAAGGGGTATTATTTCTTTTGTATTCATGAAGATAACTACGTTATTCCATTATTTATTATTACATTGGAATAACTTTGATACGCTGCTACCCTATACTTGGTGAAATTCTTACATTATTCCATTCGTTATTATTACATTTGGAATATCCCACATGCATATGCGTTTCTATTTGGACACGATTTAAATCTTTATTATTCTGTTGGAATATCCTGTGTGTGCGTTTTACGCCAGACCTGATCATTCCGTCTTTATTATTCTATTGGAATATCCTGCCTGTGCGTTTTACGCCGGACCTGATTCCATTAATTATTATTTTATTGGAATAACCTGCATGTGTGGTCTATCGCATGCCTGGTGATTTTTTTTGTTATTCCATTCCTTATTATACTCAGTTGGTTAAAGTTTTGACTTCTATACTCCATAAAATTAGTGGAATATTCTTGATATTTGTGCTTCATCCAGTATCTTTTTATGGAAATATTCTTCTGAGCATTCTTGAATTTTACTGCACAAAGAAGTATCATGTTGACAATTTGGACGTTAATAATTCCTGGATAAAATAATTCTTGAACTTGTTTTATTGAATTCATATATCATTGTCATCATCCTCATGTTTATATTTTGTTGAAAGTCATCGTGGCTGTAGTGCATAGATGGACTTGGTATGATTATGACGGGGATTATTCGGTGTAATCATGGTAGTAATGTTACAAATGATGTGGTAAAAGTCCTCATTGACCCGTAGTGCATTGATGGACAGTTGTTGGCATGATCATGACCATTAATGAATACACAAATATTCTTGGCCGTAGTGTATAGATAATTGTGGCCGTGATACTAAAGAATATCATTGACCGTAGTGCAGGGGTGATTCGATGATGTGGATTAGTTATTAAGCTGAGTCTCAGCGATAATAGTGATGAAAAACCTTTTAAATCATAAAAGATAGTAGATTTTATTTTCTACTTGACTCTTTTAATGGATTGCTTGTTCTGCTGTAGTTAAACTTGATGTCTATTATATTTTATCAGTTTAATATTGTTGAAAACTAATGATAATTTATTCTGCATTATCTTAGTCATAATATTTCTTACTGGGCTAGTTGAGCTCACCCTTTCTTTCACTGTTCTCTTCAGGAAATGAGAATATAGCTGGGACGAGTCGGGGAACGGAGTGATGGTCCAGAGGATAGCATTAGTAGTCCTCACTATTCTATGAAATAGTGTGTTAATAAATGAATTGAGGACTTATTTTGAGTTTTAATATCGCATGCAGAAGACAATGTTTGTATTGAAACTCACAGCTTATGTTGTATATTTAAAGATTGTATTTGTATTCTGTACCATGTATTTGGCGACTTAGAATAGGTGATGTATACTTATTTTGGGGGCGTCACAGTTGGTATCAGAGCTTAGGGATATGATCCCTGGCTAAGATGTGAGACTAGAACTAGGAGGGGAGAGACGGGGAATTCCTTCGCTAGTATGACCTACCTAATGTTATTTGGTATTTAATTGGTTGGTCAGAGTATAGAGATAATATGTTACATGTCAACTAACCCTTATTTTGTGGCAGTATCTGAAAATGACATCTGAGAATGTTGAGAATAGCAATGGAGCACAGGAGACCATTGAGTCTCCACATATCAATAATCAGGATAATGTGCATCAGGAAGGCGACAATCCTCATGCAAACAACAACACTGACCAAATGATGAATGATGGATTATTCAGAGGCTTTATGCAATTCATGCAACATCAGGCGAGAGCGGCTCCTGTCCAAAATATAGGTGGAAAAACTGAAAACTCTTGGACAATTACCGCTAAACAGTTCAAGGAGCTGGGACCACCGGAGTTTATTGGAGAGCCAAAATCACTTAAGGCAGAAACATGGATAAAGCAGATCACCAAGATATTTGATGTCTTGGGATGCTCCGAGGAGCAAAAGGTTCCCTTCGCCACCTTTATGTTACGTGAAGAGGTAGATTACTGGTGGGATTCTCGTAAAAGCATTACCCGACTGGCCGACTCAAGATGTCTTGGGAGAAGTTCCAAGAGCTATTCAACGACAAGTACTTTCCGAGAGTATTCGTCACATGAAAGAGGTAGAGTTTATCAAGTTGGAACAAAACAATATGGCCAGTGTCATGAATCTGGGTTAAATTTGCGAGTTATCCGGTTTGCATCCCAATTGGTCGATAATGAGGAGCGAATGGCGCGAATATTTTTAAGAGGTTTGAAACAGGAGATATGTCGATATCTTATTTCTCATTAAGCGTGTTTGTACTTTCAGATGTTGTAAATAGGGCTCGATTATTGAGTACGCGATAGCGAGTCAACGCAACCAAGAGAAAGCAGCCGACAGTATGAAAATACCAGTGGTATCAGTCATTGAAGCAGTGACAACAAACGTGGAGAGAATCAACATGCCAGAAATGATAACCACTTTAGTGGTAATCATGGCCAAGACAGTAAAAATGGACATTTCAAGAAAAGGAGATTCAATAATGATGGAAAGACGTCAACACCAGCAACCGTGGTTAAGGAAGGAGAATGACCACCTATTATATACTTCAAATGTGGAGGGGAGGGACATATCAGTCCAAATTACGCGATGCCATCCAAAGCGTGTTATAATTATGGAAGAGAAGGTCACCTAACCCAATTTTGTCGTTCACCGAAGACAAGTTCAGCTAGGATGGAGGCACCAAAGGCCGTCCCAGAAAAGTCAAAGCCGGTGGTGCAAGGGAGAGCATTTGTTGTGACCTCCCAGAAAGCAAGGAACCCGAACGAGGTCATCACGGGTAAGCTTATCATAAACTCTAGCGAAGTCTATACCTTATTTGATACCGGTTCTACCCATTCTTTTATTTCTCCTAATTGCGCTCAATGATTAAACTTGACTCCGGAGAAATTAGACTTTGACTTATCTGTAGAAACTCCTTTGGGAGAAACCTTCATTACATCCACTATTTATAAGTCTTGTTTGGTTCAATTTGGTACCCTCACATTACCTATCAATCTTATTTCATTGAAAATACTTGAATTTGACGTGATTCTAGGGATTGATTGGTTAACTACTTATCATGCACAAATTGATTATTTTCGTAAGGTTGTTAACTTTCATATTCCTAACCAACCTATTATGCGAATTCAAACAACTAAACCATGAAAATCAATCACTGTCATCTCAAGCCATAAAGCTATTCGTTTATTGAAAAACGGATGTAAAGCTTTCTTAGCTCATGTCACAGATCTAAACAAAAATACGTCAGTTTTGAATGGTATTTCTATTGTTAATGAATTTCCTGACGTATTCCCTGAAGAACTTCCTTGCCTACCCCCAGAGCATGAAATTGAATTTTGTATCGACATTGAACCTGGTACAAAACCCATTTCCAAAGCCCCATATCGAATGGCTCCTATTGAACTTCAGGAGTTAAAGACTCAACTACAGGAATTGTTAGACATTGGCTTTAGTCGTCCTAGTACTTCTCCTTGGGGTGCTCCTGTTCTATTCGGGAAGAAGAAAGATGGGAGTATGCGACTTTGTATTGATTATCGGGGAGTTGAATCATGTCACCATCAAAATAGGTACCCATTGCCACGTATTGATGACTGTTTGACCCGGTTGCAAGGAGCCAAATTCTTTTCAAAGATTGATCTTCGTTTGGATATCACCAATTGAATATTAGAACCGATGACATTCCAAAAAGCGGCTTTCGAGAACTCGAAGACGGGCATTATGAATTCCTAGTCATGTCATTTGGATTGACTAATGCTCCTGCTTGCCTTCATGGATATGATGAACCAAGTATTCAAGGAATATTTGGATCACTTTGTGGTAAATCTTTATTGATGACATCCTTATTTATTCCAAAAGCCATGAAGATCATGAGCAACACTTGAGGCTGATACTCCAAAAGCTTCGTGAATATAAGCTTTATGCCAAGTTAAAGAAATATGAGTTCTGGCTTGAGAAAGTAGCATTCCTTCGGCACATGGTATCAAGTCATGGAATATCTATTGACCAAGCAAAGATTGAAGCTATTCAAAGCGGGGAGCAACCTAAATCAGTGACCGAAGTATATAGCTTTCTCGGCTTAGCTGGTTATTATCGGAGATTCGTAGAAGGGTTTTCTCGAATCGCTACTCCACTAACTCAGCTGACTCGGAAAGATACAAAGTTCGGTTGGAGCGAGGAATGTGAGAAGAGTTTTCAAGAACTCAAAAGGAGACTCATTTCAAAGACTGCTCGACAATACCATCCGGTTGGGAGGATTTGTCATCTACGAGTGATGCGCCGGGCAAAAGGGTTAGGATGTGTTCTCATGCAACATGGTAAAGTCATAGCCTATGCCTCAAGACAACTCAAAGAATATGAGAGGAATTATCCTACTCATGATCTAGAGTTGGCAATTGTTGTCTTCGCACTAAAGATTTGGAGGCATTACTTGTATGGGGAGAAAGTGGAGATCTTTACGGATCATAAAAGCCTCAAATATTTCTTCACTCAAAAGGAACTCAACATCACGACAACGACGTTGGCTTGAGGCATTGAAAGATTATGATCATACCATCCAATACCATCCTGGAAAAGCAAGCGTGGTAGGTGACGCATTGAGTAGAAGATCATATGCGGGTACAAGTGCGATATTATCAATATGAGGCCCATTTTTGTGTGACTTGCAAAGGATGGAGATAGAGTTAAAGACTCCAGGGACCCATGTGATGATGGAAACTATACGAGTAGAACCGACTTTAATCGATAAAGTTAAAGCTGCTCAAGCTATAGACCTGGAACTGATGCGTATGAGGAAGAAGGTGCTATGCCGGAAGCAAGAATCGATGAAGAAGGAATACTTCGAGTCAACTCTAGACTTTGTGTTCCTAACGACCCTGATTTCAAGTATAAAATCATGATGGAGGCGCACAACACACCGTTTGCAATCCATCCTGGGAGTACCAAAATGTATCATGATCTTCATCATACATTTTGATGGAGCAATATGAAGAGAGAGATAGCGATGTTTATCTCAAGGTGTCTAACTTGTCAACGAGTTAAAGTGGAGCATCAAGTACCAAAAGGTCCATTGCAACCACTTAAAATTCCAGAATGGAAGTGGGAGCACATTACCATGGATTTCATTACTGGTCTTCCCAAGGTTTCTCAAGGCATAGATGCAATTTGGGTCATTGTTGATAGATTGACCAAGTCTGCTCACTTCTTACCTATACGAGAAACTTATACACTTGAACGTCTTACTCGTATGTACATAAACGAGGTTGTAAGATTGCATGGTATGCCAGTATCCATAGTGTATGATCGAGACCCAAGATTCACTTCACGATTTTGGGTTAGTTTGCAAAAAGCTTTGGGCACGGATTTACGATTTAGCTCGGCATATCATCCTCAGACGGATGGACAATCAGAGAGGACTATTCAAACTCTTGAAGATCTATTAAGACTCTGTGTCCTTGATTTTAAGGGAAGTTGGGACAAGTTCTTACCATTGGTGGAGTTTTCCTACAACAACAGTTATCAAACAAGTATTGAAATGGCTCCATTTGAGGCGTTGTATGGAAGAAAATGTCGTTCTTCAGTATGCTGGGATGAGGTGGGTGAAGCAACGTTGTTGGGACCTGAGTTGGTACGTATGACTATAGAAAAGATTCAAATGATCCGACAACGTATAAAAACCTCACAAGATCGACAAAAGAGTTATGCTGATCTTCATCGAAAGGACGTGGAATTCGATATAGGAGATCATGTGTTGTTACGTGTTGCTCCATGGAAAGGAGTTACGAGATTTGGAAATAGAGGAAAACTCAATCCTCGATTCATTGGCCCATTTGTGATCCTCGATTGAGTAGGAACTGTGGCCTATAGACTCGCTTTACCGCCAAGTATGTCTCGTGTTCATAACATTTTTCATATATCCATGTTACGTAAATATGTGAAAGACCTGAACCACATTATTGAGTTAGAACCGAACGAAATAGCGGAAGATTTAACGTATGAAGAGGTTCCTGTTCAAATTTTGGATAAGAAGGAACATATTCTACGCTCCAAGGTTATACCTCAAGTCAAAGTTTTATGGAGGAACCATGATGTTGGGGAAATGATCTGGGAATTAGAATCTGAAATGAAATCAAGGTATCCTTACCTCTTCGACATACCAGGTACGTACCCTAATTTCGAGGGCGAAATTTTATAAGAAGGGGAGATTGTAAGACCCCAACTTTTTAATAAAGATGATTTTTCTATAAATTTTATTTTTAAATATTATGGAGTAAATTTGATATAATGTTATAGTTGTGGGTAATATTTATAAATTTTGCAAAATATGCAAGTTGTTATATAATATTCGATTGGTCGGGGAATATTCGTTTTAACAGAGAATATTCGTGCAACGGCATAATCATTGGTGGACCCCACAACGGAATTATTGTCGGATTGAGAAAACGACAAAAATATTTTATGAAAATAACGGCGAAAGTTTTACCGTTAATACTGTTGAACTACTTAGTAGTAAAAGTACAATAATACGCGCGGTTACATAGTAGCATACAGTATTGATTATTGATGCTTACGTTAGAAGTCACTCAATTTTGCTTATTAGTTGGACCCCCATTTACCCATTTTTCAAAATAATCGGTAGGAAGTTATTATTATATATATATATATATATATATATATATATATATATATATATATATATATAATATTGGTGGGGGACATGAGTGGGGCTAGTGTTGCCCACATGTTGGTAAAAAAATGATGTCTCGGTTGTTGGGAGAAAAAGGGTCAGGAGAGAGTTAGCATTATTAGAGTTATTGCTTTATTATTGTTATATGATATATTATACTTATATGTCATCTTTGTTGAAAATTGGGGCAGGAAGGAGAATCAGATCACAGGAGTGTATCCCGTGAGATTTGTAACACATGTTATATATATATATATATAATATTTTATTTAAAAGATTTTGCTTTAAATATGGACTGTCCGATTAAAAGTAAATCAATCTGGACCGTTCATGAATTAGTTACTATGCAGTCCATTCTTCTATAAATAGAAGCTCATTCCTTTATTATTTTCTTACGAATTCATTAAAACTCCAGAGAGAGAAATTATAGAGAAACTATAGAAAAGTATTCTGCTACTTCCCTACTCTTATATCCAGTTTCTTTTACGGTAAGGGGTATTATTTCTTTTGTATTCATAAAGAGAACTTCTATTATTCCATTATTTATTATTCTGTTGGAATAACCTATATACGCGGGCTACCCTATACTTAGTGAAATTCTTCTGTTATTCCATTCGTTCTTATTCTGTTGGAATATCCTGTCTGTGCATTTTACGCCGGACCTGATTCCGTCTTTATTATTCTGTTGAAATATCCGTCTCGTGAGTTTTCGCTTGGGACCGATTACATCTTTATTATTACATTGGAATATCTTATTCGCATGCATTTTTATGTCGGACTGATTCCGTCTTTTTATTATTACATTGGAATATCCTATCTGCATGCGTTTTCTGTGGGACACAGTTCCATTAATTATTATTCATTGGAATAACTCGCTTGTGCGGTCTATCGCATGCCTGGTGATTTCTTTTGTTATTCCATTCCTTATTATACTCAGTTGGTTAAAGTTTTAACTTCTATACTCCATGAAATTAGTGGAATATTCTTGATATTTGCGCTTCATCCAGTATCTTTTCATGGAAATATTCTTCTGAGCATTCTTGAATTTTACTGCACAAAGAAGTATTATGTTGACAATTTGGACGTTAATAATTCCTGGATAAAATAATTCTTGAACTTGTTTTATTGAATTCTTATATCATTGTCATCATCCTCATGTTTATATATTGTTGAAAGTCATCTGTGGCCTGTAGTGTATAGATGGACTTGGTATGATTATGACTAGGGATTATTCGGTGTAATCATGATCGTAATGTTACAAATGATGTGGTAAAAGTCCTCATTGGCCCATAGTGCATTGATGGACAGTTGTTGGCATGATCATGACCATTAATGAATACATAAATATTCTTGGTCGTAGTGCATAGATAATTGTGGTCGTGATACTAAAGAATATCCTTGGCGGTAGTGCAGGGGTGATTCGATGATGTGGATTATTTATTGTCGAGTCTCAAATGATAATGATGATGAAAAACCTTTTAAATCATAAAAGATAGTAGATTTTATTTTCTACTTGACTCTTTTAATGATTGCTTGTTCCGCTGCAGTTAAACTTGATGTCTATTATATTTTATCAGTTTAACATTGTTGAAAACTAATGATAATTTATTCTGCATTATCTTAGTCATAATATTTCTTACTGGGCTAGTAGATCACCCTTTCTTTCACACTGTTCTCTTCAGGAAATGAGAATATAGCTGGGACGAGTCGGGGAACGGAGTGATGGTCCAGAGGATAGCATTAGTAGTCCTCACTATTCTGTGAAATAGTGTGTAAATAAATATATTGAGGACTTATTTTGAGTTTTAATACTGTCTAGAAGACAATGTTTGTATTGAAACTCATAGCTTATGTTGTATATTTAAAGATTGTATTCGTATTTTGTACCATGTATTTGGCGACTCAGAATAGGTGATGTATACTTATTTTGGGGGCGTCACAGTAACAAACTAACTCAATGAAAGTATGGAGTTAGAAAACTTGCCTCGAGCGTAAGCTAAAATATTAAACTCACGTTCACCTAATCACAATATTAAAACCATAACATCCATTAGACATACTAATATTCATGTTTTAATATAAAACGTATTACTAGCTAAACTTGTTATTTTAACACAAGTCTTGTGCTACGCTTTACATTTCAGAATTCCCAAGTGTTAATCATCATAACACTTAACTATCGTTCATTGTGTAAACTATGTTATCACATAACGTATTTTCGATTGACTAATCATTTTTGCAACTTTGACCACAACTCACTATGTTATGTTAACCTTAACATTACATATTTAACATGTTAACAAATCTCAGATCATGTTATGACACTTTCCCCAATTCTGCAGAATTAGCAGAAGTTAGAATCTCAAACCAGGGTATGGCGCAATTGCTTGCCATACAAAACTTAGGGGTCAAGTGCATTGTGCCATTTTTTGCCTTAACGCAAGGCAAATTCAACAAACACAAATTTCACCCAATAAACAGTAATATTAACACGTAGAATAAATACAACAATATCATAAACGTGATTGCTCATATTTACAACCAACTAGCACAATTTAACACTAACTATAACTATTTTAATTTCCCTAAACTCATGTTTTTCACAAAACCTCAACTTTTCTTGACATTATTATAGAAATCATCACTGTAAACTCACTAGTTGACCAAATCATGTCATTCAAATTACATAATGCTCATATCTCACTAAACAAACATATAAAATCTTTAATTTATAATTTCCCATATGAATTGGCCACTAGAATTGATACTCTTACTCAAGCCATATGAAGAACACAAACACTGTCAAAATTTCTTCTACTGTAAATCGAATTTAGCATACAATTGTTGTTTAAACATAATCTCTATCATCATGAACATGTATAACCACAAGTAATTCATTGTAAAGAAACAATTCAACAAATTGACTTTCACAGATTATGTAAAAGTTTTGTCGTAATACTCATAACATAAATAATATCTAAGTTTGTAGAACATACCTTCAATTAGCTTATAATTCTTGCTATTGCAGACAAATTCTCAAGTTTCACTCTCAAACTCTCTATAATTCTCTGTAATTTTTCTTTGTAGTTGTTCTTAGGTTTAGGCTTAGACAATATACATAATACGTAAAAGAAACTGACACCTTAATACGCATACTAATGATATTAACGTTTATAACATAAACGTATATAATATAAATATATTATATTTACTATTTTATTTATATTATTTATTTTATTTATCTAGAATCTCAAAAGCCACAAGGCTTGTTTGGAAAAACTCTTTAAATTTAAAGAATTAATATATTAAGCCTTGTTTGGATAAAACTAAATTAAAACTACTTTAATTTACTTTAATAACTTCTTATAATATAGTTATTTGTCACACTATATTTAATCAAGCTTTCATATTTATTTTAATTAACTCAAATCATAATTAATTAAATAAATCCTTTAATCACATAACACAATACAAATAATATATCATTTAATTGAAATATCAGTATAATAATCATTTCCTTAATTCATCAATTATTTATTTAACAAATAATTCTCCAAATAATATTAAATCAATAAAACAAATATTCATTTACCGATAATCACATCCATTAAATATTTATATAACTCAATAAATATTTAAAATTACATTAAAAATTCTGGAATGTTACATCATTCCCTCCTTAAAAGGATTCTGTCCTTAGAATCACAATTCAAACAATCAAATCGTCATATACAACATCTGAATACAAATACAGTTTATGAGAAATTAGATATTGACGTATCTCGGGTTTCAAACCTCTTAGAAACATCCGCGTCATTCTCTCCTCATTATCAACCAAGTGGGACGCAAACCGGGACAACTCGGCAAACTTAGCTTCGTACTGCGACACGGTCATATTGTTCTACTCCAGCTTAATGAACTCTACCTCCTTCATGTGACGAATACTTTCGGAAAAGTACTTGTCGTTGAACAGTTCTTGGAACTTCTCCCAAGACATTTTGAGTGCGGCAGGCTGGGTACGCTTTACAAATTTCCACCAGTAATATGCCTCTCCTCGCAACATAAAGGTGGTAAAGGGAACCTTTAGCTCCTCGGAGCATCCCAAAACATCAAATATCTTGATGATCTGCTTTATCCACGTCTCCGCCTTAAGTGGCTTTGGTTCTCCAATAAACTCTGGTGGTCCCAGCTCCTTGAACTGCTTAACGGTGACCGTCCGAGAGTTGCCAGTGTTTCCACCTGCATTTTGCACATGAGTCTCTCTCGCCTGATGTTGCATGAATTACATAAAGCCCCTAAACATTTCGTCGTTCATCATTTGGTCGGTGTTATTATTTGCATGAGGATTGTAGCCTTCCTGATGCACATTTTCCTTGTTATTGATCGTTGGTGATTCAACGGTCTCCTGTGCTCCATTGCTATTCTCAATATTCTCGGATGTCATTTTCAAATACTGCCACAAAATAAGGGTTAATTGACATGTCACATATTATTCCTATACTCTGACCGACCAATTAAATACCAAATAAACTTAGGTAGGTCATACTAGCGAAGGAATTCCCCATCTCTCCCCTCCTAGTTCTTGTCTCACATCTCTCAAGGGGATTATATCCTAAGCTCGATACAGCTTTGTGGACGCCCCCAAAATAGGTACACATCACCCATTAAAGTCGCCAAATACATGGTAATCGAATATAAATACAAACTTAATTATACAATATGAAATTGTGAGTTTTAATACAAATATTATCTTCTAGACAGTATTCAAACTCAAAATAAGTCCTCAATACATTTATTAATACACTATTTAACAAAATAATGAGGACTACTAATTCTATCATCTAGACCGTCACTCCGTTTCCCGACTAGTCCTAGCTATATTCTCATTTCCTGAAGAGAACAATGAAAGGAAATGGTGAGCTCAACTAGCCTAGTAAGAAATATTATAACTAAGATAATGCAGAATAAATTATCGTTAGCCTTCAACAGTGTTAAAACTGATAAAATACAATAGACATCAAGTTTAACTGCAGCGGAACAAGCAATCCATTAGAAGAGTCAAGTAGAGCATAAAATCTACTATCTTCTATGATTTAAAAGGTTTATCAGAAATTTTATCGTAGAGACTCAATTTAATAAATAATCCACATCATCGAATCACCCCTGCACTACGGCCAAGGATATTCTTTAGTATCACGACCACAAATTATCCATGCACTACAGGCCAATGATATTCGTGTATTCATCAATGGTCATAATCATGCCAACAACTATCCATCAATGCACTACGGGCCAATGAGGACTTTTACCATATCATTTGTAACATTAAGTTAATGATTATACCGAATAATCCCTGGTCATAATCATACCAAGTCCATATATGCACTACAGGCCACAGATGACTTTCAACATAATATAAACATGAGGAAGATGACAATGATATAATAATTCAATAAAACAAGTTCAAGGATAAATTTTTCTAAAGATTTATAATTTAATTTATCCAGAAATCAATAACGTCCAAATTGTCAACATGATACTGCTTTGTGGAGTAAAATTCAAGAATAATATTGTACCAAAAATAATTTGGACTGAAGACGAATCTATTTTTATCATGAATAGTACTTCGTGAATAGTAACCCGTGAAAAGTACCCCGACATGAAAAAGTTAAAACTTTTCAAGAATGCTCGGAATAATATTTCTATGAAAAGATACTGGATGAAACGCAAATATGAAGGATATTCTACTAATTTCTTGGAGTATAGAATCCAAAACATTAACCAAATGAGTATAGAATTCGAAATCTGAAACGAAATAATATTACTTACATACTACAGAGTGTGGAAGAAAATATTATTTCAAGCGAATATTGAACAAAAAACATCCCTTACCTTGAAAAAAAGAGTATTCCAACTGGTATAGCGGGGATATTCTTGAAGAAAACTTTCACTATTTTCTATGCTCAAAGCTTTCTAAAACTCGAAAGAAATACGCTCAAGATTATAGAAGAAGAATTCTCTGATTCTGGTGTGATTTTCAATTCTAACTAAACATCCTATTTATAAGAGAATGATAAGGATACTATGCAATAAAATATTCTAATAAAACAAAAACTTTATAAATATATTATATTATATATATATATATATATATATTATATATATAACATATGATTAATAATGTCACGGGATGAAACCCGTGATCATCCTAATTCCCGTGATTCAAATAATATACATATATATAATAATAATTGTACTCCCTCCTTGCCAACTTTTCAAACCATATATATATATATATATATATATATATATATATAATTCATATAGTACTCCTTCTCGTGACATTACAAAGAAAACTCCCTCCGACCAATTTTTCTTCCACATGTGGCCCCACCTTTATTATATAAAATAATTTTCTACCGATTATTTTGAAAAATGGGTAAATGGGGGTCCATAAAATAAATAAAATTTACATCAAATACTTCCTAAAAATTCCTTAATATTTTTAACAACATTTATCATCATTATTATAATTCGCAATATTTAACAACCAGGTCTTTCCCGGAAAAGGGGCTTTCAATAAGGATTTCTCCTATTGGCGCTGTGCAATTAGGTGACCAAACCTCTCCTTGATGTAACTTCTAGACATCGTCGTCAATATTGCAAATAATAATATTAATAACTCTATCGTCTCAATTATTGTTTTACTAATATATAAAATATTGACAATAGCTTGCTTATCTTGATTCTTGTGCTTTCACTTTGCAGGTTTAGCTTTTCGACCATGTTTTACTCACATAGTAAGTGATATGACATTGATTTATCATTTTGTCAACTTGCCAGCAAAAGAAACACATTAAATACGATTCTTGGTTAATGCAGGAGAAAATACAATCAGTACTCTTGGACGCCTTGTACTTATCCTATGGCTTTTTGTGGTCAGTGGCGGAACCAGAACTTTTTTGTAGGGGGGGCAAAAATTTTAAACCAAGCGGTGTGGCAGTTACGGCCTACATGACGGAGGGAGAAGAAACCAAAGAAATGGCGGCAGGAGCGATGGATGTGAAGTGTGAAGAGAAAAAAATCAAGAAAAGAAAAGAAACGGGTGACGCGGCGATCATTATATTAACTTTTGATTTTTTAAATTAATTTGATTTATTGACATTATTTTACGTCAATGGACGTGTCTTCATAGTTGATAGGTGTCAATATTAACCAAAAAGCCCATTTGTTATACTACAATAATTGCTAATCAATAATTTCATCATTCATCAATTATTTAAGAAAACAGAAATTAAACAAATTCTAGCTAATCTACTTGAATTTTAATGGGTGAAATCAACACTTTAAGCAAGGCTTTCTTAATTTAAGGTATTAAATCATCTTAATTTTTATAATTAAAAATAAAATCAATTATTCCTAAATTAACAGAAAATTAATTAAAAATAAAATCAAATTTTATTCTTTTTCTTATATCTCTAAATTTATTTGTCAATTGTCATCATCAAAATTACATACAAAGTGGAGACCTAATTAACAGAAAACATTAATAGTATGCATATTTAGGCTAAATTAAAATTAATAGTATCAAATTTGAAAGACATTTAGGCTAAATTAAAATTAAAAATTAATTAAATTACTTACCAAATAACCAAAACAAAGTCCAAAATAGAGGAGCAGATCAGCCGAAGTGTGAACAGATCAGATCATTAAAGTGTGGCGGGCAGCGGGCGAAATGGAAATGGAGGTTTGGAGTCTGTGGTCCCGTGGGCACATGGCAGTGAAAGGGGCAGAGTCGAAGTGTCGAACAGATGAAATGAAGAGAGGCGGGAGGGAAGAGATTAGAGTCTAGAGATGAAGAGTCGAGAAAAAAAAAAGAAATGAAGAAGCCGTCTAAGAAGAGTCTCTGTCTCGCCGGAGAAGAAGAGTCTCGCCACTCGCCAGTCGCCGCCCCTGCTGCATGCAGCCTGCTGGCCTGCTCCCGCCTCCGGCCTACCCCTATCTCCGCCACGACGCCACCCTACCGGGGGCAGCTGCCCCCCCTCGCCCCCGCCTAGTTCCGCCACTGTTTGTGGTTCTAATAATCAATTCCAGCTATACTGCAAGTCTCACCTCAATCCTTACAGTGCAGAAGCTTTCTTCACCAATTAAAGGGATACAAACTTTAGTAACGAGCGACGACCCTATTGGTTACCGACAGGGTTCTTTTTCCCGAAATTATCTAATTAATGAACTTGGCATTCATGAATCGAGACTTATTCCTCTCATCACACCGGATCACTATGTAGAAGCCTTAAGACGTGGTCCCAAGAACGGTGGTGTTGCTGCAGTGATTGACGAACGTGCATATGTAGAACTCTTCCTCTCAACCTGTTGTGAATTCAGTATTGTAGGTCAAGAGTTCACCAAAATTGCCTGGGGATTTGTAAGTAATTCTTTGACGACGCTTGATTTTTCTTTTCCTTTTATACATTTTTTAATGGTTTTGTCAAAATTCAAATTTATTGAGCACTGTTGCAGATTTTAAATGGATGATGGTAAAAAAAAAAGAAATAAGAATTGATGACAGCGTAATTTATTTTTATTCCACAGATTTTGAAATGCCCTTCTTTTTCAACATGATGATCATCTATAATAATATTAATAACTTTGTCGTCTCAATTATTATTTTATTAATATATAAAATATTGACAATAATTGAATCAATAAAATATTTTTTGATATATTCTCAATTTATTATAGAAATATCATTCTCATTTATCATTTTTCTTAATTTAACTTCTGCAAAGATTGCCGTGATATTTTTTCCCACCTATAGATAGGCTCTCAATGTCAATGGTATATTGTTTCCTGGTCCGGCTGCTCACAATACTGTCTAATGCCATAATCGAAAACAATTTTGAATTAATTTTACAAACCATAAAGTTCAATTTGAAATAAGTATTGTTATATATGTTCAATCAGTAGATGACACGATAAAATGTGTTAGTTTTTATTGAATTATGTTATTTATATATATATATATATATATATATATATATATTGTCAATTATATGTTGATATCAACATATGAAGTATTTTTATTTGAAATAGACTTAAAGTTGAGAAAATAGCTATTCAATGTTGTATTTGTGCCTTTATTTACACTAGTTTATAGCTGATGCAATGTAGAGTTAGTTTCAATAATAAATTTTATAATTTGTTAAAATTATGATTAAAAATATATTTTTTTTATAATAACTTCATTTTATATAAACCTTTTAATATATTTTTTGATTTAATTTGATGATATAATCTGATGTCTTGTTTTTATATATAAGAATTGATTTGCTTCTTTTATATTGTGGTGACTGGCGACCAAAAAAGAAAGAAAATCTTATTTACAAAATGGATGTCATGATAATAACGTAAGATATTATGCAGCAATTACTGTAGCAATAATTGAACAAAATTGTGTGACTTCTCACGTAAGCATCAATAATTAATACGTGTGTTCTTTGCGGCAACCACGCCAGACATCGCATTTCTTTTATTACTGTGTAATTTAATGCTTAATTCAGTAAAACTTCCATGAATTACTTTTATAAAAAGATATTTCTTTCGTTGTCTAACTCCGATAATAATTCCACTGTGGGGTCCACCAATGATTGTGCCGTCGTACGAATATTCCCCGAACAATCAAATATAATATAACAACTTGCGTACTTTGTAAAATTTATAAATATTACCCACAACTATAACATTATATCACATTCACTCCTTAATATTCAAAAATGATATTTATAGAAAATTCATTTTTATTCATAAAAGTTGGTATCTTACAACCTCCCCTTCTTATGAAATTTCGCCCTCGAAATTAGGGTACATACCTGGTATGACGAAGAGGTGAGGATACCTTGATCTCATTTCAGATTCTAACTCAAAGGTCATTTCCTCAACATCGTGGTTTCTCCACAAAACTTTGACTTGAGGTATAACCTTGGAGCGTAGAATATGTTCCTTCTTATCCAAGATTTTAACAGGAACCTCTTCATACGTTAAATCTTCCGCTATTTTGTCCGGTTCTAACTCAATAATGTGGTTCGGGTCTTCCACATATTTACGTAACATGGATATGTGAAAAACGTTATGAACACGAGACATACTTGGCGAACGTAGCGAGTCTGACCGCGAGTTCCTACTTGGTCAAGTATTTCAAATGGGCCAATGAATCGAGGATTGAACTTTCCTCTCTTTCCAAATCTTGTAACTCTTTTCCATGGTGCCACACGTAACAACACATGCTCTCCAACATTGAATTCCACGTTTTTTCGATGAAGATCAGCATAACTCTTTTTGTCAATCTTGTGAGGTCTTTATACGTTACCGGATCATTTGAATCTTTTCCGTAGTCATACATACCAAATCTGGTTCCAACAACGTTGCTTCACCCACCTCGTCCCAGCATACTGGAGAACGACACTTGCTCCTATACAACGCCTCGAATGGAGCTATGCTAATACTTGTTTGATAACTGTTGTTGTAGGAAAATTCCACCAATGGCAAGAACTTGTCCCAACTTCCTTTGAAGTCAAGGACACAGAGTCTTAATAAATCTTCAAGAGTTTGAATAGTCCTCTCCGACTGCCTATCTGTTTGAGGATGATATGCCGAACTGAATCGCAAATCCGTGCCCATAGCTTTTTGCAAACTAACCCAAAACCTTGAAGTGAATCTTGGGTCTCGATCAGAAACTATGGATACTGGAATACCATGCAGTCTTACAATCTCATTTATGTACATACGAGCAAGACGTTCAAGTGTATAAGTTTCTCGTATAGGTAAGAAATGAGCAGACTTGGTCAATCTATCAACAATGACCCAAATTGCATCTATGCCTTGAGAAACCTTGGAAAGACAAAGAATTGAAATCCATGGTAATGTTCTCCCACTTCCATTCGGAATTTCAAGTGGTTGCAATGGACCTTTTGGCACTTGATACTCCGCACCGACACGTTGACAAGTTAAACACCTTGAGATAAACTCTGCGATCTCTCTCTTCATATTGCTCCACCAAAATGTATGTCAAGATCACGATACATTTTGGTACTCCTGAGATGGATTGCAAGCGGTGTGTTGTGCGCCTCCATCATGATTTTATACTTTAAGTCGGAATCATTAGGAACACAAAGTCTGGAGTTGACTCAAGTATTCCTTCTTCATCGATTCTTGCTCGGAGGATAGCACCTTCTTGCACTTTTTTTCTCATACGCATCAAATTCTGAGTGTAGCTTGAGCAGCTTTAACTTTATCGATTTAAGTCGGTTCTACTCGTATGTTAGCCATCATCACGTGGGTCCCTGGAGTCTTTAACTCTATCTCCATCATTTGAATGTCATACAAAATTGGCCTTTGTGTTGACAATAATGCACTCGTACCTGCATATGATCTTCTACTCAATGCGTCAGCTACTACGTTCACTTTTCTAGGTTGGTATTGAATAATATGATCATAATCTTTGAACAGTTCGAGCTAACGTTGTAAGACCCCGAATTTTATGAAATAAAAGTATTCAATTTTTCTTATAATTACTATTCAGTAAATGGTTAAATTGATAAAAGGTTAAAGTTAAGGGTGATATATGAATTTTTTCAAAATACGCAAGTGGTTATAAAATATTCATTTTTGTCGGGGAATATTCGTTTGGTCGTGGAATATTCTTTCGCTGGAGAATATTAAATGCTGACGTTAAACCATTTATGGGCCCCATAATGAGAATAATCATCGGATGAAGAAAATGACAAAATTGAGTTTTTATAAATAACGGCGTAATTGTTACCATTAACACTGTTGGAATACCCGGTGGGTAAAGTAAAGTAATACGCGTTGTTGCACAGTAGCACACAGTTTTGCACAGTATTTTTGAATTATTGATTCTTTCGTGAGAAGGCACTACTCAATAATGGTTACAGTAATTACTGTTCAATATTTTATTTTATTGATTCAATAATTGCTACGTTGATATTTTATATTATTGTTGTTCAATAATTGTCACATTGCACAAAGATCTCCATTATCGGATCAATAATTCATATTATTTGAATAATATTATTAGATAGCATTATTGGCAATGTCTAGAAAGTTCATCAAGGAGAGGTTTGGTCACCTAATTCTTGCATGAAGAAGGAGAAATCCTTATCGGAAAGCCCCCTTTCTTGGGAACCGTCTGGTTGTCATAATTGTGATTCTGTAATATTATTTGTGAATAATTAATTATTGATTTATATGATAAGGAAATATTTATTTGATGTGGATATAAATGATGGATTTATTTATGTGGTTATAAATGAAGGAATTAAGGTTGAGGTATTTTATCAAGATTTTGCTCTGATTGGAGGTATTAAAAGATCAAATCGGTTGTTCTTACAAACTTTATTGTGTGAGTTATAATTTTTAATCGTAGATTGGATGGATCGTTGTGATTTTTGGATATGTTATACATATATAAGTTGAGTATATGTTCACAAATTTTGAACCGTTAAAATGAACGAATGATTTGTTATGAATTTTAAGAGGTGGTGATTCGGAAATTAGGTTTATAAATGATTTTGGTGGAAAATTCTAGAAATGGGTGGGCCCCACTTTTGGTTGTTGGGGAAGATGGCTGATTTTTGGTGGGTGGAATAGTAGCGGGTAAAGCCATCGGGTAGTAGAGTCAAGTCTGCTTTTGGCGTGCATAACATTTTCCTATAAATAGAGGCTAAGTTAGAATTGAAAATCACACCGTAATTCATAAGTTTTCTCTTTTCTTTCTAGATTATCGAGTGTATTTTGTGAGTATTTAGATACTTAGTGAGTTTTTATTCATCAGTGCAAGTTTCCTTCACATAATATATTCGATATCCTCGGAAGTAAGGCTCTTTTGAGGTAGGGGATAATAAGGGATAGTAAGAGATGTTATTTTCTTTCTAATGATGTTATTCTTTCAATATCATTATACTGAAATATTGGTATGGATTTTATTATAGAATTTCTACCTTTTTAAGTCGGAGTTACTATTAATGTATACGGCACTATTCACGTATACGGCACTATTCATGTATATGGCACTATTTACGTATATGACATTATTTACATATACGGTACTATGTACGAATACGGAGTACTATTCACGAGTTACTATTCATGAGTTACTATTCACGAGTTACTATTCATGGGTACTATTCACAAAAAAGTTGGTTTCTTTTTCTGACCAAATTATCATTGATTTATGAATATTGCTCTTGAAATTAAATGCAGTTGTTGATCATATTGTTTTTATTATCATATATAACATTTTTATAACCCTGATGTTGAAATTCTCTATGACTTGAGTATAAAGATGGATAGATTATTGGTTTGATCATGACTATGGGTTCTCTTTGGCCAGTATTGCAAAGTTGAATTGTTGACTGGTATGATCATGACCATTGAATTTATAATTGAATATCTTTAGCTTAAGTGCAAAGGTGAAATGATCAACAAGGTTATAATTATTGTTTATATAAATTCTGAAATGATTATATATTTCTTTGAGATATTAATATATTTGGCTTGTAGTGCAAATATGAACTGTTGATGAATATATTTGGCCTGTAGTGCAAATATGAACTGTTGAGGAATATCTTTGGCTCGTAGTAAAAGATGAATTGTTGATGAATATCTTTGCACGAGTGCAAAGATGACTGTTATTGAATATCTTTGGCCCTGTAGTGCAAAAGATGGTATGTTGATGAATATCTTTGGGCAGTAGTGCAAAGATGAAATTGTTAGTATGATTATAAACAGGAACTGTGATTTGGTATAACCATGATCTTTGATGTTTCAGGTAAAGACATGTGATGAAAATTATCTTCGTCCTAGGTGTGAAGAGGAATTTAGAATCGCAATTATGATTATGAGTTATTCATATAATTGTGGAAAGGAACTGTTGAGTGATGTTACAGGGATAAAACACTGTTGGTGGAATTTTAATGTGGAGGAGATAGTAGACTTTATGGTCTATTTGACTCTTCTAATGGATTGCTCGTTCCGCTGCAACTATGGTTATAATGTTTTATCATCTACCATATGTTCTAAATCTCTGATTTATTACTGATGAAGGCTATTGATAATTTAATTATCTTTAGTTATGATATTCTTTACTGGGCTAGTTGTGCTCACCCTTTTGCTTTACAATTCCTTTTCAGGTAATAAGAGTGTAGCTAGGTCGAGCGAGGGTAACGGGGAAATAGTACGGTGGTCTCTAGCTGTGGAAAGAATATGATAGTAATCTTCTCATTTTTCTTTGGGGTCTATTGGGTCAACCAAGGATAATTCTGTGGCCATATGATATCTATCATAACCTAGACGCATGACCTCCCATGTACGAAGGTTTCCTTGAGCACTTCCCAAAGATTTTAATTTCTAAAACAGTTTTTGACTATACCTTTATGTAAGATGTCATGGTGACGTGCTACCCAAGTTGGTGTCAAGAGTCACAGTTGATATATATATTTGTATCAAAACTCACAACACATGAGTTGTATTTTGCACGACAATTGTTGTAATAAAGTTGTAGTTGTTTTCTGTACCATGTATTTGGCGACTCAGAATGGGTTGGATGGAATGGACCTATTTTGGGGTTGTCACAAACGTCATTGTCGCATGTTGAGTTCCTTTTGAGTGAAGAAATATTTGAGGCTTTTATGATCCGTTTAGATCTCCACTTTCTCCCCATACAGGTAATGCCTCCAAATTTTAAGTACGAAGACAACAACTGCCAACTCTAGATCATGAGTAGGATAATTCCTCTCATATTCTTTGAGTTATCAAGAGGCATAGGCTATGACTTTCCCATGTTACATGAGAACACATCCTAACCCTTTGTCTGAAGCATCATTGTAGATCACAATCCCTCTGAACCAGATGGTATTGTCAGAACAGGTGCTGAAATGAGTCTCCTCTTGATTTTTTGAAATTCTTCTCACATTCCTCGTTCCAACTGAATTTTGTATCTTTCCGAGTCAGCTGAGTTAATGGAGTAGCGATTCGACAAAACCCTTCTACGAATCTCCGATAATAACCAGCTAAGCCGAGAAAGCTACGTACTTCGGTCACTGATTTAGGTTGCTCCCAGCTTTGTATTGCTTCAATCTTTTCCGGGTCAACAGATATTCCATGACTTGATACTACGTGCCCATGGAATGCTACTTCCTCAAGCCAAAACTCGCATTTTTTCAACTTGGCATAAAGCTTGTTTTGACGAAGCTTTTGGAGTATCAGCCTCAAGTGTTGCTCATGATCTTCACGACTTTCGGAATATATGAGAATGTCATCAATAAAGACAACCACAAAATGATCCAAATATTCCTTGAATACTCGGTTCATCATATCCATGAAGGCAGCAGGAGCATTAGTCAATCCAAAAGACATGACTAAGAATTCATAATGCCCGTACCGAGTTCTAAAAGAAGTCTTTGGAATGTCATCAGTTTTAATCTTTAACTGATGATAACCGGAACGAAGATCGATCTTTGTAAGGAATTTTGCGCCTTGCAACTGGTCAAACAGGTCATCAATGTGTGGCAACGGGTACCTATTTTTGATGGTGACATGATTCAATTCCCGATAATCAATACAAAGTCGCATACTTCCATCTTTCTTTTTCAAGAATAGAACAGGTGCACCCTAAAGAGACGTACTAGGATGAATAAAACCGATGTCTAACAATTCCTGCAGTTAGGTCTTTAACTCCTGTAGTTCAATAGGAGCCATTCGATATGGGGATTTGGAAATGGGTTTTGTACCGGGTTCAAGGTCGATACAAAATTCAACTTCACGCTCTGGGGGAAGGCCATGAATTTCTTCAGGGAATACGTCAGGAAATGTATTAATAATAGAAATATCATTCAAAACTGACGTATTTTTGTTTAAATTCATGACATGAGCTAAGAAAGCTTGACATTCATTTTTCAATAAATGAATAGCTTTATGGCTTAAGATGACAGTGATTTATTTTAATGGTTTGGTTGCTTAAATTCGCATAATAGGTTGGTTATGAATATGAAAGTTAACAACTTTATGAAAACAATCAATTTTTGCATGATGAATAGTTAACCAATCAATCCCTAGAATTACGTCAAACGCAAGTATTTTTAAGGAAATAAGATCGACAGGTAATGTGAGGGTACCGATTTGAACCAAACAAGACTTATAAACTGTAGATGTAATGAAGTTTTCTCCCAACGGAGTTTCAACAGATAAGTCAAAGTCTAATTTCTCCGGAGTCAAATTTAAACGTTTAGCGCAAGTAGAAGAAAAAAAAGAATGGGTAGAACCGGTATCAAATAAGGTATATACTTCGCTAGAGTTTATGATAAGCTTACCCGTGATGACCTCATTCGGGTTCCTTGCTTTCTAGGAGGTCACAACAAACGCCTCCCTGAACTACTTGTTTTAACTTGTCTGGGGATTTGAGATTTGGTGTCACCGCTCCAACCGGACTTGGCTTTCCAAAGACAACAAAATCTAGCTAGGTGACCTTTCTTCCACAATTATAACACATTTTGGATCACGCAAGCATACGGTTTGATCGATGTGTCCCTCCCCTACGCATTTGAAGCATATGATAGGTGTTCATTCTTCTTCCTTAACAACGGGTGCTGGTGATGACGTCTTTCCATCATTGTTGAATCTCTTCTTCTTGAAATGTCCACTTTTATTATCTTGGCCATGATTACCCAAGTGGTTACCATTTTCGCATGTTGATTCCTCCACGTTTGTTGTCACCGCTCACGATGGTTCGTTACCACTTGTATTATCATTTTGCAGACTGCTTTCTCTTGGTTGGGTTGACTCGTTATCGCACTCCAATAACTGAGCCCTATTTATAACATCTGAATACAAACACAGTTTATGAGAAATTAGATATTGACGTATCTCGGGTTTCAAACCTCTTAGAAACACCCGCGTCATTCTCTCCTCATTATCAACCAAGTGGGATGCAAACCGGGATAACTCGACAAACTTAGCTTTGTATTGTGACACGGTCATATTGTTCTGCTCTAGCTTGATGAACTCAACCTCCTTCATCTGAGGAATACTTTCGGGAAAGTACTTGTCGTTGAACAGTTCTTGGAACTTCTCCCAAGACATTTTGAGTGCGACAGGCTGGGTATGGTTTACAGATTCCCACCAGTAATTTGCCTCTTCTCGCAACATAAAGGTGGCAAAGGGAACCTTATGCTCCTAGGAGCATCCCAAGACATCAAATATCTTGGTAATCTGCTTTATCCACGTCTCCACCTTAAATGGCTTTGGTTCTCCAATAAACTTCGGTGGTCCCAGCTTCACGAACTGCTTAGCGGTGACCGTCCAAGAGTTGCCAGTGTTTCCACCTGCATTTTGGACATGAGTCTCTCTCGCCTGATGTTGCATGAATTGCAGAAAGCCCCTAAACATTTCGCCATTCATCATTTAGTCGGTGTTATTGTTTGCATGGGGATTGTTGCCTTCCTGATCCACATTTTCCTGGTTATTGATCGTTGGTGATTCAACGGTCTCTTGTGCTCCATTGCTATTCTCAACATTCTCGGATGTCATTTTCAAATACTGCCACAAAACAAGGGTTAATTGACATGTCACATATTATTCCTATACTCTGACTGACCAATTAAATTCCAAATAAACTTATGTAGGTCATACTAGCGAAGGAATTCCCCGTCTCTCCCCTCCTAGTTCTTGTCTGACATCTCAGCCAAGGATCATATCCCTAAGCTCTGATACCAACTGTGACGCCCCCAAAATAAGTATACATCACCCATTCTGAGTCGCCAAATACATGGTACTGAATACAAATACAAACTTAATTATACAACATGAGCTTTGAGTTTTAATACAAATATTGTCTCTTAAACAGTATTCAAACTCAAAATAAGTCCTCAATACATTTATTATCACACTATTTAACAGAATAGTGAGGACTACTAATGCTATCATCGACGGACCATCACCCGTTCCTCGACTAGTCCCATCTATATTCTCATTTCAAGAGAACAATGAAAGCAAAGGTGAGCTCAACTAGCCCAAGAAGCAATATTATGACTAAGATAATGCAGAATAAATTATCGTTAGCCTTCAACAGTGTTAAACTGATAAAATACAATAGACATCAAGTTTAACTGCAGCGGAACAAGTAATCCATTAGAAGAGTCAAGTAGAGCATAAAATCTACTATCTTCTATGATTTAAAAGGTTTATCATCAATTTTATCGCAGAGACTCAGTTTAATAAATAATCCACATCATCGAATCACCCCTGCACTACGGCCAAAGATATTCTTTAGTATCACGAACACAAATTATCCATGCACTACGTGCCAAAGATATTTGTGTATTCATCAATGGTCATGATCATGCCAACAATTGTCCATCAATGAGGACTTTTACCGTATCATTTGTAACATTGCGGTCATGATTAAACCGAATAATCCCTGGTCATAATCATACCAAGTCCATCTATGCACTACAGGCCACAGATGACTTTCAACATAATATAAACATGAGGATGATGACAATGATATAAAAATTCAATAAAACAAGTGAAAGGATAAATTTTTCTAAAGATTTATAATTTAATTTATCCAGAAATCAATAACGTCCAAATTGTCAACATGATACTGCTTTGTGGAGTAAAATTCAAGAATAATATTGTACCAAAAATAATTTAGACTGAAGACAAACAATTTTTATCATAGATAGTACCCCGGGTGAATAGTACTCGAGTGAATAGTACCCCGTGAATAGTACTTCTTGAATAGTAACCCGTGAATAGTACCCCGACATGAAAAAGTTTAAACTTTTCAAGAATGCTCAGAATAATATTTCCATGAAAAGATACTGGATGAAACACAAATAGGAAGGATATTCTACAAATTTCATGGAGTATAGAAACCAAAACTTTAACCAAATGAGTATAGAATTCGAAATCTGAAATGAAATAATATTACTATACTACAAAGTATGGAAGAAAATATTATTTCAAGCGAATATTGAACAAAAATAACATCCCTTACCTTGAAAAGAAGAGTATTCCAACTGGTATAGCGGGGATATTCTTGAAGAAAACTTTCACTATTTTCTACGCTCAAAGCTTTCTAAAACTCGAAAGAAATACGCTCAAGATTATAGAAGAAGAATTCTCTGATTCTGGTGTGATTTTCAATTCTAATTAAGCATCCTATTTATAAGATAATGTAAAGGATACTATTCAATAAAATATTTTAATAAAACGAAAAACTTTTAAATATAATATATATTTATTATATATAACATATGATTAATAATGTCACGGGATGCAACCCGTGATCATCCTAATTCCCGTGATTCAAATAATATACATATATAATAATAATAATAATTGTACTCCCTCCCTGCCAACTTTTCAAACCATATATATATATACCGAGAGGCTCTAAAGCGAACCTTAAAAAACGAACCAAAGATAAACCGTCGTCTTTGGTGTATCATGGCGACGGTTCACCCGTCGCTTAAAGACTATATGGCTATGGCGACGGATCGACAATCGCCGCGCCATAGACACCAAAGACGACATTTAAATCTTTTGGTTCGCTCTTTAAGGTTCGCTTTAGAGACGAACCATATATAAATATATATATATATGGGAAATGATCCATAGCTAGTACTTGTTATGGATCAAAATTGGGCAAATAGCATCGTAGCCGTCCATTCCAATTATCAAGGGCGTAGATTAAAGATGGGATAGTGTCGTCCGCTACTTCGTCTAGCGGACGGTGATACAAAATTTTAATCCAAAATTGCCCTCCTCCTATCTACTAGTTGAAGTAGTGGATATGTATTTATTATCAGTGCGAATCGAACCCTTCCGAATTGAACCCACCCTTCCTTTTCTTCTGCTGCGAATCGAACCCTTCTGCTGCGAATCGAACCCACCTTTCTGATGTGAATCAAACCCTTCTGATGCGAATCGAAACCTTCTGCTGCGATTTTAGAGCCTCAGACCCTTCTGCTGCGAATCGACATAGTTCCTACGTTAGTTCTGCTGCTGCGATTTTAGAGCCTCGCAAGTTTTTAAAATGATTTACCCCTGTGATTTCGATTCCTAAACCCCACCGAGATTTTGATTTTGATTTCGAGCGAACCCCTCTAATCCAAACCCTTCTCTGTGTGATTCCATCAAACCATGCTGTGATTTCTGACCGATTACGAGCCTCTCTCCTTTTTCGTGCGATTCATCTGTGAAATCGTCAAAACCCTTTTGCGATTTCAGACCGATTGACCACTAGTTTGTTTATTTTTTTGGCTGATCATGTAGAAGTAGGATTATACATTTCAGAAGTTACTAGTTTTGAATTATGTCTATTTTTAGGAGCTGCACCAAGAGTATTTATTTGTACATGTACTCCTTATGTGCAAATCACACTCTATAGCTATAATGGCCTTTGATAAACCAAAAATTGGCTAAGCCCTTGTATACAAGCATTGGCAGCTTTTTTATACACTCTAAATCCACCGATTCTATATATTATACAAGGCATAAAATTAAGAGAACATCTAGGGTCACAGTTTGGTGAAGGATAAATAACTTGAAATAATGAAAAACTCCCTAGCACCTGGTGAAGGATAAATAATATTTAAAAAATTAGTATTTAGAACATGTCCTTGGTTATATTTTTCATTTTGAACATTATTATTTTTTATGGGAA
This sequence comes from Panax ginseng, assembly GCA_020205605.1. Classification (NCBI taxonomy): domain Eukaryota; kingdom Viridiplantae; phylum Streptophyta; class Magnoliopsida; order Apiales; family Araliaceae; genus Panax; species Panax ginseng. Next base: position 41,591,763 of record CM035136.1, read on the forward strand.
TTTTTATATATTATTTAATACTCGACATTTTGATGAATGTGTAGGAAACATATGGATATTAATCCCGAACCTGCTAATCCTATTGTGTTATGGGACCAAGAAAATCACGTATCGTCAGACTTATGGCAAAATATTGTAAGTTTATTAATGTATAACAACTTTCATTTTGTTAAACATTTGTTAGAAACATTCATGTTGTGACGATTTATGTTTTTATGTTGTTGGACGTGTAGGATATGGGTGTGTTAGAAATTTATCAAATGTCTGCAAAATTAATTGAATAGAACTTGACTGAATAACAAGAATATTTGTTGGAACAAGTAGGTTTTGGTATATTTTGTCATCAATCTATAGTGTCAAAGATTGATGCATCTCTTGTATCTGCTCTAGTTGAACGTTGGAGTAGTGAAACAATTACGTTTCACTTAAACTGTGGAGAGATTAGCATTTCTTTAGAGGATGTGGGATTTTTATTTGGGTTGCCCGTATTAGGAAAAACTTTGACTTGCAGAGAATTAGAAAATCCCAAAAGCTATTTTATAAGGGTTTTTGGGCAACAAGTTGTCGTAGATGAGTGGGAACAATGCTATAAAAGGGGGGGCATAAGTTTGCCCTGGTTAAGACAGAGATATGGTCACGTACCTGGTGATGCTACTCCAGATGATGTCGTAAAACACACTAAGGCTATTTTGACTTCTGAGTGTTCTTGGTGGATCGTAGAGTGAGCCTTCAGACTCACTGTTTCACATGGTTTAGATCAGTCCACCTTCTCTCCAAACTCGGCAACTCCAGCAACCTTTGATCTTTGAAGCTCTTCTTTATTTATACTCTTTCCCAATCCTTCCATTGGAAAGTAGCCGTTGAAGGCTATTCAAATATCTTCACAGATCTTAGGTTGCTTGATGTAGACTGCTTGATGTGACTTGTCATACTTTTTTTGACACTGTAGTCTACTGTTTCACCTACCCTGTCAGATGTATCACTTTAATGTCTTGGGTAGGTTGAAGACTTTATTACTTCTTTCTGATTTCTCGATCAGAGGTTGTCCTATTGCATCGATGCTCTCAAAAGGCACTTGTCCAAATATTACCCTTCAGATTGAACCTTTGCCAATGCTTCAGTCCTCAGTTATTCAGACTCTACGATTCTGATGCACGTCTTCAAGGACTTGATCGTAGTGTCTTGTTGAGTGTTGCTCATTGACTGGAAGGGTTAACACTATAATCTTGAAGAGTGTTGATTGGATCTTCAATGTAGAACACCTCTTCCTCAGATTATGCAAGTGCTTCAATACTTACATTACTTCGACTCTTCTCGTAGACCCGATGGCCTAATTTCTTACTCGGTCCCCTTCGAATATCAAGACACTTGATTTGTGGCGTCCGAATTTTGCTTTCTCCTTGTGATCTCCTGCTCAATTATTATCAATGAACCGACCTTTGCACTTAATCACTTTAGCCTTGCTCTTGAGAGAGGTCGACCAAGATCTCTGTTCACCTTCCATCAGTTCCTTCTTTGTTTAGCAAACACTACAATCTTGGTTGCCTCCAAGATCGTTGTCTTCTGCTCACTTGATACATCGCATTAGTCGACTTTCTTAGTCGACTTTTTGTCTTCTTCGATCTCCTCAGGAAGACTTCATTACGAATGGCCTTACAACTCAATCTTGATGTTGATTGGGTTGGTGCTTAGATCTTCTATTAGCCTATATGCCATTCGTTGAGTGCTCTCTGGTTTCCTTGGATGTAGCTTGCAGCTTGAACCAGAGGCTTCGTTCCTTTGGATATTCTGGGAGTGCTCATTTGTTGAGAACCGTATATGCTCTACGATTCATCCTTGGCATTGTGAGCACTTCTGTTGAGGTCGTAGTTCGCACTTCACGATTCAAATTTAAATTTGGTGCGCACACTCACGAACCCGATATCAGATCTTAACACTCAATGATTTGTCCCTTGCTTGTTGTCTTCATCTGATCTTGCTTGACTACGATCTCTGCATGTAATCGATAGACTCTACGAACTCAGAGTGTGATCTATGATCCTTGACTTGGCTTTGGCATCAGTAGACTCTACGACTCTGAGTGTGGTCTACGTTTCTGTCTTGGCTTCGGCAGATGGCCGATCGACTCGTAGGCAGGCTGTCTCTACGATTTTGAACATGACTTCCTCAGCACACTACGATCCCGAGGAAGCTCTACTCGATACACTACGATCCTTCTTCATTTCCCCTGGCAGTCTACGAACTCCAAGATCTACTATCTTGCATACTCCTATTCTGCCTCGATAGCTCTCGAGTTAACCTTGACTCACCTGGCAGACTACGACTTCTGGTGCAGTGCTCGATGATTAGACTAGCCTATCTATTATATAATAAGATCAACCTAACAAGCTTGATCTTTCTATATTTATAGTCCTTGTACATCATTTCTTTTTAAGGACTTTACAAAGCTGTTTTGCTTATGTAGGATCAACCTAACATATTTGATCAATTCATTCTAAGTCCTTGTATATATATTTCTATTATTTATCAAAGGACTTTATAGCTTTTCTTAATGCAAACATACTTGCATATTCATTCATATATATCATAATCAAATCATATATTAAATAGGAATATCATTCACATGTTTATTCCTGACAATCTCCCCCTATTTGATTATGACAAAAACACTAAGTGCATATACATGTTATAAATGAATCTTATATACAGTGAGCAGCTGTATTTCTAAACAGATAATTATGAACATCATTTATATTGATATGGCAATTTATATATTCAGACATTTTACATCCTGGATGTAGAACATACCTAACAGTTTAGAGATGTACCTCTTTGGCTTCATGTATGTTTCCAGGATGCTTGTTGATCAGCTACTCATCTGTTTCTTCTTCTTGCTCTTGCTCCCCCTGGGATGATGACATTCTGGCTTTGCTTGGCTCCCCTTCATCATCTTTCTGATCACGCTCCCCCTCAAACTCTCCGATCATTGGATCATCATCTTTCGGCTCCCCCTCAGATGATGATACTCTTTCAGTAGCTACTGTCTTCTTCTTTGACTGCTTCTCTCTTGTCCCTCTATTCTTCTTCGAGTGCCTCTTGCTCCTCTTCTTTCTATGCCTCTTTTTCTCCCCCCTTTTGTCATCAATCATTTGAGAGAGGTGCTCCATGTTGGACATAAGCTGCTCCATCAGGTAGGAGGTGTTGGCAACTTTAAACTTGAGTTCCTGCTGGCCTAGCTCAAGTTGCACTGAGAATGACTGCTTCAGGTTGTCAATCTTGTCAGAGAGGGCTTGGATTTGTTCTTCATTTGCCTTCTGAACTTGTAGAGCTTCAGCCTTTTGATCTTGGATGGCCTTCTGATAGATGTTATCTCTTTCTTGGAGTTTGAGAAATACATCAGTCAAGATAGCTTGAAGCTTGTGCTGGAAAGAATCATCTCCTGCTGCTGTCTACTTCTGTGATTCCTCAATGAGCATAGATATCTTCTCGCTTAAATCATCAGAACTCTTCAGTAGTTCCTTCTCCAAAGTAGTTTGATCCTTTTGGTTGGCAGCTTCAAGTTGAGCAATGGATTGGACTCTATGATCGTCATCTTTGGATAGATTTTCAAAGGTTTGGATAATTTGAACAATCGTGGAGTACCAATTGCTTGTGGAGGATGATGGAGTGTCTGATAGTAGTGCTTGAGTATAAGGAGGCTTCTGGTTTTGGGCTTGAACATCCTCAGCGGTAGAGTGAACAGACTCTACAATCAGCTCCTTGGTCATGACTCTTCTTCCTTCAGAATCCACTCTACGATCGTAGGGGATATAGAGATTTCCAGCATGTCGATAGACCTTGAAGTGGGGCTAGTCTTTGATCAGTTTGGTGGCAAACTTCTTTTACTCTTGAAAGTTACGAGCCACCGCCCATGTGAAACCGCTTGTAACACCAAATTGAAGTAGCATCCATCTTTTTTCAAGAAAGGCCTTTTAGCCATGGCATCCAATGGAAGAACCATCTCATCAGCAGATCATCAGGGTTGTAGAGAATGGTTGAGCAATCTAGCTCCATATTATTCCAGTTCTTGGCTAAGTCAAAAGTAGTCATTCTTACTACTCTGAGTTGCTCATCTCCATAGTTTACCCATCTAGCAGGTGGAGTCTCTGATGGTTCATTAGGAACTTCTACCACTATTCTCCTGGTGAATCTTGCAAGTGAGAGGACAGGGTAGATTTCTGGTTCTTCTTGTTCCTGATCTTCAGAATTGGAGTCATTTTCTACTTCTTCTTTCTCGTAATCCGAACCGTTTTGATCGACTTTTAGAGAGAATCCTTCACTTGCATTTCATGTCCAGAATCTTCTTGCAAGCATTTCCTCGAGACTCTTCTTCTTCACTTTGGTTTCATTATTAGCACTTTCTTTCGTGGATACTGGACTCATCATCACTCAATTCAATGATGGCATTTGATTGGCCACTGTTCCTTTTGGAGGCAAACTGGGCTTGCAATCTGTAGCTCTTCCTTCTTCGTAGAGGTTCAACTATTGGAGAGACAGACTATTCTTCTTCTTCAGACTCTGACTCCTCTTGCTCAACAGACAAACTTCTTTGGAGTTCAGCACTGGCAGGGGCAGATTCTTCTTTCTTGGACTCATCACTTTCTGAGCCATCATGAGGGCTTTCTAGCTGGGGATGCATTTTGGTCATCTTGATTTTCTTTTTCATCATCAGAGTGACTGCTCTGAGGATTTGCCATGGGGCTTGAGCATTCTTCTTTGTCGTGATTCTGTCGCACTTCTTCCATCCGATCACTTCATTTTCATTCTTTGGATCTTTGTTGTGGGGACTGGACCTTGGCATCTATTTCCTTTTCTTTTGCTGACTCTATGTCCCTTTCTTCAGCAGATGTATTGATTTGGGAAGCTAAGGTTGGTTTGTCTTCCACCTTAGCTTTCTTGCTGACTGGCCCTTGAAGCAACCTGTTGCTTCTTCTCTTTGTTGTTTCAGCAATTAGGACCTTTTCTTCTTTGTTCTTGTTCAGGGAGGAGACTCTCCTTGGTGGGGCCTGAGCTTTCATTACACTACCAGCTCTCTTTACACTTTTGGATTTCTTGTTGGTTTGGTGTAGTTTCAAATTTTTCTTTCTGAGTCATTAGACTCAAGAGCTCTCTGCTTCTCTACTATCTTTCTCTTCTTTGCAGAGGCTCTCATCACGCCTCCCATTGTCGACCTTTTGTTCTCCTTAGGGTTCTTCTTCCAGTTCTCAAATAACCTGTGGAGACATCACTTTGTGCACATTCAAGGCTTCCCCCTCATCATCCTTGATTTTCCCTCCTAGCTTCTTCTTCAGTATAATACTCAAAAGCCTACCATGAAATACCTTGGTCAAAGGCTTTTCAGTAGATTTCTTCTTCTCTGCCTTCTCTACCCACTTGGAGATTTGATCGAACAAAATAGCTCCAAAGTCAATTTGTTTCTTTAGAACTATTGCTGACATTATCTTCAACTGTTGGTCAATCACTGTATCAGGTGCAGTGTTTTTTCACAGTATGCACTTTCCAACAATTTCGGCAAGGAACTCATATTCTTCCGGAAACTCCTTCTTCTTCATGTCTTTGAAACTAGGGTTTCTTTGGTACCCCATCAACTCCTTTGCTTGTTCAGTGTTGACATCTTCAAGGTTCTTCAACCCTTGGTTAGGAAAACCAAGGCATTGGTTGAGGTCAGAAGATTTCACCAGTAGACGACCTTTAACCTTGGTGAGCGAGTTCCGAGTTTATGGAGACGCGTTTGAGTAGAACTCTTTAACCAGGTCGATGTACACACGAGTACTTACCTCAAGGCATTCTGAAAACCCAGCTTTCTTCACGAGTTCAAGTATGTCCCTGAATTCTCAGATTTCTCAAACGATTTTGTTCCGAGCTGAATGCCGGTGATAACTTGCTAGTTTTCCATTTGAATAGTTCGAAGGCTGTGGGTGTTTGATTTAGAGAGGTTTATCTTGAGATGGTATGCTCGTGATTTGGTAAGGCTGGAGGGTTAAGCGATTTTGCTTTTGAAAAGCTTTCTAGGGTTTTGAAAATGGGAGGGAGAAAGGTACGATATCTTTTTGGTAACTGTCTGCAGATTTGAAATCATTTTTATGGCAGTTCCTTCTAACTCTACATACTCAGTGATGTGTCAACTTTCCATTGGTTGGACGTTGCCTAGTAATGAGCTGTAACTCCCCACAACTTTTTAGTTATTAGAAGAGTGGACGTTTAATTGACGTGGCTTTGACCGTTGACCTTTTGATTCGTAGAGTAACATGGTAAGTCAACGATGGACTCTATGATTTCCTTTGATAACTCAACGATCATCTTCTGAGAGATGTTGCAGTGGATGGCTTTGACTTCTATCCTCACTGATGTAATCTTCTATGAATGCTGAGGTTGCACTACGATCATTTAGATAACACTATGATCGTTGAGGTTGTATCACGATCGTGTAGTCCTCTTCAAACTCGACTCTACGATCGTTGACTGACTTGGTTCTTTTGAGATGAACTAGATCAAGCATTCCTTCTGAGATAAGGTAGCTTCGGGAAGGGCCAACCTCTTAGAGTGAGCTAAGGGTGAGTTTGTCCACGAGGCACTTTCCGGATGAAATGCTATGGCAATGATTTGCAATGACATCTCATTAGACCTTTTTCGACGATGGGAGGTCTTCTCTGAGTTTTAGATATCTCTGCATTCTTTGGAATTGTGGTATCCTCTTGCTCTTACACTACGATCATATGTTTGATCATTGGCTCTTCACGATTATGGATTGGGTGGCTGAAGGGTTATCAGTAGTACGCTTTGAGACGTCCCTACTGACTATGGATCTTTATTTGGTTCATCAGGCACAAAGTTTTGGGACTCTGTAGCTGGTACATGTCTTAATAGTTTATCGGTCTTTGTTATTATTAACGATGATCACCGCTCCCCCATTGTTGATGATGTCTTTCAAGAAGATGTGATTCCCTCTTCTTCATGTTCATTTGAAGGCGGCCCAACATTTCTCCTTCCCATTTGGAATCATCATCATTGCTTAGTTTTCCTTGTATCGTAGAGATGAGTATTTTTAGGATTGATCACTCTACGATCATTTGACAGCATTACGAACGTAGTCTCCTTTGACAGTCCTGTATTTGAGAAGTTCTGCTTTTTGATGAACTCCTTTTGTCTTAAGCTCAATGATCTTCTGTTGTGAGCTTCCCTTGAGGATCCTTTTCATAAAGCATATCTTTCTTGATATGAGCATATAGAATCCTCTTTATCTTCTTTTGCATGGCATGTACGCCATATCTGATTCTGACCATGTGAGCTCCATTCTGGTTAGATCAGAGGGTCTTCAAGGACAGGCTTGGACATATAGGAGCTTTATCAGACTTATCTCTGAACAGTCCTTAGCCTTCTGCTGGTTGAGTCTTCTTGAATGAAGTCTTCTACTTCAGCATTCCTTAGTGTGGTCAGACTGACCAAGTACCTGCAGGTTTAAATATATTTCTACTTTTGGTACCCATGATTGAATGGGTCCTGCTAGGTTAGTTTTCTAAACCCCCATTCCTCATAACTAGATAATCATCATATTTATCACCAACAGACATATTCCTGCATGCAACTATCTTGAGATAATACATATTTAGATGCATGATGGTGAGTGTGTGAGATTTGACATTTAGTAACACACTCTTTATCTATGATGGTTTCATCATTCACTGGGTTATGTTCACAATGTTTAAGTGTTCACAGAGTGAGAATCAGCTCTACGATTTAGGAGTATCTAGTTGATTCATTGAGGTGATCAGTTTCTACAAATCAGCAAGATTCTCTTGCAAAACTGATCATGCTCTGTGTTGTCAAACACTTATAACATAGGCTTGTACATACATACTAACCCATCAGCAAAGATTACTTCACATAAAGTTTATTAGGCCTGTGATGCTCTTATGACCCATTTCAGATTTCCTTCAAGATATCATCTTCAACCTAAAACTTGGATGGAGAGAAGGTTTATAGTCATTTGAGTTTCCATCCTCATGTTACTTTCTCTCTACACCTTTTTAGGTAGATTATGACTCCTTGACAGAATATTGTTATAGTTCATAAGAAGATGCAATAATGATGTACATTTATAATAGTGAGGAACCGTACCTTTTACTATCAGTTATGAAACAGTCATTTATCGAAGATATACTGAGTTTAGGTATTGATGTGCATGGCTTTAATTTTGCTCCTGACAGCTTATTGCTCTTGTCGGCCTTTAATCAATTAGTAGTGGTCTTGAAGATATAGGCCAAGAGAATCTCAGCATTAAGATCTTTGACATCCTTTAGCTGACAGAGTTTGCACCCAACTGTTGGTTGGCCAGACATAAGTTTGAGAAGATCTTCTTTCTTCTCTTCGATAAGCATTTCTTAGCATGTATGGCTTCTTCATCTTTCAGACTGGTGGGTGCTTGACTCTTTGTCATTGACGTCTCTTGAGTGATCTCGTCTGGTCTTGGGACTACAAGATTGACTGCAGGCTAGGATTGGTCTTATTGATGTATCAATAGAGACCATGGACCAATCTGAGCAGCTTCAGGTGTATATACACATTTAATCTATACAAAATATTTCCAACATGTGAGCTCATCTGCATATAACAAGTTACTTAATGAGTGAGTTTTATACCCATGAATTGCATACATTCGGGCTTAATTTATTGTTGTTCTTTAGTCTTTTAGGATGTTTTTATGTGTTTGTGTCTATTCATGCATATTTTATGTTATTTTATAGGAATTTGGACAAAAGTTACATGGATCGATGTTTGGGGTGGCTAGATTAAGCGTTTTGACTTGCCATTTACACAGCAGCTACTTCGGAGCCAATTTGACTATATCTCCTAACATTATTTTGACAAACTTCAAGAATGAAAGTTGTAGATCTACTTCTCCTCTTTCCAGAACATCTTGAATCATCAAAATCGGAGTTCGGACGAAGAAGTTATGGCCATTTTCCCAAAGGACGTCGAGCAGAAAATGTCGAAAAAAGTTGCCGTGGGGCGCCCATTTTAAGCCTATGCCTTGGCCAGCAGGAGCCTGAGGGAGCAGAAGAAGTTTGACGTCGTGCTTGTATTTGGGGGGCTGGGAAAAACAGGAAGGTTTGGACGCGTTTTGGTGAATTTTGACACCTTTTGACTCAAATAGGATTGAGTTTGTTCTAAGCTAAAAATTGGACTTGTAACCTATAAATACATGATGTAAGGCATAAAATAAGAGGTGATTACATAGCTTAGCCTAGAGAAAACACTCCTTTAGATTAGAAAATAACCCTAATTCTTATTAGTTTGGAAATTGAAGCAACTTGAAACCATTGAAGATCAAGCAAGAAGCGAAAGAGGGAGCATCGATTTCTTGACAATGATTCTATTCTCTTCTCTCATCTTACTTTTATCTTTTGATGTCTATTCGGTTGTGGATTCTTGGTTTTAATTCATTAATTATGAACTAACTATTTTGAGATTTCAATTGAACTTTTTATGGCTATGAATTAGTTATTCATTATATTCTAATTATTTATGTTAAAGTGAGTTGTTTATCTTGCCTTATGCTTATTGATTAATTATCGATCAATTAATTACTTTGTTACTCTGAGAAGGAATTGGAAGAGGAATTCTAGGGGTTAGAAATCGGGCATGATATCATGTGACTTAGAATTATTTGCACGGTGAATAATTAGGTTTGTGAATAGAATGGAAATATCTTTTCACGCATGTAACACATAAGGAATTGGGATTATGTGAGTTTAATTCAATTGTTTTGCATAGGAATATAGCAAAATTAATCTGGATTAAATAGAAGGCAATTGATCACTTGGAAAAGGGCTTTTGGCATTTGAGAATTCACATTAACAATTCATGAGGCATAAAAATTGGGATAATTGGATAATTGATTTATAATTCATAATTGGGGATATTGAGTCTTAATCCTTATTTACGAATTCAATCAAATCTTAGTTTTGTTTATTTGCTTTCTTTTAGACTAATCTCTTTTAATTGTTTAATTTAGTTTTCTTAATTAGAAAATTCACAATTTGTAATTGTTTAAATAAAATTGATTTGGTTAAGAGTTAGTATTTGGTGATTTTTATTAAATAATTCCTCGTGGGAACGATACTCTACTTTCACTTTATTACTTGTTGACCGTGTATACTTGCACGTATTCATTGATTGCAAAATCGATCAACATTACTTACTACTAAACTAAGTTTAGAACAATGTTAGTGCCTTGGATCAGACTCAAAGCGATTAGCTTTTTGAATATAGCATGAGAACACGCTTCGATACCAATTGTTAGTTCCCGAGAGGCACAATAGATAGAAGGGGGGTTGAATAGATCATTTTTATTTCAAAATACTTTTCTGGTTTACATTATATTGTTCATTATTAACATATGACAAACATAAGAATCTTTTCAAGCACAGTAGAATAAGTAAAAGATCCTCTTCATTGATATATTCATAATCATACATACATTGTTCGTAGAGTAAGTTTAGTTGTAAGCAGTTAAAACATACATAACAGTTATAGCAGGTTATAGTACATAATGTAAATGACATAATGTAAAAGACACTGAGGGTTTTAAGTGGTTCGGAGACTCAAGCTCCTAATCCACTCTTCTACTTTCAACTAGCGAGATTTCCACTAAGGAAGGCGGCAAACACCGAATCACTAAGATTCCTTCAAGGCCGTGACCTTGGGACTTGATTCATTAAGAACTCTTCAAGAGCCGGTGACCTTGGGACTCCTCTAGTTCCCTAGGAATTCTTCAAGCCCAGCAGGCTTGGAACTTCGTTTAGTCCCTCCGGACAAGGACCCTTCTGGCCCTGCTTCATTTAGTCCCTTCGGACAAGGACCGCTCAGGCCCTGGCTTTGTTGAGTTGTTTGTTTGTTGTTGTTGGAATTTGTGCTGAGCTACTAAGATGTCTTCATGCTCTGAACATCTTCTATACTTAGCAGCTTGGCTTGATCATCCTTGAAGTGTAGCTGAGTGTTGCATGATGCTCAGCTTCTTTGGTTACTCAACCACTTCGGATGACCCTCGTTGAATCGCCTTGAAGATCATTCTCTTGGTACTTGATGGACCGCACATGAGAGGCTTCTAAGGCGACGATGAGGCTCTTCTATTAGGTGCTTAGAAGTTTTCTCATGCTTGACACCAAGATGACTTTTGTGATCTCCCTTCTTCTACTTGATGCCTTCTCATAATGGACTTGCTAAGATGACTGTAGGCTTTTCTCTATTGTACTTAGAGTCTTTCCATGATGGACATCAAGATGTCATGATGCTCTTCTTTCTCTCGGAAGTTCTGAACACTCTTCATATAGTAGAACTCTCACTTCTACATAGTAGAACTCACACTTCTACTTCTTTCTTTATCTGACTTCTGAGTGTTCTTGGTGGATCGTAGAGTGAGCCTTCAGACTCACTGTTTCACATAGTTTAGATCAGTCCACCTTCTCTCCAAACTCGGCAACTCCAGCAACCTTTGATCTTTGAAGTTCTTCATTATTTATACTCCTTCCCAATCCTTCCGTTAGAAAGTAGCCATTGAAGGCTATTCAAATATCTTCACAGATCTCAAGTTGCTTAATGTAGACTGCTTGATGTGACTTGTCATACTTTTTTTGACGCTGTAGTCTACTGTTTCACCTACCCTGTCAGATGTATCACTTTAATGTCTTGGACAGGTTGAAGACTTTATTACTTCTTTCTGATTTCTCGATCAGAGGTTGTCCTATTGCATCGATGCTCTCAAAAGGCACTTGTCCAAATATTACCCTTCAGATTGAACCTTTGCCAATGCTTCAGTCTTCAGTTATTCGGACTCTACGATTCTGATGCACGTCTTCAAGGACTTGATCGTAGTGTCTTGTTGAGTGTTGCTCATTGACTGGAAGGGTTAACACTACGATCTTGAAGAGTGTTGATTGGATCTTCAATGTAGAACACATCTTCCTTGTATTGTGCAGTGCTTCAATACTTACGCTTGCTTCGTATCGTTTCTCGAGACTAATGGCCTAATTACTTGCTCGTCCCCCTTGAATATCAAGACACTTGATTTGCAAGGCGCTGCCTAGCTTGCTTTCTCCTTGTGATCTCCCGCTCACTTATCATCAATGACCCGACCTGACTTAATCACTTTAGCCTTGCTCTTCAGAGGTGACCAAGTATCTCGGTTCACCTTCCATCGGTTCCTTCTTTGTTTAGCTTTCAAACACTATGATCTTGGTTGCCTCCAAGATCGTTGTCTTCTGTTCACTTGATAGCTACTGCATTAGCTGACTTTCCTTAGTCAGCTTCTGAAGTCTTCTTTGGATCTCCTTGTGGAAGACTTCATTAAGAATGGCCTTACAACTCAATTTTGATGTTGATTGGGTTGGTGCTTAGATCTTCGTTAGCACTGCGCATGCCATTCGTTGAGTGCTCTCGGTTTCTTGGATGAAGCTTGCACGACTTGAACCGGAGAGGCTTCGTTCCTTTAGATATTCGGGAGTGCTCATTTGTTGAGAACCGTATATGCTCTACAATTCATCCTTGGCATTGTGAGCACTTCTATCGAGGTCGTAGTTACGCACTCTACGATTTGACTTGCCAGTGCGGACACCTACGAACCCGAGATCGATCTTAACACTCTCACGATTTACGCGCTTGCTTGTTGTCTTCATCCGATCTTGCTTGACTACGATCTACGCATGTAATCGATAGACTCTACGAACTCAGTGTGATCTACGATCCTTGACTTGGCTTTGGCATCGATGAGACTCTCACGACTACGAGTGTAGTCTACGCTTCTGTCTTGGCTTCGGCAGATGGCCGGTCGGCTCAGAAAGGTGTCGCTCTCACGATTCTCAACATGACTTCCTCAAAGACACCACGATCCCGATGAAGCTCTACTCGATACACTACGATCCTTCTTCGTTTCCACGAAGTCTCACGAACTCGAGATCTACTATCTTGCATACTCTTATTACGTCTCGATAGCTCTCGAGTTAACCTTCGACTCACCTGGCGGATTACGACTTACAGTGCGCGGTTTCGACGATCGAGACTAGCTTTATCTATTACATCATAAGATCAACCTAACAAGCTTGATTTTCTATATTTATAGTCCTTGTACATCATTTCTTTTTAAGGACTTTACAAAGCTGTTTTGCTTATGTAGGATCAACCTAACATATTTGATCAATTCATTCTAAGTCCTTGTACATATATTTCTATTATCTATCAAAGGACTTTACAGCTTTTCTTAATGCAAGCATACGTGCATATTCATTCATATATATCATAATCAAATCATATATTAAATAGGAATATCATTCACATGTTTATTCCTGACACAAAGCACATTCACTTTTTTAAGTACTTGAAGATTGAGAAAATCAATTGGCTAAATCAACATTGGTTTAGTCCAACTCACAACCCATCAGACTTTCCTCATAGCCATCCAGAAGGTCTATACACGTTTGAATTTAAAGATGTTAACTGTTTGAGACCCAATGGTTGGTTATGGGAACAAGTCTTGAATGCATATTTGTTGTTGTTGCGAGACAAAGAAGATAAAATGTGTAAAGAAAGTATCCAAAGATGGGCTCATTTTATTTTATGCCAACGTATTTTGCGTTGTTAGGTACCCAAAACTTACCAAGTGCTGGAGTAAACATGCCAACCATACAAAAATTACTAAGAAGTTATATTAATCCTACAGTTGGTGCCCCAGTACATGAGTGTGATTACATATTCGCTTTTGATCTTCCAATGAAACCAGCAAATCACTTTTGCTTGTTTATTTGGAGTGTCAAAAAGTGGAAAGTAATGCTACTTGACCCACTTTATGATGACAAACCATTAATGCCATTGTCACAATTATACCAAAACTTCTTTGCGGTTGTGGTGAGTTTATTAATATATTTCTTGTTTTTTCATGTCAAGCTACACAGACATGTAATTCTTACTACTTCGGACTTATAAGTAATGAGTTTCTGGTTTATAGGTGGAGTTAATTCCTTTGCTGCTTTGTCAGGCAAATCCTAAAGCAAAGTGGCCAAAATCGAAACCAAAAGTTGAAGTCTGTGTGAATAGACCGAGACAATGGAACGAAGACAATTGTGGCATATATGTTGCAAAGTACGTTGATTTCTTTCTTCACCGTATAAACATCATAGAGGAACCAAGGTGGACTCTTAACGAGGCTTATAATTTTAGATTTAGACTAGCACATGAGCTTAGGATGTGCAAAGCTAGGTACATTCCTGAAAAATATATTTGTAACGAACAAACTTTAGATTCGGATTCAAATGAAGACTAGTGAATGTATATTTGACTAACTTTTGTAATACGTTGATTTAGTAACTCGATTACCAGTTTCAAAATGATTCAATCTTTTGTATGTACGTTAATGTGGATGTCGTTCTAAGCTACTAATATATAGTTTTCTCATACAATTAGTTATGTTCAGTAGTTCAAGCTTTGCTATGTTATCTTGATTCAATGTCATAATTATGTCATGTTCAAGTTTTTTTTTAAGTTATTTCAATCTGAGTGCAATTATCAAGACATCATTGACAGGTGGAAATGTTGTTGATAACTTGCTGACTGGAGCTCTAGGAAACCTGTCCAACAGCACTGATGGATTCTGGTCTGCAACAATACAACCTGGTAATGAAGCTTCAGTTAGAGCATAAGCTGCAGGTACCCTAGAATCTCTTTCTCCTTTTTTTGTGATGGCTGTTCCAAATCTTAGAGTTTCTATTAATGTGCAATCTCTTATTTTTTTTCTTGACTTTTTGTTTATAATGTTAAAAGCTTAAATGTTACTCCATATTGTCCTGGATATTTGCATGTGATGTATATTTTTCGACTCAGACTATTATTTTAAAAGATTATGCATTATTGGTCAAACTTAGATAAGGCTAATGATTAAAGCCTTAAAAGGAATTTGAGCTTGCTGCAACTGAGCATATGGCTTCAGTACTTGTTTAAATTTTTAATGCTTTTCCCCATTGTGCTTTGTTTTGATTCATCACTCAAAAAATCTCCATACTTTTGGTTGCCTTGTAGTGAGGATAATATTTAGTTGATATTTTTTCCACTGAATGATTCTTGTTTATGTTTCCTTTTGATTTTGAATTGCGTCAATGCATATAATATCAACATTATATCTGATTTCTTTAGATTTGGTCATTCAAAGAGATAGAGTAGACAATATATTTTACAGCAGAAAGCAACAACTGATTGTGGCAATTGATTTATTCATTATACTTCCCATTCATTTTTACTATATCAGTGACATGAAGGAAACATGAAATTGATTTGGTCATTCAAAGAGATAATCACTATTGAATTTATTTTTGGCAAAATATGTTCTCTAAAAATATGATAATAAATCTGATACTATGAATTGGCCTTAAAAAACTAATTGTATTTTTTTTTTGCAGTGCAACCTGGCTTATGTTACTGATGTCAACTTTAAGGACTGGATTTTGGCAACAGTATGTTACTGATGTCATTGCTTGTTTAGTCAGTAATAATGTTTGTAGAGTATATTACTGTTTCAGATATAGGTGAGCTTATAGATATTGTATGGGTTGAAAAATTGGTGCTCAACAAATAAAAAATCATTATTTGTTGAATGGATTGGTTATTTTTTGAGCACCTTTGCTTTTATCTTATAATATCTTGACAAATCTATTGTACGAGTTGCTTTAGCTATCATTTTACTGCACTGCATTGATTTCGAAAAAGAAACTGCCGAATTAGATGCTATGTATGGTGAAAATTTCGAGCAGGAAAATGCCGAATTAGATACAATGTATGCTCAAAATTTGGCAAATGAACCAAGCAGGGAAATTGGACACAGAGGGCAAGAAAATCCCACCACTGATTCAATTCATTCAATTCCTATATTTGTACCGAACAGGGGATTTGGAATCGAAGAGCCGGAAAATCCAACCATTGCTGAAATTTCTGGAGAGCCAGAAAATCCCAGCTTTGACGTTATGCTTAGTTCTACATTCCCATTTGAACAAAGCAGGGCAATTGAAAACATAGAGAGAGAAAATCCCACTACAGCTGCTTCAATTCCTCCCATTGAACCAAACAGGGGAAATGGAAACACAGATTCTGTTCGTCAAGCTATTATAAGATAAAAGCAAAGGTGCTCATCAAATAATAAATCATTCTTATAAATCAAAATATATAAACAAAAGTAAATAATTTTGCCATTACATAATCATAAAATTATATATTAAGATAAATTCAAACACCTGACTTTTCTTGACCCATAATTTTGTAGTGGTTCCGCTTATCATGATTGGTCATCATATTGCATATTGCACACTTTTACTTTCAATTTTTACATAAACCTCTTGATCCCACTCTTTATTCTTGTAGCTTTTTTCCGCCCCTTTGTTTGCGAACAAATAGGATCCAATAACAGCTCATCTTCAACGGGCTGATCATCATCATCTCGAATATCAGGAACCTCTTTTACACAAATTTCATCAGGGTCAAATTTCTCAACGATGGGTTGATTGTCAATGCACAATTGTACGACATGCTTAAAACCATTAATTGAGCATGAACCTGTAGAAGCTAATCGCAAGAGCAACGTCACCGAATAATTGTAACGCATCGTCTGAGATTCCTCGTAGTTGGACATTTCAATCAAAATCTTTGGTAATTCAGCGTTCACTTTATTACCATCTTTACACCACCGCCTTAAAACGTATTTATCAGGTATCTTTTTTGTACTTTTGGCAATCATATGCCTTATAATGTGTTTACAAAGCATACCAGAATGTTCAAATTTTTTACAATTATAATTAATATCTCCAATTTGAACATTACTAACAACAGTAACGTACCTATTTGATTCTTCGTTGTCGCTTGCCTTGCACAATGCATAGGACTTTGTATCCGATGTTGAAGCTTCTGCATTACGTATTTATGAGATTTTATTATCTCAATCTGAAAGCGCCTGAACATCTCCTTTGTATAAATATTTGCTCCATGTGTTTCCACTGGTAATTCAAGAGTCATATTTCGAGTCCGGTGACATGTTACATAGTCAGCTTTTCTCTCTTTCATGACCTGCTTCTCAAGTGCTTTTTTTGTATTTATGATAAATTCCTTGATACTCGTTGTCACATTCACATATTCATCGAACAAACTATTCATTCCCTCACTCCTGGATGTAGTCGTCATTCCTGCTGCAAAAAAATTCTTTGTGTACACCTTGATCCATTTGTGCTTAATCTCATAAAGTGATTGGAGCCAATCATGGTCATGCAGTTCTTATTCTATCATCAACTTTTTCCATTGGTCCTCAATGTAGACACTCGAAATTTTCTGTACTACTGTCACTGACATTGCAGGAGGACAAATTCGTCTTTTAAGAGGGAACCCTGAAAGACAATCCATATCCATACCAGATACTACCGGAAGTTCAGCATCAACCCCGGATCACACTCTGGGAGTAACAAATTTCAATCTCGGAGATAACTTGAGGACGATGCGAGATCAATCTGGAACACACACGAGAAGACCGATTAATCTCGGAGATAACCAAAGGTATCCGGTCTCGGTCCCAACCATAGGAATAGCTACCAACCTTGGTGATAACCCCGAGGAATGCGATTTCGACGATAACCCCAAAAATGCTTGTTTCAAATGCTGACCGGCTTCAATCTCGGAACTCACGGCGAGATGTTTACATACTAACCCCATGATAACATCGAGGAAAGCGACACACCTCAAAGATGACAATGAGGACCTTCAACAATTATAGCGGTCAATCTTAGCGAAGCTGACGAGCAACGTCGCTTTATCATTAATCCGCGATGCTGATAACCGGTGAGGGCAACATCATCATCTAGCCAACGCGATGCCATGCCACGTCGTCTCAACATCTCTACACAACAATGTCCCACAAGACTAACCAATCCGAGTGACTATTTGTGCGAGGTAGCGGATGGAAGTTGAAGCTTGAAGACTGAGGGCGCGCGTCCCATCTTGATGACCGTACAAACTCTAATCCCATGCCATCGTACAACTCTCGACAAGCGGTGATCCAGAAATAGGTCTGTATACCTCAAGCGGATGCCCAGTTGCATTTACGAAAGTCCGAGTGGACATTCTGATTGCGAGTACGCGTCTACTGAGACGACCGGCAGAAAAACCCGGCTCCCCACGGGTTGCCTCTGGTACACTGCTTGACTCGGTAGTAGGTACACTGTAACTTGCCGATCTATAAATAGAGGGCTTGGGCTGCCCATTTTGCAAGAGAAAACGGCGAGGAAGCCCTATCCAATTTTCTCTGCACTCACTCCATGCAGTGTACTTTCTCATTTTAAACACATGTGAGCTCATATATAGCCTCTTTTGTACCAACAAAAGCCAGTGTTTATCCACTTTAAAGATATAGAAGTCTTCTTTGGCAGTCAACTATAAGACTTCTCACACACTTTAGAGTCTTTCTCTTCATCTCTGCACACACCCTTCTTCACGTTGAGAGTCGTGTTACTTGCTTTTGCCCGGACTTCAGTCCGTGGTTTCATTTCAGTTTGTTTATATATATATATATATATATTATATACATATTTATATATATATCGGCTAACATTATCGAGTTATGCCTCGATTGAGCCTACACTTGATGCGGAGGCGTTTATTTGCTTTATATATATATATATATGAACTATGTGTGAGACTTTGTTCGATGAGATGAGACTTGATGCATGGAGGCGTCTTCTTGCTTTAATATATATATACATTTATATATATTAACTGTGTGTCGAACTTTGTTCGATGAGCCTGGATTTTATATCCGATGCATTTATTAAACATATATATATATATATATATATATATATATATATATATATATAGCGTGTGTTGGGACTACATTCGATGAGCACAGATTTTATATCCGTGCGTTTATTCGCTTATATATATATACTTTATATATATGAAGCATTCATTGTTGAACTACGTCGATGAGCACGGATTTTATATATAGGGATGCGTTTATTAAGCTTTTATATATATATACTTATATATATGAGCATTGTTGAACTCTGTTTTTAGATGAGCTAAAACGGATTTTACATCGATGCGTTTATTGCTTATATTATATATATATATATATATATATATATATATATATATATACATTTTATCCCATCGGAGTTCACTTACGTGGTGGTTGATCGCTTTTCTGACTTTATTTACGTTTAAATCTGCACTGGAGTTAACTTCATGGCAGTTGATTGCTTTGTATAGCTTTCTTTACATTTTGTCCCACTTGGAGTTCCTCCGTGGCGGTTGATACCACTTACTGACTTTATTTACATTTTGTCCACTTTGGAGTTTCCTCCTCAAGTGGCGGTTGTAGCTTTTATGACTTTATTTATATTTGATCGATCCCCATGAAGGTGCTTCGTGGTTGGTGATCATATCTCGTATATATATTCTGATATTTTATATATATATACCGCCTTCGCTTTATATATAAATTGCGGTATCATATAAATTAGATCTTGTCTAGGAATCATGTGATCCTGATTGACCCTATTGGATCTAGATTCGGTTCCGTGATGGACATTTTCGGTATAAGCGTTTTATAAATTATTCTGCGATATGCGAATTTCCTTAGATGGTTTCCATACCACGAGGAAATCGGCATTATTTTGTACATTATTTTTATACGGATGCCTCGCATTAGTAAAATAAAATCAATCAATAGAACACTTAATAAAATGGGAGTGTAAAAGGTCTCAATTACTATTGAGCATCAGGGTTTGAATAAACCTCTTTTATAAAACATCACTGCCATATCTTGCTTAAAACTGAATTTTTACATAAATTCAAACCATGTGTATATAGGTACGAACAAGGCCTCGCACTACTTCCAAATAACAGCACATTGACCCACATACACACACATTCAGATAATAGTTTCTTGAAAAGAGGTTGTCACCGTGGTAATACGGATGTCGGGGGGTGCCTAACACCTTCCCTCCGCATAACCAAGTCCCCGGACCCTAATGAATCTCGGTTTCACGCAGGCAGATTTAGCGATGTCACATCAATGGGTCAATGTACAAACCTTTTCTCGGTTGTGTTGGTACAACCATTTAAAAAAACCAACTAGCGACTCTTAACGTCCATCATAAATCGACATTATACATATCGGACCTTTTTCACTTTTTTTCAAAGAAATCTCACCTAAAATGAGAACACCAAAGAACAAGTAATGAAAAGGACATCTAAAATTCCGGCGTCGACGGTGGCGACTTCTGCTTGGGGACTCAAAGGTAAGAGGACTTAAGTCATTATTACAATCTTTTCAAAATTGTTATCTGCTTATGTGTGGATGTTGCATTTACATTTGATGAATGTGTCACGAATGCATTTCTGATTGCACTTAGTGCTTCGCACCATAACTGCTTATGATATTAGTGCTTCACACCATATCTTCTTGTCATATTAGTGCTTCGCACATGTCATCATTATCACTGCGGTAAGACACGATGTATGTGAATGTATGTTGTGTGGTCCCTCCACGGAGGCTATCCGTCGGTGTTTGATTCTTGGACTCGTGAGAAGACTAATTCTAGAGGCTTAGGAAAGGCACCACCCAAATTCGCTCCGGTTGAAAGCCGGATTAACTTCCCATCAAGTAGATTGCGATGATTTGGGAACCTTCATGCCAAAAAGCATGAGAGTAACCTAAGATAGGTAAGCCTCGATAAACCCAAAGCGGAGGAAAGTCTCTTCATGCTCTCATTTCAATTACTTGTAAACACAATTACTTGTAATTACATTCCATATCTATCTCCATGTAATGAGAAATATGAAGAAATGTGTACACATACATATTAACATACTACAAAACGGTGACATTTTGCGAGGATAAAATTCCTAAAATGGACACATCACATAGCATGTTATTATACACATTCCCAAAAGACTAAACTATGCAAGTCTTTCACGGGGAACCAATCGGACCCTCTACCCGGTCGAAAGTCCAAAAGGCTACGAGCCTACGAAATAATCATGTCATCATCGGACCGGTGAACATAATCCATTTCTCGGAAAGAATTTGACGGATTAAGCAAACAAATTACAAATTTGGCTGTTCTACTCAAAGAATTACACCAGTCCATCCAGGGTCCAAAAATACCCATACATCTTTGAATCCTCCACACTGAGGAGGAACCCAGTCATTACAATACACGAGGCGCGATTGATACGACCAACAAAACTCATGATCTTGCCCATCCCCGGAGATCCAGACATAATTGGTGACATCAAAAGAAAGTCCTCCAAATGGAAGAGACCCTTACGTCTTTATCAAAGGAATTGGAACACACTGGGAGTGTTTCATATGTTGATCTTTGCATTTTCCCTGGTGTTCATTATCCAGAAAAGTTTAAAACTCCTAACTTTGAAAAATATGATGGGTTAGGAGATCCTTATACACATTTAAAGGTGTTTATTGGAGAACTTGGATCTTATCTGAGAGGGCGAAAAAGCTCGAGAATGCAATTGTTCCAAAAGAGTCTAACTGGAGAAGCTTGGTTAAGTGGTACACAAGATTAGACAATTCAAAGATCCATAGCTGGGAAGAGCTAGCACACGCTTTCCTCACTCAATACAACTTTCAATCTTAGATGGCTCCTGATCGGTATCAAATTACCAAGATCAAGAAATAGTCTAACGAGTCTTTCAGAGAGTATGCTCAAAGGTGGAGACCCCTGGCGCCTTGAGTTAGTCCTTCCACGATGAGAATCGAGAGATGGTCATGACTTTCATAGACATACAAGAAGCTCCATTCTATGAGAGAGGTTTAGCCGGCATCAGAAAACCATTTTCTGAAATGGTCAAACATGGGGAGATGGGTGAAATGGGATTGAAGTCCGGAAAGATTCAAGACCTAGCTTCCCTCAAAGCTGTTGCTGATCACATCCAATCTGGAAATTATGGAAACAACCCCCGGAGGGTCCATAAAAAGAAAGAGGAAGATGTTTCCCTGATACTACAGGGTCAAAAAGGCAATCAGAACATGCCTATTCAAAGGAGAAACTACAATCCCTTTTAAGCACAGTCTACGAACCCTCCAATACCAAAAGGTGGAAAAGTCATATGCCCTCGAGTGTTTACACCCTTAGGGGATACCCTCGAGAACATTCTCGCTCTTCTGACAATACTGGAAGAAAATTTACATCTTCTTCCACCGGCCCGATACTAATGGACGGGGTTTCAATCTTGATCGAATGTGCTTATCATGTTGGAGGCACCGGACATGATACTCGGATTGTTGGGCCTTGAAACACAAGATCCAGGACCTGATAGACAACGGGGAGATCGTGGTCACCAAACCAGATCAGCCACACGTTCAAGATAACCCTCTTCCTCAACACAAAGAAGAAGGGGTCAACATGATCAATTGGAGCAACGGACAGAGTTCCAATTTCAGCTGTGAATCCTCCCAGACCCTCAAAGACGGTGATGACAGATGGGATTATGCCAAGTTCCAGTTCACAATGGAACGAAAGATGAAAGCTCTATGCAAGGAAATTGAGCAATTGGCGGAACTGGTGACTTATCAGCATCAAGTTACACGTCAATTAATCAGCCAGGAGTATGCCAGTCTCCTACCTCTTGTCATGAATATTCCCTCGTCACTTTCAGAAAATGAAAACAGGAAAATAAAGTGACAAAGAGAGCAAATGCCAAAGCCCATCGGGATTTTGCCAACAAAAGGGAATTCACCTATTTGGGCCAACCT
The DNA here is from genome assembly GCA_020205605.1 of Panax ginseng. Lineage (NCBI taxonomy): Eukaryota > Viridiplantae > Streptophyta > Magnoliopsida > Apiales > Araliaceae > Panax > Panax ginseng. The sequence continues at coordinate 41,614,600 of CM035136.1, forward strand.
ATGGAGGAAATCCTTCAGATGTTGATCAATGAAGGAAGGATCAGTTCCCTTCTACCTCCAATCAACCCCCGTTCAGGGCGGTACAACTCTGATGGAGTATGTCAATATCACTCCCAGTCTCGTAGTCACAGCACAGAAGAATGCTGGGCACTCCACCACCTTATCCAAAATCTAATCGACAGTGGTGTCCTGCGCCTAACGGACGACGATACTGTGTTACGTGCAAGTGAGAATTCAGGTCCTACTAAGTGGAAGAGTGTGGTAGCAGTCATATCCACTATAGTTGATGGGATTAATCAATCACTCATAATGCCAACAATTCAACTCAAGGGAAGCAACAATCCTTTGAAAGTGGCCGCTCCCGAGCCAATCAACTTGTCATGCAGAGCACAATATCCTATTATTAGCTTGCGCAAGGTTCCGTGGAATTTTGGAGAAGGTGAAGGATCCACCTCACATACCACTACTGCAGTGTCGAAGAAAAATCCACTGTATCTTCCCCAATGGGTGATGAAGTCTACCACCAAAGAAAAGGGGAAAATACCCATGGAGAAGATTGAAAAATTCCTCCGCACTATGGGTCATAACGAAGCCACGGTGGTTTTAAGCTTAAAAGAAGCTCCACAACAAATATCAATTTTGGATTTGGTCCTAACTTCCGAGAATCACTGGAAGGTTTTGTTGAAGGTTTTAGAAGAAGCCTATCTACCAACATCAGTTGATATGGAAAAATTTCAACATCTGGTTGATCACATTTTCAACAACAATGTAATATCCTTCACTGATGATGACATACCGCCCGAGGGGACTGGTCATTGCAAGCCATTGCACATTGCGGTCTTATCCTCTTGATACATGCTAGTTGGAGTCTTGATAGATGGAGGTTCCTCTCTAAATATCTGTCCATACGCTACTTTGGTGAAGATGAACATCAATCTCAACCAAATTCGGAGTAGCCATACTATCATCAAAGCGTTTGAGGGAGCCCGGCGAAATTCGGTTGGAGTAATTGAGCTGCCAATCAAAATTGGTCCTCACACATTCTGCGTATCTTTCTATGTGCTCAAGATAGATTCAGGATACAACCTGCTCTTGGGGCGACCATGGATTCATATGGCGTGAAGGGTCCCTCCACCCTTCATCAAGAGCTGAAATACATTATCAACAATAGCACAGTCACACGGTAATTTTGAATTAGAGTGTCCTCAAAACGGGGACATGCCATTCATCAATGCCAATGCAGATGTTGAATCGGTCAGTTTTCATCCCCTGGAAATAAGCAATACCCAATACCATGCTATTGGAATGCCATTACCCGAACCCAAGATTTTTGCCGAGGTAATGTCGGCTACTTTCATGCATTGGGAACAAGAGGTTGGGTAAAGATTGCCAAGGTATCAAGTACCTAATTCGATTAACAATGATTGGAGCAATTTGGGCTGAAGCTATTACGCGATTCTAGTCACAGGAATCCTCATAAGGATCGTGATTCCTTGACTTCAACCATGCGGCATTTATCTTCGCCTTCAAACTCTGAGTCCACACAACCTCCTGTAAAGGTGCCAGCCAATGTAATGGCTATGTTATTTCCCAAGCCAGTACCGGTGAAAGAGAAAGAAGTCTTTGTTCCAGATCCCCGAGTGGAGAAAGAGAAACAAAGAGTTAAGCAAGACGTCATCCGAATGATGTCATGCATAGGAATCATCGTTCGTGACGAACATACCAACAGATATAGCCCAGACGATGATTGCCCAAACGTAATGGCCATCATTCGGGATAGGGAGGACGATAACAATCCCTCCATCGCTGCGGTCCACCCGAACTTTACCCTTGCCAATTGGAGCAAGATTCCTTGCATTGATCGACAAAGGGTAAAAGCAGGCGAGAACTCTTTTTACTATAGATATATAATAACCGCCTACTTTTTACGTATAGTTTTAGCGGTTTATTTTGTCGATATATGCTAACACCGTGTATGATCAACACATTTCATATATACTAAGTGAAAGCATATTTTGTTTCGGGACTACAATTTAGATGTGCATGTACTTAACGTCTGACATTTGCCTCTTCTCTACAAGGATTGTACCTTTTATGTAGAGATGAATTCAGCCTTGATGGATATACAGGATGACATTGAGGTGCCTCCAAAAATTCAAGAATGGGTCAAAGACAAACCTAAACCCAACCTTGATCAAACCACTTCTTTCAATCTCGGAACCTTAGAAAGCCATAAGTTAATCCAGACTGGTTCAGACCTTACCCCAGACCAACAAAATGACATGGTTCGCTTATTAACCCAATTCGAGGATGTGTTTGCATGGTCTCATGAAGACATGGTGGATTTGTCCATCGACATTGTCCTTCATCGCCTTCCCATTAAAGAGGATTTAAGCCGATCAAACAAAAAGCTCATGCGATTGAAACCGAGTGGAGTTTAAAGGTGAAAGAAGAAATTGTGAAACAATTTCAAGTCAGCATCATCATGGTGTCCACATATCGTGAGTGGATATCCAACATTGTGCGATGCCTAAACACGGAGGGAAGGTACGAGTTTGTGTGGATTCTGGGACTTGAACAAAGCTTGCTTAAAGATAGCTTTCTGTGCCATTTATCCACATTCTTATTGACAATCTTTGCAGCGATCGACATGAAATCCTTCTTTGATTGCTTTGTGGGGTACCATCGGATCATGGTTCACGAGGAAGATGTGAGAAAGCGCTTATTCATTGACCTTTTTGCTACAGACGGTTGTCATTCGGCCTCATCAATGCCGTAGCCACCTATCAACGAGCTATGATGGCTCTTTTCCACGACTTAATGCACAAAGAGATTGAGATCTACGTGGATGACATCATTGTCAAGTCCCGAAAGGAGGATGACCATCTAGACCATCTCAGAAAATTGTTCAACAGGTTGCGTAAGTACAACTTGAAGTTAAATCCAGCTAAGTGCGCCTTTGGCGTTAAATCAGGAAAGTTGCTAGGATTTCTAGTCAGCCACAAAGGGATTGAGCTGGATCCTGCCAAAATCCAGGCCATCACGGAAATGCCCATTCCTTAGACAGAAAAGAAAATACGGGGATTTTTGGGAAGAATCAACTTCATTAGCAGGTTTATCTCTCAACTCACAAAGAAACTGCGGAGCCAATCTTCAAGCTATTAAGGAAGAACTCCTCCATAAAATGGAATGATGAGTGTCAAAATGCCTTCCTCACAATCAAGAAATAGCTAGTCAAAGCTCCCATTTTGGTACCACCTAGGGATGATGTTCCCCTGTTCATGTACCTGTCCATAAGTGACAACGCCATGGGCTGCATGCTGGGATAGAAAGACGATAGAGGCCAAGAACGAGCTATCTATTACCTCAACAAAAGGTTCACCAGCAGTGAACACAAATACACTCTGATCAAAAAGACGTGTTGTGCTTTAGCATGGGCTTCCATGAGGTTACAACATTACCTCCATGGTCACACAACCCATCTCATATCCCGCGTGGATCCTCTCAAATACGTGTTCAATAAACCCATGTTAAATTTCCAGCTGTCCAGATGGCAGTTGATCCTACAACAATTTGACATCGTATATGTGACTCAAAAGTCCATCAAAGGTCAAGGAATCGCGGATCAACTGGCCACCGCACCTTCAGGAGATTTCAAACCCTTGGAAACATATTTCCCTGACGAAGGAGTAATGACACTTAAGAAACACCATCAGTACGATATGTGCCAATCATGGAAGATATATTTTGATGGAGCTGTTAATCTGGAAGGTTCTGGAGCTGGAGCAGTTCTAGTATCCGCTACGGGGGAGCAGTATCCCGTCGCCATCAAATTTTAGTTTGTCAGCACCAATAATACAGCTGAGTATGAAGGCTGTCTCATGTGGCTAAAACTTGCCCGTTCAATGGGCATCAGGAGGTTAACTGTCTTTGGAGATTCAGAATTGGTAATCAGATAATCCACCGGAATCTATCAAACCAAGGAACTACATTTGCTGCCCTACCATCGGCAAGTTTTATAGATGGGTTTGGAGTTCGAAGAAATCTCCTTTCTACACATTCCTCGTAATAGGAATGACTTTGCGGACACATTAGCTACTTTGGCCTCCTTGATTAGCATATCAGATAAGGAACACTTGCCAAGCGTCACAATTTCCCTACACAAGGCCCCAGCCTATGGGAACTACGTTGGAGAAGTATCGGATGAGCTACCTCCCATCCAACATCCTTGGTATTAGCATATCAAGGAATATCTACTAGATGGATCTACACCCGCGGAAGCGAATCCGACTGAGAAAAGGCGGATCCATCGACTTACTATGAAATTCTACCTGAGTGGAGATGCACTCTATAAAAGAGATGCAGGACTAGGTCTCCTCCGATGTTTAGACAAAGATCAAGCCCAAAGGCTTATGGATGAAATCCATGGCGGAGTCTGTGGTCCCCACATGAGTGGCCCCCTCCTTGTCAAGAAAGTCCTCAGGACAGGACATTATTGGCTATCTCTCAAAGCTGATTGCAATGACCACGTCAAGAGATGCTATCAGTGCCAGATTCATGGGAATGCTATCCACGCCCCTCCACGGGAACTCCACAATATAAGTTCGCCTTGGCCCTTCACAATGTCTAAAATTACTATCACTGCGTAGCATATTAGATGCTAAATTAACCGAACCAAATTAAATGGATTGGTTAAGAAATTTGAGAATAGTTCTCACGACTGAAAAACTATCTTATGTCCTTAATACGCCTATCCCTGCAATGGTTGCAGACAATGCCTCTGAGGAAGAGATTACTACTTTTAGATAGTGGCAAGATGATGCACAGTTGGCTCAATGCATCATGCTCGCATCCATGTGTGACGAGCTTCAGTGTCAGCACGAAACTATGGATGCTCCTATTATATTCCTGCACATTAAGTAGTAGATGGTAAGGAAAGTAGGACTGATAGATATCAGATATCTAAGGAGATCTTCCGATCTAGAATGAACGATGACACTACAGTACAGATAAAAGTCCTTAACATAATCAATTTGATTGGTCAATTAGGACAATAGGTTTTGTCATGGATGGAGAGTTGAGCCAAGATTTGATCTTGCACTCACTCTCGGACTCCTTTCACAATTGTTGTGAATTTTTCATATGAACAAGCTAGATATCAGCCTCGCTGATTTTCTTAACATGTTGAAAAATGTTGAGAGTCACTTTCCAACCAAGAAAGACCATGTCTTACTGGTAGGGGCCAAAGGATCTTCTGAAAAGAAGAACGATTCAAAGAAGGTAAATAGAAAGGCAAAAACAAATGATAATAAGAACAAAACTGATACGGATAGCAAAGGAGTTTGCTTCCACTACAATAAGCCTGAACATTGGAAAGAAACTGCGAGAAAAATCTTGCAGAGGCTAACCAAAGAAGCTTAGTGAAGTTTCAGTTACAAATACAAATTTATTCATGATTTAAAATAAATTTTTCTTTAAGTCAAGATTCTACTTGGGTATTGGATACCGACTTTGGTTATCATAAATATAGATTTATGAAGGGACCAAGCAGAAGTAGAAAGCTAAACAAAGATAAGTAATCCTATGTGTTGGAAATGAAGCAAAGGTTGCTGCATTAGCCATAGAAACTTATAGTTTAGCATTGCCTACGGGCAAGTCTATTAAGTCAATAAGTTGTTATTGTATTCCAGTTCTTGTTAGAAACATTATTTCCATTTTGTTGTTGGACAATAAAATCTTTGGTATTATATTTAAGAACAATTGTTGTTCTATTTATAATAATAATGTTTTATATAGAACTGGAATATTACTTAATGGATTTTACATACTTGACTTACGTGAAAATAATTTTGCAAATTGAACAAACTAGTATAACAAAAAGAGATGATCATTCAAAGAGTTGAATGTGTGTATTTGCTGAAATACAAGTGTGAATTATTTGAAAGGTTCAAAGTATTCAGAAGTGAAACAAATTGTCAAAATATTAAGATTCTTTGATTAGATCAAGGAATAAATACTTGTGCAATAAGTTTCTATATCATCTCAAATGGTTTTCTCACAATGGACGCCTCCTGATACACAATAATTGATTGATGTATCTGAAAGTAAAAATCGTACCTTATTGAATATGGTACGGTCCATAATGATTTTACCGACATTCCAGTATCCTTCTGGGATAATGCCCTAGAAATGGCTGTATATCTACAAAAAAGTAACCTCAAAATCTGGCCACAAGACTCCATAAAAAGTTATGGATAGGAAGGATTTCTAATTTTAAGTATGTTAAAATAAGGAGTTGTCCAACATATGTGAAAAGGTTTCAAAGGATAAGCTTGGGACAAGATTTGACAAGTGTCGATTTGTGGGACATCCTAAAGTAAGTTTATGGTATATGTTCTATAATCCTACTTAGCAAAAGGTGTTTGTGAGAAATACGCTACCTTGTAAGATAAAGTTGTTTATCATTGAAGAGGCTAATGGGAGGATAATAGAATATTAAAGAGTTCAAGAACCACAAAAAACTATAAGTCAAATAAGAGGAACCTGTAGATAGACCTATTGTACCACAACCAAATCGTAAATCTGGAATAGTACCGAAGATACCAAGAAGGTATGGATTCATCATGGATGATGATGATGAGGTACATATCATAGAAGATGATGATCCAGTTACATACGATGAGGTAAGAGTTGTAGACACTCAGAGAAATGGATTGAAGCAAGCTTCTCAAAAAAGGAACATTCGTTTTGATGAAGAAAAAAAATCAAAAGAGTTTGATTTTATCACAAATAAGAATGAACCTAGTGTGTACAAAATGGTCAGTGGGAGCGTCGTGATATTCCTAGTATTATATTTTGATATATTACGGATAAGGAATGACATACCAATGCTACAATCAGTAAAGATAAAGTTGTCTAAATATTCCTCCATGAATGATTTGGGAAGAGTATCTTAATTAGGGATACAAATCTATATAGATAGATTTAATAGGATGCTCGACTTAACCCAAGGAACGTATATTCATTTGATGCTAAAGTCGTTTAGCATGGCAAACTCCAAGAGATGTCTCATGTTGATGAGCCATGGAGTGTATCTCTCTTAATAGTCCCCATAGACTCATAAAAGAGAGATCGCATGAGTAACTATCATGTATGCAATGAAATGTACGAGACCTAATCGGTCATATTCTGGAGAAGACCACTATAAGACAGTGAAAAACATCTTAAAGTACTTTATCGGCACTAAGGATGTGATCATATTTATGGTGGGTCTAAATTAAAACTAGAGGGCTTAACAGACTCAAGTTTTTCAGACAGACCAAGACGACAGAAAATCAACTTTAAGGTAAAGGGTTACCTTGAACGATAGTGTAGTGAATTGGAAAGGTTCCAAATAGTAAAGAGTTGCTATTTTAGTGATAAAGACAGAGTATATACTATACATGAAGCTGCAAGTTGATTGTTTGGATGAAAAGTTCATTCTGTAATCTAAGAATAGTTCCTAAGTCTCATCTTGGATCTAAACATGTGTGTGGCACTTTCATTTGATTAAAGAATCATTGAAAGATGGGAAATCACTATAGAGATAGTGGACTCTCAAGAACAACATTACATATCCATTTATCAAGCTTATCCAACAAAGTAGGATAATCGTCACTTAGAGAGAAGAAGAGTATGAGATACCATGACGATTAGCTTTTAAATAAAGTGGGAGATTGAAAGTAGTATGCACACAAGCCGATCATGATTGATGATAAAGCATATACTTTGTAACAATCTTATTCATTTATTAATAAAAAGTATTAATTTATTAAAGGCTTTTAATTATCTACATGATGTTGTTTTATAATATGTGATAAACCCATAGTTTTAAGCAATGCTTTTAGAATAATGATGATGATCATTCTAATGAGATCTAAATTCTTAGAAAGCTTAAAACTAAAATAGTTACCAATCGTTGGATTACTAAATTGGGGATTAGTGAATAGGATAGATTGGTACATACGTTCTTGCTCATTGGATGAGGATGATTGATCTCGTGATCATTTGTGTGGAGACACTAAAAGCAAGTATGTAGGTGCTTATTAGAGAATAAGTTCACTTTGAATGTGGCTCATTGAGGAATACCTAATGGAGTTTCACTTGCCTATCAATAGGAATTCCTGTAGTGATAGTAGTACAAGTGATCCTTGGACTTGAGATCATCATAGTATCTTGTGTATGATGAGTTATACTTTGACTTATTTCTTAAGACCCTTAGGGTATATCAAAGGGTATGCTTGGGTATAATAAGTTGTACATGGAGATAATGTATGATCAATAAAGAATCTACCACTTCTAGTAAAAGAAGAGAAATGTCCTATATGATTCGATAAATGACAACCCAGTAGTCCTTGGCCAAGACAGAATGAAATTAGAAAGGAGTTTCTAATTTGCATTATTTGGAGTTGTGCATTTAAGGATCGAAATACATATAATTAAATAAAATAAGACTTGACAGTAATTCCATGTCTTATATTTAATTGGGACATTATATGGTGGAAGGATTGAATTGTACGGTAACTATTTATTCAAAGGTTCTTTTATGATTAATGTTGAAATCTATATTATCTGGAAAGTCGTTGATCGCTATGGAGGCTTATCCCTATTGTAGAATAAATATTATTTATTTAAATAAATTAATATTTTAATTTATTTATTTAAATATGATTAGAATTGTTTTAATTGATTTATTCACAACTAGATTTAATATGGAGAACCTAAAGGGTCACACCATAAAAGGAAGAATAATTATTTAAGAAGTTAATGGCATTATCGTAATAATAAGTTAAGTATATTTAATTTAATCTATGATGATAGAATAAATTAAATAGCTTAATATTTATTATTTAATATTTTGGAAATATTAAATATAAATTAATAAGAGGAGTCTTATTATTATTATTACTATTATTATTATTTAATTCCTAAAGGAGTTTAGGAATTAATTAATAAAAGTACTCTCATATATCCTAATTAGATTAGGAGGCTAATTAATTAAAAGAGTTTAATTAATTATCTCTAATAAGATTAGGGAGCTTAATTAATTAAAGGAATTTAATTAATTAAAATAAAACACAATTCCTTAATTGTTAAGGAGGGTTTCCTACATCTATAAATAAGAGGAGTCTTATTATGGGTGAAGGGGTTAGAGTTTTTAACATTTTCACAACAGACGTGATTCCAATTGTTGGAGAGTACGTTCCTTTTCTATGAGAGATAGAAAAACTAGGGTTTAGCCAAACACCCATCTTCTTGGATCTTTCTTCTTCCTTAGTGGATCACCTTTAGAGGCCAAACACTTGGGTGGCTAACGTTGATCAAAGGAATGAACCAAACCTGGTGGATTCAAGTTGAACGCGAAAAGGATTGGAGGTGAACTTGTACCTGAGGAAGCTCGAATCTTCAAGGGTATGATTCTTGTTCTTCATATCTTTTCGTTTAATTAATAATTATGCGTAAAGGATGATCCGGGTATATGGTTTGTACAATTTTAAACTCTGTTTTTTACACGTTTCCGCTTATTTTATGCAATTTGATTGCGTTCATGAATATTACAAACCTAACAACACGCTGTCAAATACATCCGCTACTTGGACTAGCGAAAGAGGTTCATAATTTTTCAAAGATCCGCTGAAACAAGTAGCGGACCAAGACTATTCCATCTTTAATCTGCGCCCTTGATAATTGGAATGGACGGCTACGATGCTATTTGCCCAATTTTGATCCATAGCAAGTACTAGCTATGGATCATTTCCTATATATATATATATATATATATATATATATATATATATATATATATATATATATATATAATTCATATAGTACTTCTTCCGTGACATTACAAAGAAAACTCCCCACCAATTTTTCTTCCACATGTGGCCCCACCTTATATAAAATAATTTTCTACCGATTATTTTGAAAAATGGGTAAATGGGGGTCCATAAAATAAATAAAATTTACATCAAATACTTTATAAAAATTCCTCAATATTTTTAACAACATTTATCATCATTATTATAATTCGCAATATTTAACAACAGTGTAGTTCGGAAAGAGGGGCTTTCAATAAGGATTTTCTCCTATTAATACGCTTAATTAGGTAACCAAACCTCTCTTTGACAAAACTTCTAGACATCGTCAATATTGCAAATAATAATATTAATAACTTTGTCGTCTCAATTATTGATTTACTGATATATAAAATATTGACAATAATTGAATCAAATAATGTGAGATATTATTCAGCAATTACTATAGCAATAATTGAACAAAATGGTGTGACTTCTCACGTAAGCATCAATAATCAATACTGGTGTGCATCTTCGCAACCACATACACGACATACTGTACTTTTCATTCTGGGTAATTTAACAGCTTAACTAGTAAAACTTCCGTAGTTACTTTTTATAAAAATATATTTCTATCGTTTTCTAACTCCGACAATAATTCCACTGTGGGGTCCACCAGTGATTGTGTCGTCATACGAATATTCCCCGACCAATCGAATATAATATAACAACTTGCGTACTTTGTAAAATGTATAAATATTACCCACAACTATAACATTATATCACATTCACTCCTTAATATTTAAAAATGATATTTATAGAAAATTCATCTTTATTCATAAAAGTTGGGGTCTTACACAACCCCCTATTCATTAACATATGGCATGGAAGCAGTGCTCCCCATAGAGGTGGAAATGGAATCCTTGAGAGTGTTGATAGATGCTCAGCTGAATGAAGACCAATGGTTACAAAATCGGTATCACCAATTATCTCTGATAGATGAAAAGCGAGCCACATCCATCTTCCTTGATCAATTATACCAACAGAGGATCGCTCGATCCTAGAACAAGAAAGTTCGGTTATGGCAGTTCAAAGAAAATGACATGGTTTTGAAGAAGGTCCTTGATAACCAAGATCAATCTAAAGGAAAATTCGCCCCAAACTGGGAAGGCTCATTTGTTATCAAGGAGGTATTGACAAGAGGAGCCCTCAGATTGCAAGAGATGGATGGCGAGGAATTTTCCCAACTCATCAACTCGGACACCGTGAAACGGTATTATGTCTAAAGTTACCTGCAAACCAGCATCAATCCATCATTCAACTCAGGTTTTCAAAATCTTTCTCACCACATCAGTTTGTCCCATCAGGGACGAACTACGCATACCTGATCTCCCCAATACACGGGAGTACATAGGCAGTCACTTTATGGTCCGGTCTAACTATAGAAAAAACAAAAAATCTATACACCCTTCAACTTACGACTTTCTACCTTAGCGTTAGAACTACGCAGACTTGATCTCCCTCTTATCAATGGGAGTATGTAGGCGATTCATTGCAGTGCGCCTCACACCCTACCAAAAAATATAAAACCACGTCAACAAGATCGAGTCATCCTTCAAACTTTTAAACCAAACCATAAGAGATGGAGCTACGTGATCTCCCCAATACACGGGAATACATCGACGACCATCTATGGGGCTGTTAAATCACACCTCGTCGGCTTAGACCACAGGGATGGAACTACTTGGTCTCCCCACACAAATGGTAGAAAAACCGGCGACCATCTAAGCTGCGGTTGAATCCTCAAAGAGAAACACCAATCCATAAGAGATGGAACTACCTGGTCTCCTCCATACAAGGGAGTACCGACGACCATCTGTGGGGCGGTTAACTTCAGAGAGAAAAGCCAAAATCCTCTCCATAACCACATTCGAAAACTAGTCCCAAGACACCAAAGGGTAGGGGGATACAAAGATCAACGATCCATTCCGAAAGATCCTGTAACATCTCAATGTCCATCCATCAAGGAGGAGTTCAGAATACATAAGGATCACAAGCCCTGGAGAATAGACAACTATCAAACAAGTAACAAGGCATATCTAAAAAGGGAAGTGGATCAAAACATATTTTCTTGCCATATAATACTGTTTGATATATACAATGTATCTTGTACATGAAAAAAATGGCTAACCTAGTCTATGCAGGAAAATCAAAGCTAATTTATAAACCAGTGGATAAGCGAGCCATCAAGTTTAACATGACATCCCTCTAAGTAAATGGAGGTAAATCTATGAGCTCCTGCCCTAGGGTATCCACGCGAGCCAGGAGATCTACGGCCATCTACATGGTGCTACCGTGCTCATCAATGAATGTACTCATCTCTACAATAATATCAGTAGTATGAGATCTCATGCAGTACTATCTGTAGTGGCAACATCTCGAATATCTAGAGCATCATCCCGCTTAACAACAACTGCATCCCTAAATGATCAAGCCTCATTTCGCTCAATAATAGTGGTATCCCTATGAGCTAGAGCATCATCTCTTTCAACCAGAGCGACATCTTTATCATAAAGAGCTGTCAACATCAAGGCCCTAGCCTGATCCCTCTCAAACGTCATCAGATGTAAACTTTGCTATAAATACTCTACAGAATGTGGAGTCACAGCAACAGGAACGCTGGGAGAATCAACCAGAGCTACTGATGCACTAGTAAATAGCTCATCCTCGATGGAAGAATCAGGTTACTCCATAGGCTCCCCATCATCGGAATTAATACCCAGCTCTGAGGATACAATCCTAGCCGATGCAATATCTGCCTCCAACCATGCAGAATACTCTAGAGAGCGACCTGGATGGCTAGTCGAAAAGTCAGCCTTATCATGCTGGGTCTAACAGGCATAAATCCTAGATAAATCCTCTATTGACAGAAGTTGAGATGACAATCGCTGACCCACTACCCCGTCAAAGGGATGAACATCCTAAAACTGGTCAAACTGTGCCATAACAGCCAGTGGATGATATATGGTCACACCCCTCAAACCAGCCAGGGGAAGATAGTCCATGCTAGCAGCATGAGTGATAAAGCTGCAGGGACAGCTAAGCCCTGAACACGGTAAAATATCAAATAGGTCCTGAATCCCTGATAAGAAAGTAACCAAGAAGTTGTGTCTGTACACTCAGCCAACTGAAAGGAGTATAACATGGCTATCTCATGGGAAAAACAATACCCATGGCATTGAAAAGTGCAAATCGGTCTCGAGTGTGTCATAAACCACATATATAATATGACCGAACTGCCTATAAACATCCCCACATAATGGGTATAGAAATACGTGGCCGACCTCAAGGTCTCTACCAGAATCATCAGTAAGATTGTGTGTCCCTCTTAGAGAGCCCGGACTACCATGATCATGTCGATATCCAGGTGGTCCATATACAACGACATGTACAAACAAGCGACTATACACATCAAGAGTATGTTTCCATGGGCGAAATGCCAATCACTCTCAAAAATGGTGAAGTTCCTGGAGTATCGCATATAGCTGTCCAATGACCCAAATCTGTCAATCAAGAAACTCATGGACACTACATGCCCTGAGGAAATCTCGTCTAGGGCAACTCTGCATCTCAAGCCTGTGAAGGTCATAAACTATTGGCTCATGTCACCGACAGCCATCTGAGTGCAAGGCCTATCCAATGGAAAGTCTGTAAGACGCTCATACTCCTCCAAGGTGGGAGTCAACTCCTGGGTATCAAATCTGAATACCTGCCTATTTGGTACCCAATGCTCCAGCATGCCCTCTATAAAGCCCGATGGAACCTAAAACGTCAGGAGGGTCATAGAGTGTCGTATTAGCTGATCAACTGTCGCCCGATCTAGGGAGGACAAACTGTCATATCACAAACTGAAGGAAGATGACACTAATACTGGTGGGGTATGCTCAATCTGGCTAACAATGGATAAAGACATCTGTAGGGCCGTGTCATAAGACCATCCAGGGGTCAATGCTAAACTCATCTCTGGAAATGAATGTCCATATGTTGGGTAAAATCTAATTACGCATAGCACGTAAGTATACGTGGTCAACAAGTAATATAATAGTAAGTAAAGTATCGTTCCCTCAGAGACTGCAATAAGAAATTAACTCTCACAATTACCAATTTTCTATTAATCCTAATTTTATTAAACTAATCAAATTCCAGTTTATAATCAAAAGTATCAAGAATACTAAAATCACCAAATAATCAACAATTTCTAAAAATAGATTTTTCAAACAAATAATGGAGAATTAGGCTTCCGAATTCACTCTAAGCATCACTCAGATTATTACACTTTTATTTCAGTTAAACTCATTATCCCAGTTTATTAATCAAGAACACAAATGTAGAACTAGCCACCTCTCGATGTACTAATACCGTATTAACCCAAATCCACAATTAAGATAGAATTACGTTAAACACCTTAATCAACTAACTCGCTATATCTCTATGTGAATTACAATTAAAGAAGGTTTAAGTTCAAGTTCTTTATCTGATTACATGTGATGTCAAGCATATCAGTACCCTAACATTTATCAAGATTCTGTTCATTCACATAAATCAAGAACACATACTATATTAACTAAGTCTAGACTCGTATTTCATCTCTCTAGTTCATACAAGTCCACAAAGAATTGTTTATCAGGCAATTCATAAATTCACGCTCAAATTAATATAGATAAACCGGATAATAGCTTATTAAACTGAAATTAAGGATTACATAATCATCGTTCCACCTAAAGATCCGTCTTAAGCCTAAAAAGTATTTAGTTCATCATAAATGAAATAATAACTGAATAAATTAAAGATATCATCATTTCAATTACAGAAATAAAACTAAAGAAGAAGAATAACGCAGAACACCCTTCACTTTAGCCTTAATCCGCAACCGATATGAAATTCTTCAAAATCTTCACTACGTTGCTCAATATGAAATTTTGTTCTCAATCTTCGTTAATTGCTTTGCTTAGTCAAAGTCCCATGTCATTTAGAGTCCAAACGCTATCCAAGTCCACAAATCCAAGTCCTAGCAGAGTTAGAACCAAGCTAGGAGAGTCGCTTGCACCCTACCTTTGCCGAGGGTATTTGACTAAGAAGCTCATACGTGGCTCGGCTCGCCTCTGTCAGACATGAAGACCCCCCGCCCTGGCGAGGGTAGGGTATGTTTCTTGATTTGTTTGAACCTCCTTTCTAGCTCTCTTCTTGCTACTTGGTTGCCACAAACGCACTCCTTTTATGCTCAAACGCCACACCACCACACCTACACATTAAACAACAATAAACAAGTAAAATAGAACATAAACACGAGAAATTAACACCGATTAAGCTTGGATTAGGAACCGATTCGTGGATATAAAATCCACTTATCACCATAACATAATGCATGCATAATAAACAACATATGACAATATGATGTAGGGAATTGAAAACAGTATACATACATTCCTAAGTACATCAATATCTAAATACATCATCTCTGTGTACAACTAAAAAATATAGGGAAATGGAGCACAACTGTCCAACAACTAACAGAGGCCTATCAAAAATTATAACGAGAATGGGGCACAACCGCCCAATATCTAACAGAGGCCTCTCAAAAGATATAGCAAGAAATGCATCAGAAGAAGTCAATAATGTTGATGTCAATATCATCCAACCTATCCATCTGATGTAACTCCTCCTGAGTCACTGAATCTCTGCCAGTAGGGATATCAGGTCGATACAACGAAAGATCTACACCGAGAAAACCATCTGAATATGGGCCACCTGAATGGCCAGGCCCAGAGCTGGAAGGATCAAATGTATCCACCTCGAAAGGATCTCTACCCAAATGCCGGATAAAGAAATGTGTCTGGTCCAACTGCTGGGTCAAACTATCAATCTGCGCTAGATGAGTAGGTTCTTGGACGCAAGAAATCCAATCCGTCATCATGACGGAGCCAGGAACCATATCCCCCATGAACTGTGTCGCGTGGGTCTGGGCTCCAATGGTGCGAGGGAACCACCAGCAGTAAAAAGCCTCCTGAGTGAACGGTCCCTCTAACAAAGTAAAGCCATCAACACCCATCAATGGGACCTCAATGATCTGCTGCAACAAAGGCCAATGACGCCTGACAGGAGGAAGGATCGGAATGCGAATCTCTTCTGTGGTGCTCCTAATAGCACGCTCTCCTAAATAAAGCTCTCAACCTCTGTCTGTGAAGAGAGGAATCCGACGGGTCGACAATACATGTATCTCAATAACATAGATGTTTCTCAACCGTCAGTACACATGTTACATTTTTATCATTTCAAATAGATGTATCTCAATAACATAGATGTATCTCAACCGTCAGTACACATGTTACATTTTTAACATGAGAATCATTGAATTTCAAGTAATAACATATACTTGGGTGCAGATATATTAAAGTAGCATTTGCTACAACACCCTCAGTACACACAAGAAAAAGGCATATTAATACATATATTTGCAGTATCACTCATACAGAAAGAAAGCAAGTTCATAGAATCAATAGCTTTTCTGTGTTAGCCATTTGGTATAATTAACTAAAGTTTGCCTTTGATCTAAAAACTTCCAACTTTATAGTCCATTTATTATTTGGCAGATGTAAAGAAAAATTTAAACCATTATCTAGAAAAGTTAAAACAAAAGAAAAAGCAATATCATTCATAATCATAAGCAAAGTGATACTGCAAAGTGAAGACCCAAAAGAAATACAATCTCATTTAAACCTAGTTTATACGCAAAAAATTGTGAGCTCAAATCTATACAAAAAATGCTAAAACAAAACAATAAAATCAAATTAAACACCCTAAAATTAGGGGAAGAAGAGCTTCACCTTGCAATTTGAGGGAAACCAGAAGTACAAAAGAAGCTGTGGCGGTCGGAGGAGGCGGCGGAAGGGAGATGTGGCAGTCAGAGGATAGGCCGGACCGGAGGAGTTACAACCGGCGCCTTTGCGCAGTAGGAAGCGAGGAGAGCAGAGGTTAAGATGATGATATATGATGATGGGGCTAGCTAATCTCCACTGGGATGGTGATGGGGTGAACTGTGAAGATCAAATTTTTGAAATTGGATGATTAATTTAGGAAATGGGCAAACTGGGATTTACGAATTGAGAGGGAAAAATGAATATCAGAGAGGGAAAAAATAATAGGAGTTGTTGCCGTCGCGAACCAGGGCTTGAATTAATAGAACTCATTCTCGACGGCCAAGTCGTCGATATTGACCCCGTCATTAATGAGTTATTCTCGATTGCTGCGTTACCATCCAATTTGTGATTTATGTGTAATAAAATGCCAATGAGTTTTCCCTCCACCGCCAAATTTTCGCATCAAAATTATCCCATGGGAATGACATTATTGATGACACTCATTCTCGTTGGCTTCCCAGTCAGTATTAAGGTCATTCTCGACGGGACATATGTCATCGCCAATACGCCCATCGCCAATGACCCTTTTTCTTGTAGTGACATACTCGATACCAGTCAGGAAACCCCCCTCAAAACCAACTATCAAGTGATCCTCATAGTAAGGAACCCATGTAATGACATCAGTTATCAACAACTCCAACTGTAAGAGCAAATGGGTGAAACCCTTAGCTACAAGAACCTTCACCAAAGTGGAGTGATGCCATCGCCATCCCCGTGGATATGTGTCTAAACCTAATTGGCTAATGGGACGAAGACATGGGAGCCTCTCGTAGGCCCAAAATAGCTAGTACATGATCAAATATATGTGGTCAGTCAAACTCTTAACCCAAAAAAAGGAAATCAAAAGAGAAAATACTCACCAACAGGAATGGGTAGAACCCTAACCAAGCCTTTGTCACGCCCTCTGAGCGTAAGTACATTCCTTTAAGGAAGTAGGTAAAGGTGTAGGAGCCCCAATTAAACACTCCAATAAGGTCCACCTCCCGTGTGGCGCTGACTAAAGCGGATGACACGGTTGAAGAGTTATTAGCCAGGAAGCAACCCCTGAGGATGATCAGAAACAATTGTCGAAGGATGCGATCTCTAACCCTCCGATCATCAAGTAATGGCATAGTCAAAGCCCCACTCACGGCATCCACACTCAAAGAACTAGTACGGAATGTCCTACCCTTGAGCGCCGTAGTCGGGACTCCTAACAAGGATCTGACGGCAGTCGGGGAAATGTCAGCCACAAAAGGAACTTGCACCCTAGAAAACTTCATCCCAGTGATGAACTGCCAATCCATCGGTATCATCATCACCTCATAATCCAACAAATATAAAGATTGGGTCTGGTGAAACTAGCGCTCAGACAAAGCCCTAAGATAACCCCAAGGACAACGACAGGGGAGGATGGAGAAGAAAGCCTCAAAACGTCAAGCATGCACAATCTCTCGGTACTCTGGATGAAGAGTCTGATATAGAGAATGTATGTTGAACTAGTTCCCCCTAGGCTACGTAAATTTGGGAACCTGCATCACAATGCAAATCAACATCAGAACCCTTACCCCCATAAATGGGAAAAAGAAGAACCACATAGCTTTTACATCGTTTGCATGGAGATAGATCGAGGGGTGACAACTTAAATCATCCAGAAGCTCTAGAATCTTCATGTTTATAGCTAGAAGCTCCCTGTGGGGAATGGAAGGAGCAAGATCCACAACAGGTACATCCTCCTCCTCGTCCTCTATATCTGGTCTCTCAACCCAGATAGGATGAATCACTGACTCCGTCAACCAACGAGGCTATCGGTCTGGACGAGGCCGGGGCACATTTGAAGCTCTCCTCCTCACACCTGAAGAGGTCCTACGGGAGCTACTCAGCTGGTCTGGATCCATATATCTGGACAAAAGTCTCCAAATTACCTTAGAAAGGGTGTGGTAAATTCTAACCTAGAGCTCATTAAATGCAATTCATAGCTATATGCATGTATGCATTACTTTAATATACGTCTACAGTAGAGTTAAAATGCATGATCATTCAATGCTTAGACTCGTGAAAAAAATTTCGCCAAAGTCTCCTTTGTAAAAAGGACTATCCATATGCGCGTAGGCATAACTAGGTGGCCATTCAGTAGCACACCAACAAAAAGTCATAAACATTCTATATGCATGAAAAATATTAGATTCATAATCCATAAGGGTAGCCTAATTACCAGGATTACTTTACTTCAAAACCTTTGCTCATTTTTCCTCAAATTGGATACAAAATAGCAGAAAAAGGTGCCAAAATGACTATTTCAAAAGTCAATTTTTTTATATCAATACGTTCAGCATGTAAAATACTAACATTTACTGTGCTGAATAATTTTTATCAAGTCATATGAGCATGCATATTCACTACTGTGTTTTGAAGCATTTCGTATGATATCTCACTTTTCAACGGTTAAAACTGGAAAAGAAAACATGTAAGCGTTACCACGATAGTGCAAAATAACTTTACGGTGATGGATGTTTTGCAGAAAACAGCCCAAACTCAGTAGATCTGAAGATGAAATCTCAAATTTTTTGTGCGGCTTCAAGTTGAAAATAACTTGTGAAAGGGAAAAGCAAGTAAGATATAGCCCACGGGTGGCCGTGGGCATACTCGCAGAAGCCACAGGTCTATCTGCGGTTACCCTGGGTCAAATTTGAGTTGCAAAGGAGGTCCCACAAGCTGAAAAGTCAAATCAGGAAAAAGGATGCTACGTGATTAAGCGAAAAAGCCTAAAATCCTGATTTTCAGAGACTAAACTGCGGGTCTACATATCAATCATTGGTATTCACAATCTGAGTTTATTCCTTATCAACATCTCCGCAGTTATATCCTAAGGTACCCCTACCTAAGGTTTATAACCTACGGCTTTGATACCAACTGAGACGCCCCAAATCCGGGTCCCAAGAACCTCAGACTTGGTACGTTACGATACTTCATCATCATACATATTCTTTCATCTAATGCGGAACAAATAAACATATATTGTTTATTTTACATAATTCTATAATATTTTCCCAGGTTTATTAACCTTAACTAAATACATACCTTCAAAATTACAAGGGTTTGCAATAGGATAACTAAATAGTTACCCTTATAACAATCTATTACTGTATTTTGCTTTTGTCTCTGTCATTCTTCAAGCCTTCGCCTTTATCTGAAATTTTATTATCATGATATAGCAAGGGTGAGCAACAACTTTGCCCAGCAAGTTTAAATTCAATAAAGATATATCATGATTGAAAGAATAATAAGTGTTGATCGATTTCGCAATCAATGAATACGTGCAAGTATACACGGTCAACAAGTAATAAAGTGAAAGTAGAGTATCGTTCCCACGAGGAATTATTTAATAAAAATCACCAAGTACTAATTCTTAACCAAACTAATTTTATTTAAACAATCTCAAATCGTGTTTTTTCTAATTAAGAAAACTAAATTAACTAATTAAAACTAAGATTTTAACGAATGAATTCAAATAAATAAAGATTAAGACTTCAATATCCCCAATTATGAATTATAAATCAATTATCCCAATTATTATGCTCATTGAATTGTTAATGTAAATTCTCAAATGCCAAAAGTCCTTTTCCAAGTGATCGATTGCCTTCTATTTAATCCAGATTAATTTTGCTATATTCTATGCAAAACAATTGAATTAAACTCTTTCCAATCCCAATTCCTTCACGTGTTACATGCGGTGAATGCAGATATTTCCATTCAATTCACAAACCTAATTTTTCACCATGCAAATAACTAAGTCACATGATATCATGCCCGATTCTAACCCTAGAATTCCTCTTCCAATTCCTTCTAGAGTAACAAAGTAATTCTTGATCAAATAATTAAGCAATAAGCACAAGACAAGATAAACAACTCACTTTAACATAAATAATTAGAATATAATGAATAACTAATTCATAGCCATAAAAGTTCAATTGAAATCTCAAAATAGTTAGTTCATAATTAATAAATTAAAACCAAGAATCCACAACCGAATAGATATCAAAAGATAAAAGTAAGATGAGAGAAAAGAATAGAAACTGCTGTCAAGAAATCGATGCTCCCTCTCGCTTCTTGCTCTCGATCTTCAATGGTCTCCAAGTCGCTTCAATCTCCAAAACTAATAAGAACTAGGGTTATTTTCTAATCTAAAGGAATGTTTAATCTAGGCTAAGCTATGTAATCTCCCTTTATTTTATGCCTTACATCATGTATTTATAGGTTACAAGTACAATTTTTAGTTTTGGAACAACCCCTATCCTATTTGGAGTCAAAAGGTGTCAAAATTACCAAAACGCGTCCAAAGCCGCACCAAACCCTTCCCCAGGCTCCCCAAATATGGGTAATTGAGGTCGAGTTCCATTTCTAGCGCCCAGTACAGTAAAATACACTAAAAATCGCGCCCGTGGCGTGCCAAAATCTGACATTTTCTACTCCAACGTCCTTTGGGAAAATGGTCATAACGTCTTCGTCCGAACTCCGATTTTGATGATTAAAGATGTTCCAGAAAGAGGAGAAGTAGATCTACAACTTTCATTCTTGAAGTTTGTCGAAATAATGTCAAGAGCTATAGTCAAATTGTTCCAAGTGGCTGATGTGTAAATGGCAATAGAAAACGCGAATCTAGCCAAACCCCAAACATCGATCCATGTAACTTTTATCCCAATTCCTATAAAATAACATAAAACATGCATGAATAGACACAAACACATAAAAACATCCTAAAAGACTTAAGAACAACAATAAATTAAGCCCGAATGTATCCAATTCATGGGTATAAAACTCACTCATCAATAAGCTTTCAAGTTTTCAACAATTTAATAATTGTGAAGGAACATGAATCAAGATGTCAATAATTGAATGACTGAACCAATAATGTTTGAAGTCAACAATAACCATAAACAATTTAACTGAACCTTATGATAATGAAGGTGAT
Source organism: Panax ginseng (assembly GCA_020205605.1). NCBI lineage: Eukaryota > Viridiplantae > Streptophyta > Magnoliopsida > Apiales > Araliaceae > Panax > Panax ginseng. The sequence continues at coordinate 41,636,361 of CM035136.1, forward strand.
CAGCATTTCATACCTGACAAACATATACAACATGCACTAAGTGCGAATCAATAATCAGCTTAGACGTGAATAATCATCAATAATCATTCACTAACATGCTTTGAAATATAACCCGAGTTTGAGTTAAGGAAACATGCCTGCATAGTCGATTACCGCTATGTAATTTAATTTATTCTCTTTATTGAAAAGACCTATCAGGTATAAGATTGATCTTTAAATTAGCATAACATACCTTATTCCATAATACTATCTAACACTTAATTACATCATCAAATATTAGATACTCTTAACACCATATTCATTTACCTACTTATAATCTCATCATCTTATATTAACTTGTCTAACCTTCACTCACAAAGCTAAGTATTAGACATTACACCTTAGTCGAGTATTATCATTATACTTTGATAATCTTTTTCATCACTTATAACTTATACTTATCGCTTTTCCTTTATATGTTATCTTAGTAAGCTAGATAACCTTTTCAAGAAATCGAAATATCATTTCAAAGAATCGAATTACATTTCAGCATCCTTAAATTACCATTCAGCAGACCACAAGTATTTCAGTAGACTGAAACCATTTCAACAATCAAAAATCCAATTCAGCACCCTGAATTCTCATTTTAGTCCATTACAAGCATAACATAGTTCATTAAATACCAAATTCAACAATTATATTGAAAAATAACATAAATCTCGTATTTTAATCTCTCGTCAAATATTATTAATTATGTAATAATATTTTACACTAAGGTTATTAACCTTTTAATAACATTCCAGTCAAATACTACTAATAATATCTTAATCCAATATTATTAGTCATATAAAAATAAATTAAGTCATTAATCACATTAATAAACAATTTAGTTCAATTGTTTTCCTTTCCTTAATTAACTCATTAAACATTCTAAAATGCCATAAATATCACAACACTTCACACCCGACCCAAAACTTCATCAAAAATCTGCATAAGCCATGCTCAAGGGTCTTAAGTCATAAATCGTATTTTTCATATTTTTGGACATCATATATTTAATTAAATTCATTTACCCATTTACCATCATTTAGATGAAAAATGCCAAATCAGTTTTAAAAATATTTCTTTTCTAGGATTTGACATAATATAGTTCCATAATGAATATATATTTTTTTCGGAATTTTTAAAATTCATTTACTATATTTAAATAGTCCATAATAGCCAAATATTCTCCGATTTTTCATAAATCGAGATTAACTCCTAAACTTCTGAAATTTATACAGTATGTTCCTGTTTTACACATGTACTTCCAGTATAAAGCTTGTAATTTTTGGACTTATACACAGAGAGTTATTCGGGTGGCTTCATAAAATTAACCCTTCACCGTAAAATCTATAACTCTCAAACCGTATGGCCAAAATTTCTCAAATTTTTACACAACCTGTAAAACTTCTGATATTACAACTCCAAATTTTTCAGAAATTTTAAAGCAAAAAAAGTGGACGAAATTGCCCCTGTTTCAGACTGCCCCAAAATAGTCTTATTTTCTTTTCCAAAAATCGGGACTGTTTTGGATTCCACAGTCACTACACCATGAAAACTCAACATTTTTGAGTGCTACCACTTGGGTTAACTAGTAAACACATATATCTAGCACCCCTCTTTGACGGATCGTAAAAAGGAGTTATAGATTTAAAACGGTGGAATTTCAAAGTAAATAGAAATTTTGGATTTCAAAACTAGAAAAAATAAATTTTCTTTTCTTTTTGATTCAAACCAAATCAACACCCATCATGGGTAGATCCATACTTGAATCCATGAGAAACATATAGATTATACAGGTTTGAACTCCCAAATCAAAAACCCCTTTTCCATCAAATTTCAAAAAGAAAGAAAAATAAAGCTTAAGAACAAAAAAAATGGTTTTATACCTTGTTCTTCTTCTTCTTCTTCATCCATGGAGGATTTTCTCCCTCTTCATTCTTCCCTAGGGCTGTTGCCCCTTCCCCTTCTTCTCTCCCTCACGGTTTTGCCGTGCTTCTTTCTTTCTCTTTTTTCCCTTCTCCCTTCTTCTCCTCTTTCTCTTTCTTCTTTTCTTTTTCCTTCTTATCCTTATCTTCTCTAATAATAGCCGCCCCTCTCTCTCTCTTTTTTTTAACCGGCCATTTGGCCTTCTTAATGCCACATATAATTATTATTATTCTTATATAACAATTGTCCAATATGCCCTTCTTTAATTTGGGTTAAAAATATTGGGCCAACAATTTATTTAATCTTTTGGACTTTCAAATTAAATCTTTAGGCTATATAATATTTACATAGTCCACTCCTTTCCATCTTATCCCACCCTAAATATTTAATTAGGGTATCCATTCCAAATATTTAGAATTTAAATCATCACTCTAGTACATTAAATTCTATAACCCAACTAAACTTGTTTTAATTAAGTAATAAAATTAATAACTTGAGATAATAAAAAAATATATATTTCTTAACTTAATATAATTTTTAATATTATTATTCTCCCACAAGTGGGCTTAGTTTGGACCCTTAATTAATCTCATTGAGCTAACAAATTTACTTGTTTTACTACTAACAAAAATTAACTTGGGCCTTCAACCCTAATTAAATTGGGTCATTATAATACTTGTCTCATACATAGTATATTGGGCTAGATTAAATAATTTAATTTCCCTTAATCATTTTATCTACAAGTCCCATACTTAATTAATTAATTGGGCTTGTTTAAATAATAAAACTTTCTTAGTCCATTAAATTTAATTCTCTTGCACTCTATTTAAATTATTGGGCTATGATATCATTAAAGTCCAATACTTTTAATTCTATTTTACCCTAATCATTGAATTAGGGTTTTTATTTCACACACTAGAAATTAAATTCCTTACCTATGCCATTTTAATTTCATAACTCAATTAAACTTGGTTATAAAATTAATTATTTTGAGATATATAAAATAAATATCTTCATGTTAGTATATATATATATTTATATACTAATATTCTCCCAATTTATAACCTCTTAGGTTATTTAATTATCACACCTAATATATATATTAGGTTACAGAACTTAATTCTTAATTCACTTTTATATACAAAATAAATGTATTCACATTATATAATGTATATTTATTGAATCATATACATAATTCACATAATCATAACATATTTCACTTCTCACACTTATTTTAACTTTTCTCTATAAAAAGTCAACTGTTGACTTTGACCAAAAGTCAACCTTTACACATTTTATGTTTACTGTCCATGCAGACTAAACTTGACGTTCCGGATGCAACCGAGCAGTCCGTGCTTCAAAATTCTATCTCTAACTCAAATTTTGAGTTTTAAATTACTCCCTTCATATTGCTAATCGTATTAACTAACGACTTTATACTTGTTCAATTCACATCAAATTTTATAGGTATTATAATACCTTATTCTTGATATTCATTCAAATACATATAAATTTATTTCTAGGATTTTGAAATTTTGTAACCCATATTTTCTCTATTCTCATTCGAATAGCAAACCATATAGGTTTTACTTGAAAATTTTAAATAAATCCTCAAATTCTCTTCTAGGTTTTATTCTTTAACCTTTATTCTAATCATTCAATATTTTATAAATTTTCGGGTTCTCACAGACATCACCAGCCATTGGCAGTAACTCCAGCGAAACATCGGAGGTGGTCCGATTATGTTAGCCGTTGGAAGCTATTTCAACGAGGGCCAGGCAGCCCTGACATCCCCAACCGTTGGCAATAACTCCTATGAAGCATCAGAGATGGTTCGATGATGTTAGCCGTTGAAAGCTATTTTAACGAGGGTTAGGCAGCCCTGACATTACTAGCAGTTGGCGATAACTCCAACGAAGTATTGGAGATGGTCCGATGATTCCAACTGTTGAAAGACATCTCAACGAGGGTTAAGCAGCCCTGACAATACAAACTGTTGGCAATAACTCTAGTGAAGCATCAGAAAGACCTGACGATGTAAACTGTGGAAAATCATCCTCATCGGGGAGGACCGATGATGGAATCTATTATATAGATTGTAAGACCCCAACTTTGTAATGAATAAAATCAAAATTTCTCTATTTATTATTTTGAATAATAAAGTGTTAATTTGATATAATACTTTGGTTATGGGTGAAATGTGCAAATTTTGCAAAATAAACAAGTGGTTATAAAGTATTCATTTTGTCGGAGAATATTCGTTTGGTCGTGGAATATTCTTTCTGTCGAAGAATATTCATAATGACGGTAGCAGACCATTTGTGGGCCCCATAATCTGGATAACTCGTCGGATGAAGAAAATGACAAGTTTAAGTTTTTATAAATAACGGAGTAATGATTACCAATTAACACATTTGAATACCGGTGGTTAAAATACGATGAATACGCGTAGTGCATAAGAAGCATACGGTGATTATGCGGTATTTTGAAATTATTGATTCTTACGTAAGAAATCACTACTCAATAATTGTTACGATAATTATCGCTCAATATTTTATTTTATTGGTTCAATAATTGCTACAATGATATTTTATATTATTGTTGTTTCAATAATTGTCACTGCACAGTATCTCCATTATCAAGTCAATAATTCATATTATTTGAATAATATTATTAGATAGAATTATTGGCAATGTCTAAGGAAGTTACATCAAGAAAGGGTTTGGTCACCTAATTCATGGCGCCAATAAGGAGAAATCATTATCTGAAAGCCCCTCTTTCTTGGGAACGACACGGTTGTCATAATTATGATTCTCGTAATATTATTTGTGAATAATTAGTTATTGATTTATATGATAAGGAAATATTTATTTTATGTGGATATAAATGATGGATATATTTATTTTATGTGGTTATAAATGAAGGAATTAATGCTGAGGTGTTTTATCAGTATTTTGTCGAAATGGAGGTTTTGAAAATTGTCCGTATGTGGATTTCGGTCATTTTTCGTTTGGAATTTGAAAAAACTTAAACTTACAAAGTTGTAGAGAATTAAATTTCCTATGGAAAGCACTTGAGATTTGAATTTTTCTGATAAAAGGGCTATTTATTATGAATTGTTGAAGTTTCAAAAAATAAAATATTTTTATTAAAAATATGGTGGGCCCCACTTTTGGTTGGTGAGTAATGAAATGTGTTGAAATTTATTTTCAAACCGGTGGGCTTGAATAGTATTTGGTAAAGCCATGGAAAGAAAGTTAGTACTGTATGTTTCTAAGCATTTTCCTATAAATAGGGTCTTAGTTAGAATTAAAAATCACACGAAACAAGTTTCTCTCTTTTCTCTCTATATTATAGAGCGTATTTTGTGAGTATTTAGATACTTTGTGAGTTTCTATTCATCGATTGCAAGTTTCCTTCACCTTATAATCGATATTCCATCGGAATCTCGATATTTTGAGGTAAGGGATGTTATTTTCTTCTAATGATGTTATTCTTTCAATATCATTATTTGAAATATTGGTATGGATTTTATTCAGGAATTTCTACCTTTTTGTGGGGGTTACTATTCACGATAATCGACACTAATCATGTATATCTGACACTATTCACTTATAGTCGCAAGATTATTCATCGAAAAATGAAAATTTTTCCTTTTTGTCCAAGATGTCTATTATGGTTACTATCTTTGATTGTATCCATGTTTTGATCTTTTTTTTGAATTACGCTTCACAATTGGTTATTTTGGAGTATTATTGAACTTGGATAAACCGTAATCTGAATCCTAATATTTGTCCTTTTGTCTCCTTTGGATTCGCTTTTCTTTAAGATATTTTCATCATCCTCGATCCTAAATAATGATATTACTAAATATCTTTGGCTTTTGTAGTCAAAAGATGAATGATTACTAATGAATATCTTTGGCCCGTAGTGCAAAGATGAACAAGTGTTGAGATGAACATGACCAATTTGGTGATATAAATGAATATCTTTGGCATGTAAGTGTAAAGATGAATATTTGATTCAAGATGTATATTGATTGATGTTACGAGGATAAAATATTGATGATGGACTTTTAAATCTTAGAAGATAGTAGAATTCTTTCTCTACTTGAATCTTCTAATGATTTGCTGTTTCCGCTGCAGTTGTTGATCTAAAACTTGTTGTCTATTATATTTTATCAGATTTTTCCCTGTTGAAGAAGTCATCATTGCTTTCATAAAAAATAATGTCATTTGTCGATATGGACATCCAGAGGTAATTGTATCAGACAATGCTAAGAACCTTAACAACAAAATGATGGAGGAGTTATGCAGTAAATTCCACATCAATAAATTCCACATCAAACAACTTAACTCCGTCATCTACCTTCCAAAGATGAATGGTGTTGTTGAAGCGGCTAACAAAAACATCAAGAAGATCATGCAAAAGATGTCCGCCAATCACAAAGGATGGCCTGACTTATTGCCTCTTACTCTGTTAGCCTACAGAACATCAATGCGACTTCACCTGGGCAACACCTCACGCATTAACCTATGGGATCAAGCAAAGGTGCTCCCCATAGAAGTTGAAATGGAATCCTCGAGTGTTGATAGACGCTCAACTGGATAAAGACCAATGGGTACAGGACAGGTATCACCAATTATCTCTAATAGATGAAAGGCGAACCACGGCTATCTTTCATGGTCTATTATACCAACATGACTAGGTTTTAAAGAAGATCATTGACTACCAAGATCAGTCCAAAGGAAAATTTTCCCCTAACTGGGAAGGCCCGTTTGTTGTCAAAGAGGTATTGACAGGAGGTGCTCTCAGATTGTAGGAAGTGGACGATGATGAATTTTTGCAACTCATCAACTCGGACGTCGTGAAACAGTACTATGTCTGAAGTTACCATCAAGCAAACATCCTGGTGTTGGATCATCAGATCACTAGTCATTCCGGTTCTTTAACCCTTCACTACATACAACTCTTTTTCACACTTTGCCCCTCATGGAAACATACTCTTCAAGCCAGGAGCCTGGCTTCACTCCGTTTATACAACTTCGGTTATCTCACTAGGGATTGAACCTTTCACACTTTCAGTTTGTCCCAAACATGGGATCAAACTTTTTCACACCTGCAGTTTATCCTGAACTTAGGATCAAACTTTCTTTTTCCCCGCAGTCTGTCCTGCACATGGGATCAAGCTTTTCGTCGGCTACAAATCGTCCTGAGGGTCGAACTACGTCGACCTGATCTCCTTGATACACAGGAGTACATAGGCAACCATTTTATATAGCCCGATCACAATAAAATAAAAACAACAAAAACATTTCTACACCCTTCTCATTACAAAAACAAAAAATAAACAAAAACATTCATACACCCTTTCTGCCACAAACAGCGTTGAACCTCTTATGTAACGCCCCCGAAATAGGTATACATCACCTATTCTGAGTCGCCAAATACATGGTACTGAATACAAATACAACCTTAAATATATAACATGAGCTATGAGTTTTAATACAAATATTATCTTCTAGACAGCATTCAAAATCAAAATAAGTCCTCAATACATTTATTATCACACTATTTCATAGAATACTGAGGACTACTAATGCTATCATCTGGACCGTCACTCCGCTCCCCTCGACTAGTCCTCGCCTACGTTCTCATTTTCTGAAGAGAACAATGAAAACAAAAGGTGAGCTCAACTAGCCCAAAGAAGAAATATTATGACTAAGATAATGCGAATAAATTATCATTAGCCTTCAACAGATGTTAAAGCGATAAAATATAACAAACATCAAGTTTAATTGCGGTGGAACAAAGCAATCCATTAGAAAAGTCAAGTAGAATAAAATCTACTATCTTCATGATTTAAAAGTTTTTCATTACTTTTATCGGTGAGACTGATTTAATAAATAATCCACATCATCCCTTCACTACGGCCAAGGATATTCATTAGTATCACAACCACAAATTGTCCATACCACCACTGGTCGAGGATATTCGTATGTATTCATCAATGGTCATGATCATGCCAACAACTATCCATCAATGCACTACAATCCAATGAGGACTTTTTCCACATCATTTGTAACATTACGGTCGTGATTACATTTGAATAATCCACAGTCATAATCATACCAAGTCCATCTATGCACTACGTGGTCAGATGACTTTCAACATAATATAAACATGAGGATGATGACAATGATATAAGAATTCAATGAAACAAGTTCAAGAATTAATTTATCCAGGGAACTAATAACGTCCAAATTGTCAACATGATACTTCTAACAGAGAGTAACACTCAAGAATGCTCAAGAATATTTACATGAAAAGATCTTTGGATGAAGCGCAAATATCAAGGATATTCCACTAATTTCATGGAGTATAGAAGTTAAAACGTTAACCAACTAAGTATAATAAAGAATGGAATAACAAAAGAAATCACCGGGCATGCGATAAATCGCATGCAGAATAAAGTTATTCCAATGAATAATAAATAACGGAATCCCGGTCACGCGTAAACGCATTGCATAAGATATTCCAACAGAATAATAAATAATAGAACCGAGTCAAATGCGTAAATGCACGGATATGATATTCCAATGTAATAATAAACAACGGAACCGGTCATGCGTAAGCGCACTTAAGCATGGGATGTTCAACGAGAATAATAAAGAATTGAATAATGTAAGAATTTCACCATGTATGCAGATACTTGACAAAGAGTTATTCCAACATAATGAAAAAGAATGGAATAACAGAAGAATTTTATCAAGTATAGGGTAGCCCGCGTATACAGGTTATTCCAACAGAATAATAAAGAATAGAATAACATAAGTTCTCTTCATGAATAAGAAAGAAATAATACCCCTTACGCGAGTACAACAAATAATATCCCTTACCGTAAAAGAAGAGAATTTCGACTGGTAGGGCGAGGATATTCTTGAAGAAAACTTGCACTAATTTCTATGCTCAAAGCTTCCTTAAACTCTAAAGAAATACGCTCAAGAATATAGAAAGAGAATTCTCTAAACTTCTGGTGTGATTTTCAATTCTAACTAAGCATCCTATTTATAGAAGAATGGAAAGGATACTATGTTGCACAATGCAATAAAATATAATATATTCTATTTATAATCAAATAAAATAAAACTTTATAAAAAGTATTTTGTTTTATATAAGAAGTTTTTACTATGCAAACACTATGCAGGCACTATGCAACACTTTGCATAATAAAATATAATATATTCTATTTATAGTCTAATAAAACAAATAGCTTTATAAAAGTATTACATTTTATATAAAAGATTTTACTATGCAAAATACTATTTATAATAGAATATAATATATTCTATTTATAGTCTAATAAAGCAGATAACTTTATAAAAGTATTTTGTTTTATATAAAAAAGTTTTTCTGCTTTTTATTACATTAATAATACTAATAAAACAAAATTTATCATCATTATTATAATTCACAATATTAATCGACCGAGTCGTTCCCAAGAAAGAGGGCTTTCCAATAAGGATTTCTCCCATTGGCGCACGCAATTAGGTGACCAAACCTCTCCTCGATGTAACTTCTGACATCGTTAATATTGCAAATAATAATATTAATAACTTTATCATCTCAATTATTGATTTAATAATATATAAAATATTGACAATAATTGAATCAAATAACGTGAGATCTTATGCAAAGAATTCTCAGAGAAATAATTGAACAAAACTAAGTGACTTCTCACGTAAATATCAATAATCAATACTGAGTGTCTTCTACTATGAAACCACGCAGACATCGTAAATTTAACACCGTGTGTTTCAATGCGATTAATGGTAAAACTTTCATCGTTAGTTTCATAAAATATTTTTGTCATTTTCTCAATCCGACAATAATTTCATTGTGGGGTCCACCAATGATTGTGCCGTTCTACGAATATTCCCTGTTAAAACGAATATTTCCCGACCAATCGAATATTATATAACAACTTGCGTACTTTGAAAAATTTATAGATATTACCCACAACTATAACATTATATCAAATTTACTCCATAATATTCAAAAATGATATTTATAGTAAATCATCTTTATTAAAAAGTTGGGGTCTTACATCTTACACCTGGTTCAATGGTACTGGGATCATCCTTCAATCCATCACATTTCATCGGCTTTAGACCAAAAGGGATGGAATTACCTGAACTCGTCTTAAATAGGAGATTCAGCAACCATCTAAGTTGCGGTTGTTCCTCAAAGAGCAATACCAATCCATAAGAGATGGAATTAACTAGGCTCCTCCTAAATAGGAGTATTTGATACCATCTGTGGTGCGGTCAATCTCAGAGAGGAAAAGCCACACTCCTCTCCATATTTTCATACAAAAACAAGTCCCAAGACACCAAAGAGATGGTAGGGATACACACAGATCAACGATCCATTCTGATCTGTCCAGAGACAACTCAATGTCCATCCATCAAGGAGGAATTCAGAATACATCAAGATTACAAGCCCTGAAGAAGCAGGCAAAATATCAAGTAAGTATCCAGGCATATCTAAAAGGGAAGTGGTCAAAAATATATTTCCCTGCTATATATATAATGTTGTTTGATATACACAATGTAAACTGTACATGACAAAATGGCTAAGCTAGTCTGTGCAGGAAAATAAAAGCCCATCTATAAATCGATGTATATACGAGCTATCAAGCCCAACATGGCATCACTCTTAGCAGAAGGAGGTAAAGTTGTGATCTCCTATACAAGGGTATCCACGCGAGCCAATAGATCTATAGCCATCTGCATGGTGACTTGCTCATCAATGTACGTGTTCATCTCTGCAATCATGCCAGTGGTAAGGGACCTCACTGTAGTACTATCTGTAATGGCTACGTCCCGGGCAGATATGGCGCTATCCCTCTCGACTGTCACGACATCTCTGGCTGATCTGGCCTCATCCCGCTCAATAACAGCAACATCTCTACGAGCTAATGCCTCGTCTCTCTCTGACAAAGTTGTGTCTCTCCCATCAAGGGTTGTCAACATCAAGACTCTAGCCTGATCTCTCTCGAAGGTCATTAGATGAATACTCTACTCAAAGTACTGTGCGGAATGCTGGATCACGACAGTGATAGTACTGGGATAATCTAAAGGAGATGCTGGCAACCTAGTAAATGGCTCCTCCTCGATGTGGGAATCAATGTCCTTCATGGGCTCTCCATCATCTGAATCACTACTCGTCACTGTGGATACTGCTGCGGCCGATGAAGTCTCTGTCTCCATCCACGCAGAATACTCTGGAGAACAACCCAGATGGCTAACAGAAAAAGTAGTTATCTCACGCTAATCCCAACATGCATACACCCGGGATCGGTCCTCTGCTGATAGATGGCGAGAAGCTAAACGCTGACCTAACGCCCCCTCAAAAGGATGGAAGTCTTGGAACTGGTCAAACTGGGACATCAAGGCCAGTGGGTGGTAGGTAGTCATGCCCCTCAAACCAGCCAGAGGGAGATAGTCCATGCCCGGAGCATGAGTAATAAAGATGTAGTGTGAGCTAAGCCCTGTGCACGACAGAATTCTAAATGGATCACTGATCTTCGCCAAAAATACCGACCAAGACATATCATCTATACACTCCGATGGTTGAAAGGAGTAGGACATGGCTATATCATTGGTAAAGCAGTACCTGTGTCGGCGGAAGGTCCCAATCGGTCTCAAATATGACATAAACCACACGTACAACATGACCGAACTGCCTGTGAATACCCCTGCAGGGTAAGTGCTGCAAAACATGGTCGACCTCAGCGTCTCCGCCATAATCATCAGAATGATGGTATGACCTTCCCTGAGAGCTCTCATTGCCATGATAACACCGATATCCCACTCATCCATATATCGTGGAATGTACACATACGCCACTATGCATATCAAGAATGCATCCACTCTGGACAAATGCCACTGGTCCTCTGGTATGGTGAAATCCCCAGAATGCCGAGCATAGTTGTCCTTAGAGCCAAATCTGTCAGTCAGAAAATGCTGGGATATCACATGGCCGGATGTGATCTCATCCTGCACAACCCTACGCCTCAGTCCGGTGAGGGTCATGAACTGTCGACTCATGTCCCCAATAGCCATATGTATGGAAGGTCTGTCAAGTGGCAGCATCGTCAAACGTGCATACTCCTCTAGAGTTGGAGTCAACTCCTGGGTCCCAAACTGGAAAACCAACCTCTCCGGTACCCAGTGATCCAGTATGCCCTCCACAAATCATGTGGGAACCTAAAATATCAAGAGGGTCATAGTAGATTTCGCAGCGGTGATCTACGATCCACCACTCGTCGATGGTGACATACTATCATACCACGATCTAAGACGAGATGCCACCAATAATGGTGGGGTGTGATCTAGGCGGCTGACTGTCGAAGAAGACATCTGTGGTAGGCGATCATAAGACCATCCAAGGTCATCTTTGAATATCTCTGGACATACATACATATGCATAACATGATACATGCATTACAGATAATAGATGACAATATGATATAGGGAATGAAAAACTGTATGTATATGTATGTATATTCCTAAGTATATCATCATCTACATACATCATCTCTGTACAGCTAAAAATACAGGGAAATGGGGAACAGACGCCCTACTACTAACAGAGGCCTATCAAAAGATATAGCGAGAATGGGGCACAGCCACCCAATATCTAACAGATGCCTATCAAAAGAGATAACGAGAATACACATGGAAGAAGACAATGGTATCAATATCTATATCATCAATCTCGTCCACTCTTTGTAACTCCTCCCGAGTCACTAGATCTCTATCAATAGGGATATCGGGGCCTATACAAAGGAGGATCTGACTTAAGTGAAGCCAAATAGGTCATTTAAGGGGCGGCCTTTGAAAATGGAAGGATCAAACAGAATCGCCTCTCTTGGGATCTCGCCCTTGGCGGGATAAAGAAATATGCTGGTCCGATCATTGGGTCAAATCAATAACTCAGGTCAAATGAGTCGGATCTGGGACACAAAGCTAACCAATATGTCATCATCACGGATCTTGGAACCATATCCCCATAAACCGAAAGTGGCGAGTGCGGGGCTCTAATAAGACGAGGGACCACCAATTTGGAATATCTCCACGAGTGCGTGGACCTCCGACATCTGCAAAATCGTCAACACCTAACAATGGGATATCAATGATGGGTGACTGCGACACAGGCCAATAATGCCTGGCAGGAGGCAAGATCGACATACGGATCTCTCATGTGGTGCTCTTGATAGCACGCTCTCCTAAATAGAGCTCCCATCCTCCATCAGTGAAGAGAGGAGCTGTAAGACCCCAAATTTTATGAATAAGATTTAATTTTTCTCGAAATATTTTTTTTAATATTATGGTGTGGATTTGATATAATGTTATAGTTGTGGGTAGTATTTATAAATTTTGCAAAGTCTGCAAGTTGTCATAAAATATTCGATTGGTCGGGAAATATTCTTTTTGTCAGGGAATATCCGTACGACGACACAATCATTGGTGGACCCCACAACGAAAGTATTGTCGTATTTAGAAATTGACAGAATTATCATTTTATAAAAATAACGGTGAAGGTGTTACCGTTAAAACTGTTGAACTACTCGGTAGTAAAAATACGATGTCTGGCGTAGTTGCGTAGTAGCACTACGGTATTGATTATTGATGCTTACGTGATAAGTCAAACCGCTTATACACAATTATTGCTCTGATGAATTGCTCAATCATATCTCTCATATTATTGATTCAATTATTGTTCAAAGATTATCATCTGCATAATATGATATATTATTAAATCAATAATTGAGATGAAAGTTATTCATATTATTATGTGTAATATTGACAATGTACAGAAGTTACTGTCGAGGAGAGGTTTGGTCATCTAATCACGGCCAATAAGGAGAAATCTTTATCGGAAAGTCCCTCTTTCCTAGGAGAAACCAATGGTTGTTAAATATTGTAAATTATAATATTAATGATGAATAAGTTCGTGTTGATTAAAGATGAATTGATAGTTCCATTGTGTTGGGATTATTAGTGTTAGTGGAAATCGACATTTATTTCGATAATAATTGATGTCTGGAGATTATATTGTTCAATCGGGTATTCATGGCACTTTTCGTGTCAGAGTACTATTCACAAGTTACTATTCATGAGTTACTATTCACGAGTTACTATTCATGGGAAATCATTTTTGGGTACAATATTATTCCATGAGGAGATGTGCTAATTTTTTTGACCGTTGGTTGAAATTTTAATAGTAAATCAATTTGGATCGCTGGTTTAAAGTTTTAATAGTGAATCAGTATGGACCGTTGCTTTAAAGTTTTAATAGTGAATCAGTATGGACCGTTGCTTTAAAGTTTTAATAGTGAATCAGTATGGACCGTTGCTTTAAGTTTTAATAGTAAATCAATATGGACCGTTGCTTTAAGTTTTAATAGTAAATCAATATGGACCGTCCGTTTAAAAGTAAATCAATCTTGACCGTTCATGAATTAGTTACTATTCAGTCCATTCTCCTATAAGTAGAAGCTCATTCCTTCATTATTTCTTACGAATTCACTAAAACTCTAGAGAGAGAAACTATAGAGAGAATGAAGAAAAGTATTCTGCTACTTCACTACTCCAATATCCAGTTTCTTCTAAGGTAAGGGAGATTATTTGTTGTACTCGTAAGGGGTATTCTTTCTTTCTTATTCGTGAAGAGAACTTCTATTATTCCATTCTTTATTATTACATTGGAATAAAAGCAGATACATGGGATACCCTATACTTGGTGAAATTCTTATGTTATTCCATTCTTTATTATTATGTTGGAATAACTTGTCCTACGCCAATCACCATATACATGGTGAAATTTTACATTATTCCATTTTTATCATTATATTGGAATAACATGTTTATCGCAATCTGCATACATGGTGAAATTCTTCTAATATTTCGTTCTTTATTATTCTGCTTCGGAATATCCTGTCTCTAACGCTATTTCTAATGGGGTTCCATTATTTATTATTCGTTGGAATATCACGTATGCGTGCATTTATGCTCTAATTCGGTTCCATGATTTATTATTTTGTTGGGAATAACTTTTATGCATGCGATTCTATCGCACGCATGGTGAATCCTTCCGTTATTCCATTCTTTATTATTCATTGGAATAACTCGCTCACATGGATTACCACATGCATGGTGAATGATCCTTCATATTCATTCCTTATTAAATTGTGGAAATGATCTGTCTACGTGGATTACCGCATGGCGGGCGAAAATCTATTTGCAGTTTCATATATTCTATTATACTCAGTTGGTTAATGCTTTGGCTTCTATACTCCATGAAATTAGTGGAATATCTTTGATATTTGCGCTTCATCCAGTATCTTTTCATGGAAATATTCTTCTAAGCATTCTTGAATTTTACTTCACAAAGCAGTATCATGTTGACAATTTGGACGTTATTGGTTCTTGGATAAATTAATTTATAAATCTTAAAAATTTATTCTTGAACTTGTTTTATTGAATTATTATGTCATTGTCATCATCCTCATGTTTATATTATGTTAAAAGTCATCTTTGGCTTACGCATAGATGGACTTGGTATGATTTATGACGAGGATTATTCTGGTATAATCATAATCGTAATGTGACGAATGATGTGGTAAAAGTCCTCATTCGCTTTTGTATTCATTGGTGGACAAGTTGTTGGTATGATTATGACTAGGGATTATTCGAAAGATAGTCATGACCATTAATGATTACATGAATATCTCAGTAGTGGAGCAGGATGATTCGATTTTATTTATTGTCGAGTCTCGCCGATAAAGTTGATGAAAAACTTTTAAATCATAGAAGATAGTAGATTTTATACTTTACTTGACTCTTCTAATGGATTGCTTTGATTCGATTCTTGCGATTAAACTTGTTGCTGACATTATATTATTCTATCGGTTTAACATTATGGAATGCTAATGATAATTTATTTTGCATTATCTTAGTCATAATATTTCTTCTTTGGGCTAGTTGAGCTCACCTTTTCTTTCACATTCTCTTTAGGAAATGAGAACGAAAGTGGGACTAGTCTAGGGAACAGTGATGGTCCTAGATGACAATATTTGTATTAAAACTCACAGCCTGTGTTTTGTAATATTTTACACGACTGTTGTATAATTAAGTTGTATTTGTATTTAGTACCTTGTATCTGGTGACCCAAGATGGGTGATGTATACCTGTTTTGGGGGCTTCACAGTTGGTATCAAAGCTTAGGAATATGATCCATGGCTGAGATGTGAGACAAGAACTAGGAGGGGAGAGACGGGAATTTTTTCACTAGTATGAGACTCTACCTAAGTTTATTTGGTATTTAATTGGTCGGTCATAGTATAGGGATTATATGTGATATGATAATTAACCCTTGTTTTGTAACAATGTTTGCAAATGACATCTAAAAATATTGAGATAAGCAATGAAGCACATGAGACCGTTGAGTCAGCTCAACCAAAAGGTAACCACCAACAACATGATAATAATCATACCAAAGGGCAACAGACATCAAACAATGATAACCATCGGGGAAATTATCATGCCAGAATGGTAACCACTTTGGTGGTAATCATGGCCAAGATAATAGAAGTGGAAATTTCAAGAAGAGAAGGTCATTTAGCTCGATTTTGTCGATAGTGAAGTCAAGTCCACCGAACACCGCACCAAAGCGGATACGGACAAAAAAAAATCTATGGTTTTCAGGAAGAGCGTTTTTCGTGACTCAAAAGCGAGTAACCGAACGAAGTTAAGACGGGTTAGTTACTTATAAATTCTTGAAGTTTATACCTTATTAGATATCGGTTCTACCCATTCTTTTATCTATCTTACTTGCGCTCAACGTTTAAATTTGACTCCGGAGAAGTTAGACTTTGACTTATTGGTTGAAACTCAGTTAGAGAAACCTTCATTACATGTGCTTTATCCAAGTCTTGGATGAGAGTCACGCAGTTTTAAATGATATTTCTATCGTTAATAAATTTCCGACGTATTCTTGAAGACTTCTTAGCCTACCCCTAGGCGTGAAATCGAATTTTGTATCAACCCAAGATGAAACCCATTTCTTAAACCTCAAATATTTTCTTCACCTAAAACTTAACGTAACACGTGCCAAAGACGTTGGTTTGAGTCAATGAAGATTACGATCATACCATTCAATATCATTATGGAAGAAATAATACATTGTGAATGCGTTGAGTAGAAGATTGTATGTGTAAGACTCAACTTTTATGAATAAAGATGAATTTTCTATAAATATCATTTTTGAATATTATGGAATGAATTTGATATAATGTTATAGTTGTGAGTAATATTTATAAATTTTTGCAAAGTACGCAAGTTGTTATATAATATTCGATTGGTCTGGGAATATTCATTTTAACAGGAATATTCGTAGACAACCAAGCACAATCATTCGTGGACCCTACAACGGAATTATTATTCGATCGAGAAAATGACAAAAATACTTTATAAAAATAACTACGAAAGTTTTACCGTTAATCGTTGAAACACCCAAGTGTTAAAAGTACAAGAATTGTCTGGCGTAGCCGCATAAGAGTTAATACCTCAGATTGATTATCGAGGCTTACGTGAGAAGTCACTTAGTTTTGTTCAATTATTGTTATAGTAATCACGACAAGATCTCACGTTATTTGATTCAATTATTGTCAATATTTTATAATCAATAATTGAGATGAAAAAGTTATTAATATTATTATTCGCAATATTAATATGTCAGAAGTTCATCAAGGAGAGGTTTCGTCACCTAATTCAAGCGCGCCAATGGGGAGAAATCCTTATCGAAAGCCCCCTCTTTCCAGGAACGATTGGTCGATTAATATTGTGAATTATAATAATGATGATGAGTTTTGTTTTATTAGTATTATTAATGTAATAAAAAACGAAAGCTTTTATATAAAAAATGTAATATTTTATAAAGTTATTCGCTTTATTAGACTAATAGTAAAATCTTTTTATATAAAAATGTAATATTTTTATAAAGTTATCTGTTTTATTAGACAATAATTAGAATATATTATATTTTATTATGCATAGTGTTTTGATAATTGTCTATAGTGTTTCAGATATAAAATCTTTTTATATAAAACATAATACTTTTTATAAAGTTATTCGTTTTATTAGATTATAAATAGAATATATTATATTTTATTGTAAACCAATCTGGACCGTCTGTTTAAAGTAAATCAATCTCGACTGTTCATGAATTAGTTATTATACGCAATTCCATTCTTCTATAAATAAGCTCATTCCTTCATTATTTCTTACGAATTCACTGAAACTCTAGAGAGAGAAACTATAGAGAGAGTTCTTCTTCTATAATCTTGAGCGTATTTCTTTAGAGTTTAAGAAAGCTTTGAGCGTAAGTGCAAGTTTTCTTTGAGTATACCCGCCTCTACCATAAAATACTCTTCTTTTACTAAAGGGATATTATTTGTTATACTCGTTAGGGGTATTCCTTCTTTCTTATTGGTGAAATTCTTTTGTTATTCCATTATTTATTATTTTGTTGGAATAACTGTGATACATGTGGATACCCTATACTTGGTGAAATTCTTCTCGTTATTCCATTATTTATTATTCTCGTTAAACATCTTCGTCTGCGCAACGCATTTAATTGGTTCCATTGTTTATTATTCTCATTAGAACATCTTGTTTTGCAAGCGTTTACGCATTTGATTTCGGTTCCATTATTTATTATTCTATTGGAATAATATCCTATTGAATGCGTTTACGTATAACCGGTTCCATTATTTATTATTCTATTGGAATATCCACGCTTGCATATGCGTTTATGCACGACCGGTTCCATTATTTATTATTATGTTAAAATAACCTCATGCGTGTGTGGTCTATCGCATGCTCGGTGATTTCTTTTGTTATTCCATTCTTTATTATACTCGGTTGGTTAAAGTTTTGACTTCTATACTCCATGAAATTAGTGGAATATCCTCGATATTTGCGCTTCATCTAAAGTATCTTTTCATGGAAATATTCTTTCCGAGCATTCTTGAGTGTTACTTTTACAAAGAAGTATCATGTCGACAATTTGGACATTATTAGTTCTCGGATAAATTAATTCTTGAACTTGTTTTATTGAATTCTTATATCATTGTCATCATCCTCATGTTTATATTATGTTGAAAGTCATCTCGTGGCTCAGAGTGCATAGATGAACTTGGTATGATTATGACCGAGGATTATTCGTAAGGTAATCATGACCGTAATGTTACAAATGATGTGGAAAAAGTCCTCATCAATTCGTAGTGCATTGATGGATTGTTGTTGGCATGATCATGACCATTGATGAATAAACAAATATCATTGGTCGTGGTGCATGGATAATTTGTAGTTGTGATACTAATGAATATCCTCGGGCAGTAGTAGTGCGTAGATGATGTGGATTATTTATTGTCGAGTCTCAATGATAAAAGTCATGAAAAACCTTTTAAATCATAGAAGATAGTAGATTTTATTCTCTACTTAACTCTTCCAATGGATAACTTGTTCCGCTGCAGTTAAACTTGATGTTTGTTATATTTTATCAGTTTAACACTGTTGAAGGCTAATGATAATTTATTCTACATTATCTTAGTAATAATATTTCTTACTGGGCTAGTTGAGCTCACCCTTTTGCTTTCATTGTTCTCTTCAGAAAATGAGAACGTAGCAGGGACTAGTCGGGGAACAGAGTAATGGTCCAGATAATAGCATTAGTAGTCCTCACTATTCTATGAAATAGTGTGATAATAAATGTAATGAGGACCCAATTGAGTTTGTATATTGTCTAGATGACAATATTTGTATTAAAACTCACAGCATATGTTTAGTCGTATTTTACACGACTGTTGTATAATTAAGTTGTATTTGAATTTTGTACCATGTATTTGGCGACTCAGAATAGGTGATGTATACCGATTTTGGTGGCGTCACAGTTGGTATCAAAGCTTAGGGATATGATCCATGGCTAAGTTGTGAGAATAGAACTAGGAGGGGAGAGATGGGGAATTCCTTCGCTAGTATGACCTACCTAAGTTTATTTGGTATTTAATTGGTCGGTCAGAATATAGGGATAATATGTTACATGTCAATTAACCTTTGTTTTGTGGCGATATCTTAAAATGACATCCGAGAATGTTGAGAATAGAATGGAGCACAAAGCACCATTGATTCACCACATATCAATAATCGTGGATAATGTGCATCGGGAAGGCGATAATCCTCATGCAAAACAACAACACCGACCAAATGATGAATGATGGAATGTTCAAAGGCTTTTATGCAATTCATGCAACAACAGCAGAGAGCAGCTCTTGTCCAAAATGTAGGTGGAAACACCGAAACTCTCGGACGATCACCGCTAAACAGTTCAAGGAGTCGGGACCACCGGAGTTTATTGGAGAGCCAAAACCACTTAAGGCTAAGCATGGATAAAGCAGATCACCAAGATATTTGATGTCTTGGGATGCTCCGAGGAGCAAAAGGTTCCCTTTACCGCCTTTTATGTTGAGGAGAGGCAGACATTGGTGGGAATCCCAGAAGCGTACTCAACTCCGTGACCGAAGATGTCTTGGGAGAAGTTCCAAGAACTATTCAACGACAAGTACTTTCCCAAAAGTATTCGTCACATAAAGAGGTAGAGTTCATCAAGTTGGAGCGAGAATAATACGACCGTGTCGCAAAGATCGAAGCTAAGTTTACCGGAAGTTATCTCGGTTTACATCCCCACAGTGGATAATGAAGAGAGAATGACATTTGTTTTTGAGAGGTTTAAAGTCGGAGATACGTCAACATCTTATTTCTCATAAAACGTGTTTGTATTTAGATGTTGTAAATAGGGCTCGATTAGTAGAGCGCGATAACGAGTCAACGCAACCTAAAAAGAGAGCAAATCGGCAAAATGATAATACCGAAGGAGAAGCCAACATCGAAGCGGTGACAACAAGCGTGGAGGGAATCAACAAGCCAGAAGTGGTAACCACTTCGGTGGTAATCAGGGCCAAAACAATAAGAATGGACATTTCAAGAAGAGGATATTCAACAATGATGGAAAGACGTCAGCACCAGCACCCGTTGTTAAGGAAGGAGAACGACCACCTATCATATGCTTCAAATGCGGAGGGGAGGGACACATCAATTCAAATTGTGCGATGCCATCCAAATTGTGTTATAATTATGGAAGAGAAGGTCACTTAGCCCAATTTTATCGTTCATCGAAGACAAGTTCAGCTAGGATGGAGGCACCAAAGGCCGTCCCAGAAAAGTCAAAGTCGGTGGTGGTCTGAGGAGAGCATTTGTTGTGACCTCCCAGAAAGCAAGGAACCCGAATGAGGTCATCGCGGGTAAGCTTATCATAAACTCTAGCAAAGTCTATACTTTATTTGATACCGGTTCTACCCATTCTTTTATTTCTCCTACTTGCGC
Organism: Panax ginseng; assembly: GCA_020205605.1. Classification (NCBI taxonomy): domain Eukaryota; kingdom Viridiplantae; phylum Streptophyta; class Magnoliopsida; order Apiales; family Araliaceae; genus Panax; species Panax ginseng. Next base: position 41,657,822 of record CM035136.1, read on the forward strand.
CAACGATTAAATTTAACTCGGAGAAATTAGACTTTGACTTATATCTGTGGAAACTCAGTTGGGAGAAACTTTCATTACATCTACTATTTATAAGTCTTGTTTGGTTCTAAATCGGCACCCTCACATTTACCGGTCGATCTTATTTCATTGAAAATACTTGCATTTGATGTGATTCTAGGATTGATTGGTTAACTACTCATCATGCTAAAATTGATTATTTTCGTAAGGTTGTTAGCTTTCATATTCCTAATCAACCTATTATGCGAATTCATGCGACCAAACCATTAAAATCAATCACGGTCATCTCAAGCCATAAAGCTATTCGTGTATTGAAAAATGGATGTCAAGCTTTCTTAGCTCATGTCACGGATCTAAACAAAAATATGTCACTTTTGAATGATATTTCTATTGTTAATAAATTCCCTGACGTATTCCCTGAAGAACTTCCTGGCCTACCCCCAGAGCGTGAAATTAAATTTTATATCGACCTTGAACCCGGTACAAAACCCATTTCCAAAGCCCCATATCGAATGGCTCCTATTGAACTTTAGGAGTTAAAGACCCAATTGCAAGAATTGTTAGACATTGGTTTCATTCGTCCTAGTACGTCTCCTTGGGGTGCTCCTGTTCTATTCGTGAAGAAGAAAGATGGGAGTATGCAAATTTTTATTGATTATCGGGAGTTGAATCATGTCACCATCAAAAATAGGTACCCATTGCCACGTATTGATGACATGTTTGACCAGTTACAAGGAGCCAAATTCTTTTCAAAGATTGATCTTCGTTCCGGATATCACCAATTGAAGATTAAAACAGATGACATTCCAAAGAAGGCTTTCAGAACTCGATACGGGCATTATGAATTCCTAGTCATGTCCTTTGGATTGACTAATGCTCCTGCTGCCTTCATAGATATGATGAACCAAGTATTTAAGGAATATTTGGATCACTTTGTGGTCGTCTTTATTAATGACATCCTTATTTATTCCAAAAGTCGTGAAGATCATGAGCAACACTTGAGGTTGACACTCCAAAAGCTTCGTGAATACAAGCTTTATGCCAAGTTGAAGAAATATGAGTTTCGCTCGAGGAAGTAGCATTCCTTGGGCACGTAGTATCAAGTCATGGAATATCTATTGACCCGTGCAAAGATGAAGCAATTCAAAGTCGGGAGCAACCTAAATCGATGATGAAGTCACGTAGCTTTCTGGCCAATGGTTATTATCGGAGATTCGTGGAAGGATTTTTCTCGAATAGCTACTCCATTAACCGTGACTCGAAAGATACAAAGTTCGGTTGGAGCGAAGAATGTGAGAAGAGTTTTCAAGAACTCAAGAGGAGACTCATTTCAGAACACTGCTCGACAATACCATCGGCTCGGAGGATTTGTCATCTACAAAGTGATGCTTGGGCAAAGGGTTGGGATGTGTTCTCATGCAACATGGGGAAAGTCATAGCTTTATGCCTCAAGACAACTCAAAGAATATGAGAGGAATTATCCTACTCATGACCTAGAGTTAGCAGCTGTTGTCTTCGCACTTAAAATTTGGAGGCATTACTTGTGTGGGGAGAAGGTGGAGATCTTTACGGATTATAAAAGCCTCAAATATTTCTTTACTCAAAAGGAACTCAACATGCGACAACGACGTTGGCTTGAACTGTTGAAAGATTATGATCATACCATCCAATACCATCTTGGAAAAGTGAACGCGGTAGCTAACGCATTGAGTAGAAGATCATATGCAAGTACGAGTGCGATATTGTCAACACAAAGGCCCATTTTGTGTGACTTGCAAAGGATGGAGATAGAGTTAAAGACTCCAAGGACCCATGTGATGATGGCGAATATACGAGTAGAACCGACTTTAATTGATAAAGTTAAAGTTTCTCAAGCTACATGATGAATGGGTAGTATACCCATAAATTGGATATATTTAGACTTAAATTATTGCATTCTTAAAGTATTTAGTAGCATTTTTATTGTGTGTTTATATCTGTTTTTGCGATTTGGAAGTTTGGAGGGGCAAATATGGGAATTTCAAGCATTTAATGGCAATCTGGTAATTTCAGAGAAGTCCAACACGGTATACTGAAATTAGACCACGTACTGTCATGGCAAAGGGGCCGAGCCTCTACTGGCCTTGAACCGGATTAAAGCGTTTGACTTCTGGTTGGACTTGATTTGTCTATTGGGGGCTAATGTAAAACCTAATTGGACGAGGATTGGGGGAGGCTATAAAAAGAAATTAAGTGTTGAAATAAAAGGGGATTTTTTATTATTCTTGGGAGGATTCAACGAGTTCTTCCATTGAAGGTTACACAAGATTACTTGGAGATTCAGGATTGGCTACAGAGTTTCTTCTTTTTCTCCTTATTTTCAATTTGTAATTCTTTAAGGATGATTTGTCAACAATTAATGGTTCTTATTTCCGTGATGATCTAATTCTTTAATTAAGATTTCAATTGAACCTTTTATGATTATAAATTAGTTATTCTCTCATTCTAATTATTTATGTTGAAGTGGATTGTTTATCATGTTCTGATTCTATTGATTAGTTATTTGGCCAATAATTACCGTGTTACTCTAGAAGGAATTGGGAAAGGAATTCTAGGGTTAGAACTAGACATGATAACATGTGACGTAGTTATTTGCATGGTAAATAATTAGGTTTGTGAATTGAATGGAAATATATGTTCACCGCATGTAACATATAAGGAATTGGGATTGGAACGAGTTTAATTCAATTGTTTTGCATAGGAATATAGCAAGATTAATCTGGATTAAATAGAAGTCAATTGATCACTTGGAAGAGGGCTTTTGGCATTTGAGAATTTCATTAACAATCCAAAGAGACATAATAATTGGGATGATTAGATAAGCGATTTATAGTTCATAATTGGGGATATTGAAGTCTTAATATTTACCTATCGGAAGTCATTCACTCAAGTATTAGCTTAGTTATTCGCTTATCTTAGTACAGTATCTTTAAGTGTTTAATTTTGAGATTAATAATTCAGAAAATCGCAATTTATCATTGTTTGAATAAAATTGAATTGATATAGTATTAGTAGTTGGGATTTATTAATTAGAATTCCCTGTGGGAACGATACTCAACTTATCACTTTATTACTTGTTGATAGCGTATACTTGCGTGTTGTGTGTAACTAGATTTTACTCAACAAGTTTTTTTTGATGCCGATTGCCGGGAATTTTATTAATATTAATTTCATATTAGTTATAATCAATTCGGTTTTAATTTGAATGCTACTTAATCTTTCTTCTTGGATTGGCGGTGAATTCGTGTATGCACACTAGATCGAAAAGCTAGAAAGGAACTTTACGTATCTGCACAACCTTGAGAAGAAGTTCGCATAAAGTCTTGATTGAATAGTGAGGTTATACATTTGGAAGAAGAATCGACAACCCAAGAATTACTCGTGAACATGGCAGAAGAACTCAGCGTAAATCACTTAGGATTACATACCGCCAAATGTCACTTGAGTTACTGATCAAGTATTAAGAGACCGCAAGAATCAATGCGAATAGCTTTCGAGATAAAATCGGGATCAATTCGGATGTTCTGTAATACATGCCAGTTTGGGGGTAATTCGATAGACGATCCTAATGAACATATCTTGAGTTTCTTGGAAGTTTGCGATACCTTCAAATTTAACAATGTATCGGAAGACGCTATAAGGTTGAGGATGTTCCCGTTTATTTTAAAAGATAAAGCACGAAGCTGGTTACACTCCTTGCCTCCTGGGTCAATCACCACATGGGATGACTTAGCTCAAAAAATTTTAGCTAAGTTCTTCCCACCAGTCAAGTCAAGAAAACTACTTTAACGACATTCATACTTTCGCACAACTTGAGTGTAATCGTTATATGAGGCGTGGGAAAGGTTTAAGGATATCTTTCCGTAAGTGCCCTCATCATGGAATCCCGCAGTGGATGCAATTAGGGATATTTTGTGATGGTTTGCACGCATCCACGAGGTCTAGTATTGATGCAGCAGCGGGAGGAGCGATTATGTCCAAAAATTTTGATGAGGCGATCAATTGTTAGAAACAATGGCCACCAACAACTATCAATGGCCCATAGCGAGGACCAACCATCCAAAAGCATCGGGAAAATATGAAGTGGACGCCATTAACAAAGATTAATAAAAGACAAGTGATCGCAATAGCTAAGCATATAGAAATATGGTGTCCACAAGCCACACAAAGCAGTGTAGCGATGGTTTGTGAGTTGTGTCTTGGGGGTCATGCTACGGATCAATGTGCCATAAATTCGAGAATCAAAGACATTTAAAGGAAATTATAATCGCTCAACTCAACCAGTATCCGACTCAAAATGCTTATAATCCAGTTGGAAGAATCATCCAGGTTTTCATGGAGTAACAATCAAGTCAGCAACTCAACCACCAGACAACAAAACACCTCCGGATTCCAAAATCAACCTCAACAACCGGAGAGGGTATCAAGTTGGGAAGCGACTTTGAAAAATTCATTAGAGCCTCCGACAAAAAAAAGAACGAGGAACAAGATAAGAAATTGAATCAATTAGATCGACTTTACAAAGCCATGGGGCATCGTTAAAGAATCTAGAAAATCAATTGGGGCAAATAGCACGTCGTTGAATACCCGGCCCACTAGGAACGCCTCCGAGTGATCTGAGAAATAAATCCGGCAGAAATGAGCACCGCAGCAAAAGAATCTTTACGGAAGTGGAAGGAGTTGCAAACAAGTTAAGGATAAGGACAAGGGGATAACGCAACAACCAAAAGCGGAAGAAGTTGTGAAAACAGGGAAAGATAAAGAGGAAATAGAAAGGAAAATGCAGGGTCATCTACAACAATGCCACCCATACCATATCCGCAGAGATTTGAAATCCAAGTTAGATAAGCGTTTTTAAGATTTTTGGATATTTTAAAAATTGCATATCAACATCCCATTCGGCCAAGCTTTAGAACAAATGCCGAAGTTACGTTAAGTTCATGAAGGATGTGCTATCAAAGAAAAGGAAATCGGGGATTTTCAAACAAAGGGCGCGTTAACCAAGAATGTAACGCAATTATTCGTAACAAGTTACCTCCTAAGTTGAAAGATCCGGAGTAGCTTTTACTATTCTCGCGACATTGGTAATCGGGCCGGGGAAAGCATGTGATTTGGGGGCCGATTAATTTGATGCCATTATCGCCTATCGTCAAATGCCGGCTCCAAGCACCAAAACCGATAAATATCATTTTTCATCGTTGGCGCATCGATCGCCATATATCCACGAGGTATCGTTGAAGACGTATTAGTAAGGGTGGATAAATTCATCTTTCCAGCAGAGACTTCGTTATCTTGGATTATGAAGCGAATCTGGAACTTCCCATCATTCTCTGGACGACCATTCTTAGCAAGTAGCAGGGGAGAACGTTAATCGACGTGCAAAAAAGGAGAATTGGCGATGAGAGTTGACGATCAACGTGTCACTTTTAATGTGTTTAAAGCAATGTCTTATCCGAAGGAAAAGGTGAGTGTTTGCATGTGGATTTAATGGAGGAGATAGTTAATCACAAGATTTACAGAATTACTCGGAGGATCCGATAGAATCCATGATGGTTAATGCACAACGATAGTCTTCGATGCAGACAATGAGCAAAGTCAAATGGCTAGACACACCATCATTCTACCGAAAAGTAATCAACCATTCGACACCCCTGATAGCCCAAAACGGAAGATAAAAAGTGCAAACCCTCGATAGAAGAACCATAAATTGTTGGAATTAAAGCCACTCCCTCTCATCTTGAATATGCTTATCTAGGAAAGATTCGACTCTACCGCTTATTGTTTCGACAACATTAATCGACACCCAAAAAGAAAAATTGCTACGAGTTCTCACATGAAGTTCAAAAGCAACGATTGGGTGGACTATAGCGGACATTCGAGGTATTAGCCCATCTTTCAGATGCATAAGATTTTAATGGAAGAGGATCAAAACCAACCATTGAGATGCAAAGAAGGTTAAATCCCATTATGAAAGATGTGGTGAAGAAGGAAATTATAAAATGGTTGGATCTTATTATCTACCCAATCTTTACGCTTCATGGGTAAGTCCTGCAGACGGTGTGTACCAAAAAAAGGGGGCATGATTGTAGTAAAAAACGGTTTATGAGCTCATCCCGACTAGAATCAAGCAATGTTTCGAGAGAGTATGTATGGATTACCACAAGTTGAATAAAGCCACACGCAAGGATCACTTTCCCTTGCCGCTCATCGATCGAGATGTTGGACAAAGTTAGCGGGACATCAATTCACATGTCTGTTAGATGGATATTCAGGTACAATCAAATTGCCATAATACCGGAAGATCAAGAAAAGACCACGTTCACATGTCCATACTGAGTGACGTTTGCATTCCGTGTATGTCCTTTGGTTTATGTAATGCTACCAAGCAACCTTTCAACGTCAGATGATGGCAATCTTCTCCGATATGGTCGAATGTAATTTAGAGGTGTTCATGGATGATTTCTCCGTGTTGGTGATAGTTTTGACTCGTGTTTGAAGAATCGATCTTGGTGTTAAAAAGATGTGGAGACTAACCCGGTGCTTAATCGGGAAAAATGTCATTTTATGGTACAAGAAGGGGTTATTACGGGACATAAGGTTTCCGTGATCCCGGATTGGAGGTGGATAGAGTGAAGATTGATACAATTGAGAAACCGCCTCCTCCTTCATCTCGTAAAAGGCATTGAGCTTCTTGGGACATGCAGGGTTCTATAGACGCTTTATTAAAGATTTTTCAAAGATCTCAAAACCCTATGCTCACTCTTGAGAAAGATGTACCGTTTAAGATGGATCAAGCATGCATCGAGGCATTTGAGGTATTAAAGAAGAAATTGTGTCTTGCACCAATCATTGTAATACCGATTGGTCTTTACTGCTCGAATTGATGTGCGACGCCCGATGATTATGCGGTGGGAGCCAAGATTGGGACAACGTCATGATAAGATTTTTCATACTATCTACTACTCTAGTAAGACATCGACGGATGCCCAAATTTAACTACACAACAACCGAAAAGGAATTACTTGCGGTGGTGTTTGCTTTTGACAAATTCAGCGTATCTCCCCAAGACTAAGGTAATTGTCTACATCGATCATTCACTATTAAATATCCGATTGAGAAGAAAGATGCTAAACCACGATTAATACGGTGGGTATTGTTGTTACAAGAATTTGATCCGAGATCCGGATGTAAAAAGGTCTGTAAAATCAAGTGGCGGATCATCCGTCTCGGTTGGAAAAAATAAAAGGAATGTAAAGAAGACAACTCGTTGATTAATGAAAAAATTTTGGATGAGCAATCTGTTAGGGTAACTACCATATTGCCTTGGTATCGCCGACTATGTCAACTATGTGGTTGCCAAAGTGTTACCACCGGATTTGACCTCACAACAACGAAAAGAAGTTTCTCCACGATGTGAAGCAATACTTTTGGGATAAACCATTTCGCATTTAAAGCATGTGCGCAGATCAAATGATAAGACGTTGTGTACCTCACGAAGAAATGGATAGTATATTAGGCCACCGTCACTCCTCGATTACGGAGGTCATTATTCCAAATGATCGAACAAATGCCCAAAGTACTACAATCGAGATTTTTCCGCCTTCTTTATTCAAAGATGCTTATCTCTTTGTCTTTGAAATACGATCGATGCCAACGTGTAGTAATATCTCCAAGCGCAATGAAATGCCACTTAACACAATTCTAGAGGTGGAACTATTCGACGTGTGGGGTATCGAATTTTATGGGACCATTTCCATCTTCTCTTAATAATCATTACATCTTGTTAGCAATCAATTATGTTTCCAAATGGGTAGAAGTCGCGTTACCCAATAATGATGCCAACGTTGTCATCCGATTTTTAAAGAAGAACATTTTACCAGATTGGGACACCGAGGGCTATAATAAGTGATGAGGGAACTCTTCCGTAATAAGAAGTTCACTAAATTGCTTGTAAAAAGTATGGAGTTCATCACAAAATTCACAATGTGATATCACCCACAAACCAATGGCAAGCGAGAGGTGTCGAATCGGGAAGTTAAGAGGATCCTGGAAAAAGTAGTCAATCCGTCACGAAAAGATTGGGCATGCGTCTCGACGACGCCTATGGGCCTATCGAGCAACAGACAAAAATCCGATCGGCATGTCCCGTCATGCAGAATGATATTTGGAAAGGCGTGTCATCTCCGGTCGAGCTAGAACACAAGTGCATTGGGCCATTCGGAAATTAAACTTTGATCTAGAAAGCAAAAGTGAGAAAAGGTTATCGCGGTTGAGCGAGATGGATGAATTAGGTTCAATGCCTCTGAAAACGCTAAGCTCTACAAGGAAAAAGTCAAAGCTTGGCACGATAAAAAATTCTCGATAGAACATTTGCACCGGGCCATCAAGTACTATTATTCAACTCACGCCATGCGTCTATTTTCGGGAAAATTGAAATCCGTGTGGTCCGCCATTTGTAGTTATATATGTCACTCTACGGAAACATTGAGGTTGAGGAACCGAACTCAAAGCGTGCATTCAAGGTCAATGGTCAACGTCTGAAACATTATTGAGTGGACCAATCGAACGTCAAGCTACTCTGGTCCAAGACTCTACCTCCGACCCGATGGACAAGCCGAACAACACCAGAAAAGTCTGGGCCGACGATCGTAAACCAAGCGCTTCTTGGGAGGCAAACCCATTAAGTTCCATAATTTTTTCTCATTATTTGATTTTATTTTTGTTAGATTTAAAATTTTCTTATTTTTACTTTTATCTTTCAAGTAGTGAAGAATCAGAAGTTTACTAAACTAACTCTTAAACTTGTCCATGTATGACGCGTTACATGGATGAAGTCCAATACCGGCCGCCGCCCCATCACTATGATTCAAATACCGACGCCAGGTAACGGCCTTGGTGCTAGAACCATCCCGATCGATTTTCGTCCGGATTCCGCGCCAAAACTAAAACCCGGAACCGCTCGCTGGGTCGAGTTAGACCTTGTACTTTAAACCCTCGATCGTGCCCTTCTAGCCCAATTTCCTTCCCCACGCCGGCACATCAGGTAGCAAAGAATTCTCGACATGGCATCCAAACGGCATCGAAGCACAGGGTCAGGGGCCGCCTCAACTTCACCTCCAAAATTTGACAGCAGGCGTTTTGTTAGTGTCGCGGCTCAAGAACGCCACTGTACCGCATGGCCACCATTTCACTAGTCCCCGAACGTGGTCTCCATCCCGATCAAACCAAGGATGGAGAAATAGCAGTGATGATTGCTGAACGAAACTGGTTCTCCCTCACCGAACAGCCTGACATAGCAGTGATTGCAGTGGTCAAAGAATTATATGCCAACTTGCCCGAGCATGACCATTATGGGGTATTTGTCAGAGGTCAAACCGTGGAATTAGGCGAGGAGGATATCAATGGGTGCTATCAACTACCCTTAGAGGGCCTTCATGATGAATATGCTCGCTTTAAAGTGAGTGATGGGTGGGACTATGAAAAGATTATTCGGAGTTGTGTCAACCGCACTACTTGTCCTCGCATGAGCGTGGCAGCATGACTTTCCCATTGTCTCACCTCAATCTATATGGAAAGGCATGGTACGCTTCATATGCGCTTAAATTGATGCCCCGCATACATGTGAGTCACGTCACCAAAGAAAGGGTCGTGCTATTATATTCCATCATACAAGGCCTAAGAATTGATGTCGGCCATCTTATTCAAAGAATCTATGCTCCGCGCATCTCGCTACGGGACCATGGGAGGGTTACCACATCCGGCCATCGACCAAGGCGTCTTATGTGCTAAGTTTGGGGTCAAATGGAAATCGGATGAGATGATTCAAACTCCTATGCCGTGTTGGACCACAACTTGATCCGTCGTTCTAAAGTGTGGTCGGTGGCGCTTAATCATCCTAGGGGACCGGGTTTCATTATCCCCAAGTTACGTCTACACAAGCCCCACCACCCAAAGCTCCACCTACTTATGGCCCCTCGGCAAAGAAACTCATCGAGGTGTGGTCCCCGGTCGCTCCAAATGGAGATGAGGCGGTGGTTTTACAACATCGAGTCCCGGAATGCGCTTATCGGAACGTCAAGACGTGATTTTCAAGTTTTAGTTGACCAATTTGCTACACGTAATGCAACCGACCATCCAAACCCATCCTAAGGCGCTCCACTTAGCCATTTCCCTACGGCCCCTGTTTCGCCAAGATTTCCGTCCGATCAAGAGATGAGCGAGGATGATGATGCCCCCCCCAGAAGAATAAGTTCGTCAGAAAAGTCCTCTGTTTTATTTCGACTTATTTTTCGCATGAGGACATTGCTCTAGCTTAGTTTGGGGGTGGTTACGTTTTATTTTTAACAGTTGGAGTTTGTTATTAGTTTGTGGATTGATTATTAGTAAAGTTGCATTTAGGATTGCATGTTAATTCCAGTTTTTGATAGTGCGTATATCTGGGGCCAATGATGAAAGTAGATTTGCATGAACAAGTCTAGTAAGGATTGTTGATTCAGTGATATAATTTTTGTGACTTGAATTGGATCTTTATCTGTTTGACATTGATATTATAGGAAGGCACTTTGAAATAAAACGACCATGTTGGGTATGATAGTTTAAATGGTTAGATAATAGAGTTCTAAAGGAGGATTGCTAGTGATATGGAAGAACAATTTGAATAACTAGAGGAGACTGAATTCATGCATAAACTCGAGTTTGGGGGAAAACATTTGGAATATATAAAAAAAATGTTGAAGTCTTGTGGTGGGTTGAGGGAACCACTCCTCATAAACACAAGCGTGAGATGGAGCGTAAAACGCACTCACCAACCATCTATAAAAAAATAAAAAATAATAATGATAATATCTGGTGGTGACTAGTCTTGTTTGGGCCTGTGTTACTTGAGCAAAACGCTCAAGGGGTATCTTAAAACCTAAGCTATACTAAGGTCTTATATGGTCCGGGAGTCGTTGGTCGAGCAAAGCTCGCTAAGGGTAACATCGTTAGACTAATGGGATGAGACGTTGCACGGTCATTTATGTAAAAAAAAAAAAAAAAAGTATTCCATTTTGACTTTTGAATTCGTAAAAGTGTTTGAGTTAGGTTGAAACAAGTATATTTGATGAGTTCTCAAGTTCACAATCGTGTATGATGCTTACTAAGAAAGTTATTATCTTCATATTTTGTCTTTCATGGTTAAGATGGCGTGGTGCGTGGACACACACGCACAATATCGATGAATAATGATTTAGATCCGTTGATTGTTGGGATATTGTTGATCTGCTTTTTACATGATGAATTAGCGAGGTTTACGTGATTTTCCGAGGCATATGGATCTACGTGAGCTCTTGAATCTTTGGAATTACGAACATATAAATATAAATAGTTTGCATGTGCAATGATGTTTAGTTTTGTTTTGTGATCTTATGTTTTGTCGCATGAGGGACATGACGATTTAAGTTTGGGGGTATTTGATGAATGGGTAGTATACCCATAAATTGGATATATTTAGACTTAAATTATTGCATTCTTAAAGTATTTAGTAGCATTTTTATTGTGTTTATATCTTGTTTTTTGATTTGGAAGTTTGGAGGGGCAATTATGGGAATTTCAAGCATTTAATGGCAATCTGGTAATTTCAGAGAAGTCCAATCGGGGAATACTGGAAATTAGACTACGACTGTTGTATGAGTAGCTGAGCCTCGGTCGGCCTTCGACAGGATTAAGCAGCGTTTGACTTCGGTTGGACTTGATTTGTCTATCGGGGCTAATGTAAAACCTAATTGGATGAGGATTGGGGGAGGCTATAAAAGAAATTAAGTCTTTGAAATAAAAGGGATTTTTATTATTCTTGGGAGGATTCAACGAGTTCTTCCATTGAAGGTTACACAAGATTACTTGGAGATTCGAGGATTGGCTACTGAGTTTCTTTTTTTCTCCTTATTTTCAATTTGTAATTTTTAAGGATGATTTGTCAACAATTAATGGTTCTTATTTCGTGATGAACTAATTCTTTAATCAAGATTTCAATTGAACCTTTTATTATTATAAATTAGTTATTCTCTCATTCTAATTATTTATGTTGAAGTGGATTGTTTATCATGTTTTGATTCTATTGATTAGTTATTTGCCAATAATTACCGTGTTACTACTCTGAAGGAATTGGGAAAGGAATTCTAGGTTGAACTAGACATGATAACATGTGACGTAGTTATTTGCATGGTAAATAATTAGGTTTGTGAATTGAATGGAAATATATGTTCACCGCATGTAACATATAAGGAATTGGGATTGGAGCGAGTTTAATTCAATTGTTTTGCATAGGAATATATAGAAGATTAATCTGGATTAAATAGAAGTCAATTGATCACTGGAAGAGGGCTTTTGGCATTTGAGAATTTCTGTTAACAATCCAAAGAGACATAATAATTGGGATGATTAGATAAGCGATTTATAGTTCATAATTGGGGATATTGAAGTCTTAATATTTACCTATCGAAGTCATTCACTCAAGTATTAGCTTAGTTATTCGCTTATCTTAGTACAAGATATCTTTAAGTGTTTAATTTTGAGATTAATAATTCGGAAAATCGCAATTTATCATTGTTTGAATAAAATTGAATTGATATAGTATTAGTAGTTGGGATTTATTAATTAGAATTCCCTGTGGGAACGATACTCAACTTATCACTTTATTACTTGTTGACCGCGTATACTTGCGTGTTGTGTGTAACTAGATTTTACTCAACACTACAGACCTGAAGCTGATGCGTATGAGGAAGAAAGTGTAAGAAGGTGCTATGCCGGAAGCAAGAATCGATGAAGAATGAATACTTCGAGTCAACTCCAGACTTTGTGTTCTAACGACCACGATTTAAAGTATAAAATCATGATGGGGCATATAACACACCATTGCACTCTATCACAGGAGTACCAGAATGTATCATGATATTCGTCATACATTTTTGTGGAACAATATGAAGAGAGAGATAGCGCTATTTATCTCAAGGTGTCTAACTTGTCAACGAGTTAAAGCGGAGCATCAAGTACCAAAAGGTCCATTGAAACCACTTGAAATTCCGAATGGAAGTGGGAGCACATTACCATGGATTTCGTTGCAGTCTTCCTAAGGTTTCTCAAGGTATAGATGCGATTTGGGTCATTGTTGATAGATTGACCAAGTCCGCTCATTTCTTCTAAATCTGGTAGAAACTTATACACTTGAACGTCTTGCTTTCGTATGTACATAAACGAGATTGTAAGAGGTAGATGGTATGCCGGTATCCATAGTTTTTCGATCGAGACCCAAGATTCATTTCACGATTTTGGGTTAGTTTTAAAGCTATGGGCATGATTCTGATTTAGCTCGACATATCATCCTCGGGGACGGACGGGCGAACAGAGAGGACTATTCAAACTCTTGAAGATTTATTAAGACTCGTGGTCCTCGACTTGAGGAAGTTGGGATAAGTTCTTACCATTGGTGGAGTTTTCCTATAACAACAGTTATTATCAAGCAAGTATTGGCATGGCTCCATTTGAGGCGTTGTATGGAAGAAAGTGTCGTTCTCGGTATCTTTGGGATGAGGTGGGTGAAGCAACGTTGTTGGGATCGGAGTTGAATACGTATGACTACGGAAAAGATTCAAACAATCCGACAACGATAAAAACCTCACAATATCTACAAAAGAGTTATCGATCTTCATCGAAAGGACGTGGAATTCGATATAGGAGATCATGTGTTGTTACGTGTTGCTCCATGGAAAGGAGTTACGAGATTTGGAAAAGAGGAAAGCTCAATCCTCGATTCATCTACCCATTTTAATCCTCGATCGAGTAGGAACTATGGCTATAGACTCGCTTTGCCAAAGTATGTCTCGTGTCCATGCGTTTTTCAGATATCCATATTACGTAAATATGTGGAAGACCTAAACCACATTATTGAGTTAGAACCGGACGAAATAGCGAAAGATTTGACATATGAAGAGGTTCATGTTCAAATCTTGGATAAGAAGGAACATATTCTACGCTCCAAGGTTATACCTCAAGTCAAAGTTTTGTGGAGAAACCACGATGTTGAGGAAATGACTTGGGAGTTAGAATCTGAAATGAAATCAAGGTATCCTTACCTCTTCGACATATCAGGTACGTACCCTAATTTCGAGGGAGAAATTTCATAAATAGGGGAGGTTGTAAGACCCCAACTTTTATGAATAAAGATGAATTTTCTATAAATATCATTTTTGAATATTATGGAATGAATTTGATATAATGTTATAGTTGTGGGTAATATTTATAAATTTTGCAAAGTATGCAAGTTGTTATATAATATTCGATTGGTGGGGAATATTCGTTTTAATAGGGAATATTAGTATAACCAACCACAATCATTGGTGGACCCTAACGGAATTATTTCGGATTGAAAAGATAAAAAATACTTTATGAAAATAACGGCGGAAGTTTTACAGTTAGCTGTTGAAACACCCGGTGTTAAAAATGCGATGAATACGCGTGGTTACAATGGTTTACGCGGTATTGATTATTGATGCTTACGGAGAAGTCACTCAGTTTTGTTCAATTATTATTACAAATAATTCTTTGCGTAGTATCTCACGTTATTTGATTCAATTATTGTCGATATTTTATAATCAATAATTGAGATGACAAAGTTATTAATATTATTATTTGCAATATTAACGATATGCAGAAGTTACATCGAGGAGAGGTTTGGTCACCTAATTCATTGGCGCGATGGGGAGAAATCCTTATTGAAAGCCCCTCTTTCACGGAGGAACGACACAGCCGATTAATATTGTGAATTATAATAATGATGATGAGTTTTGTTTTATTAGTATTATTAATGTAATAAAATGGAAAAGCTTTTATATAAAGCAGAATATTTTTATAAAGTTATTCGTTTTATTAGACTAATAGTAAAATCTTTTTATATAAAGCAGAATATTTTTATAAAGTTATCTGTTTTATTAGACAATAATTAGAATATATTATATTTTATTATGCATAGTGTTTTGCATAGTACTGCATAGTGTTTGCATAGTAAAATCTTTTTTATATAAAATAGAATACTTTTATAAAGATATTCGTTTTATTAGATTATAAATAGAATATATTATATTTTACGTAAACCAATCTGGACCATCCATTTAAAGTAAATCAATCTGGATCGTTCATGAATTAGTTCTTATCGCAGTTCATTCTTACATAAATGAAGCTCATTTCCTTCATTATTTCTTACGAATTCTTTGAAACTCTAGAGAGAAACTATAGAGAGAGTTCTTCTTCTACATAATCTTGGCGTATTTCTTTAGAGTTTAAGAAAACTTTGAAGCGTAGTCACAAAGTTTTCTTTGAGTATACCCTCGCCCTACCGGTCAAAAATACTCTTCTTTTTTACGGTGAGGGATATTATTTGTTGTACTCGTTAGGGGTATTCCTTCTTTCTATTGGTGAAATTCTTTTGTTATTCCATTCTTTATTATTACTATTGGAATAACTTTTGTATACATGAGGATATCTATACTTGGTGAAATTCTTACATTATTCCATTATTTATTATTACATTTGGAAACATCACATGCATGCGTTTCTGCATTTGAATTCGTTCTCATTGTTTATTATTACGTTGGAACATCACATGTCTCGTATGCGTTTTACGCATGACACAGTTCCATTATTTATTATTCATTGGAATATCACGCCGGTGCGTTTGCGTGACCTAATTCCATTATTTATTATTCATTGGAATATCTTGTCAATGCGTTTATCATGACTGGTTCCATTATTTATTATTTTGTTGGAATATCACTCGATTGCATTTCTGCGTGAGGTTTGGTTCCATTATTTATTATTCGTTGGAATAACTCATGCATGCGATATTATCGCATGCGGTGATTTCTTTTGTTATTCCATTCTTTATTATACTCAGTTGGTTAAAGTTTTGACTTCTATACTCCATGAAATTAGTGGAATATTCTTGATATTTGCGCTTCATCCAATATCTTTTCATGGAAATATTCTTCTGAGCATTCTTGAGTGTTACTCTACAAAGAAGTATCATGTTGACAATTTGAACATTATTAGTTCCGCAATAAATTAATTCTTGAACTTGTTTTATTGAATTCTTATATCATTATCATCATCCTCATGTTTATATTATGTTGAAAGTCATCTATGGCCAGTAGTGCATAGATGGACTTGGTATGATTATGACCAGGGATTATTCGGTGTAATCATGATCGTAATGTTACAAATGATGTGGAAAAAGTCCTCATTGACCCGTATTGCATTGATGGACTGTTGTTGGCATGATCATGACCATTGATGAATACACGAATATCCTTGGCTGTGGTGTATGGATAATTTGTGGTTGTGATACTAATGAATATCATTGGCCGTAGTGCAGGGATGATGTGGATTATTTATTAAGCTGAGTCTCTGCGATAAAAGTCATGAAAAACCTTTTAAATCATAAAAGATAGTAGATTTTATTTCTACTTGACTCTTCAATGGATTGCTTGTTTAAGCTGCAGATTAAACTTGATGTTTGTTATATTTTATCAGTTTAACACTATTAAAGGCTAATGATTATTTATTCTGCATTATCTTAGTCATAATATTTCTTACTGGGCTAGTTGAGCTCACCCTTTTGCTTTCATTGTTCTCTTGATGAAATGAGAGCGTAGCGAGGGACTAGTCGGGAACGCAGTGATGGTCCGGATAATAGCATTAGTAGTCCTCACTATTCATGAAATAGTGTGATAATAAATATAATGAGGACCCCATTGAGTTTGTATATTGTCTAGATGACAATATTTGTATTAAAACTCATAGCATATGTTTAGTCGTATTTTTTACATTTGTTGTATAATTAAGTTGTATTTGAATTTTGTACCATGTATTTGGCGATTGGAATAGGTGATGTATCTGGATTTTGGGGCGCCACAACGTTATGTGTTCTGAGTGTGATGTTGTTAACATAAAAACCTATTTCGTATAACTTACAAATGATGAAGATAGAGTTAAAGACACTAAGGACCCACGTGTTAATATCAAATATATGGGTAGAATCGACTTTAATCGATAAAGTTAAAGCCGTGCAAGCTACATACCAGGTGATGAATGTGAAGAAGAAGGTTCAAGAGGCGTTATTCTAGAAGCGAAGAATCGATGAAGAGGAAATCTCGACCCTCGATTTAATTAGCCCATTTGAAATCCTCGTCGAGTAGGAGAACTGTGGGCCTATAGACTCGGTTTCTCGCCAAGTATGTCGGCGTGTTCATAACATTTTTCACGTATCGATGTTACATAAATATGTGGACAACCCGAACCACATTATTGAATTAAAACTAGGCGAGATAGCAGAAGATTTAACGTATGAAGAGATACGTGTTAAAATCTTGGATAAGAAGGATCGTATTCAACACTCAAAGGTTATACCTCAAGAGTTAGAATCTGAAATAAAGTCAAGGTATCCTCATTTCTTCGGCATACCAGGTACGTACGTAAATTTTGAGGGCGAAATTTCATAAGGAGGGGAGATTGTGAGACCCCAAATTTTATGAATAAGATTTAATTTTTCTCGAAATATTTTTTTTAATATTATGGTGTGGATTTGATATAATGTTATAGTTGTGGGTAGTATTTATAAATTTTGCAAAGTATGAAAGTTGTCATAAAATATTCGGTTGTAGGGAAATATTCTTTTTTTCGGGGAATATCCAAATGACGATGACACTTATCATTAGTGGACCCCACAATGAAAGTATTGTCGTATTTAGAAAAAATGAAATTATCATTTTATAAAAATAATTGGCGAAAGTGTTACTGTTAAAACTATTGAACTACTACGTAGTAAAAGTACGATGTAATACGTGGTTGTATATAGTAGCACGCGGTATTGATTATTGATCTTTACGTGATAAGTCACCGGTTATACTCAATTATTGCTTTCTGATAATTCTTTGCATCATATCTCTCATATTATTGATTCAATTATTGTTACGAGTATCATCTGCATAATATGATATATTATTAAATCAATAATTGAGACATATTGACAGTTATTCATATTATTATTTGCAATATTGTGATGTCTAGAAGTTACTGTCGAGAGAGGTTTGGTCACTAATCATTGCGGCGCTGATAAGGAGAAATACTTATCGGAAAGCCCTCTTTCTCAGAAGCGACTGGTTGTTAAATATTATAAATTATAATATTAATGATGAATAAGTTCGTGTTGATTAAAGATGAATTGATAGTTCCATTGTGTTGGGATTATTAGTGTTAGTGGAAATCGACATTTGTTTCGATAATAATTGATGTCTGGAGGTTATATTGTTCAATCGGGTATTCGGGGCACTTTTCATGTTAGAGTACTATTCATGAGTTACTATTCATAAGTTACTATTCATGAGTTACTATTCACGAGTTACTACTCATGAGTTACTATTCATGAGTTACTATTTATGGGATACTATTCACCCGTAAGATATATTTCTTTTTGGTTCAAATTATTTTTGGGTACAATATTATTCCATGAGGAGATGTCTTAATTTTTAGAATAGTTGGTTGAAATTTTAATAGTAAATCAATATGGATCATTTGGTTTAAAGTTTTAATAGTGAATCGGTATGAATTTGTTGTTTTAAGTTTTAATAGTAAATCAATACTGGATGATGCATTTAAAAGTAAATCAATCGGGTAGTTAATGAATTAATTCTTATTAGGTCCATTCTCCTATAAATAAGCTCATTCCTTCATTATTTCTTACGAATTCACTTAAACTCTAGAGAGAAACTATAGAGAAAAGAAGAAAAAGTATTACTGCTTACTTCACTACTCCAATATCCAAAGTATCTTAAGGTAATGAGATTATTTATTCTCTACGTAAGGGGTATTCTTTCTTTCTTATTCGTGAAGAGAACTTCATTATTCCATTCTTTATTATTACTGTTGGAATAACTTTGTATCACGTGGGATACCCTATACTTGGTGAAATTCTTACATTATTCCATTCATTATTATTATGTTGGAATAATCATACATGCCAAGTACCGCATACGTGGTGAAATTCTTCTGTTATTCCATTTTTATCATTATGTTGGAATAACTTTTGTTTATGCACAAAATCGCATACATGGTGAAATTCTTCTAATATTTCGTTCTTTATATACATCGGAATATCTTATTCGTGCGTTTATCTTAGGACTGGTTCCATTATTTATTATTCTGTGAATATCCATGCGTGCGCTTACGTCGGGACTGGTTCCATTATTTATTATTACCTTTAGAATATCGTATACATGCGTTTATGCGGACTGGTTCCATTATTTATTATTCATTAGGAATAACACATGCGTGATATGTAATACTATCGCACGCGTGGTGAATCATACATTATTCCATTCTTTATTATTCTGTTGGGATAACACGCTCATATGGATGACCACATGCATGGTGAATGATTATTCGTATTCATTCCTTATTAAATTGTGGAAATGATATGTCTACGTGGATTACCGCATGGCGAGCGAAAATCCATTTGTAGTTTCATATATTTTATTATACTCAGTTGGTTAAAGCTTTGGCTTCTATACTCCATGAAATTAGTGGAATATCTTTGATATTTGCGCTTCATCCAGTATCTTTTCATGAAAATATTCTTCTGAGCATTCTTGAATTTTACTCCACAAAGCAGTATCATGTTGACAATTTGGATGTTATTGGTTCCTGGATAAATTAATTTATAAATCTTAAAAATTTATTCTTGAACTTGTTTTATTGAATTATTATGTCATTGTCATCATCCTCATGTTTATATTATGTTAAAAAGTCATCTTGGCTTACGTGCATAGATGGACTTGGTATGATTATGACGAGGATTATTCGATATAATCATAATAAGTAATGTGACGAATGATGTGGTAAAAGTCCTCATTGGCCTGTAGTTCATTGGTGGATAGTTGTTGGTATGATTATGACCAGGGATTATTCGGTATAGTCATGATCATTGATGATTACATGAATATCCTTGGCCGTGGAGCAGGGATGATTCGATTTTATTTATTAAGCTGAGTCTCAGCGATAAAGTTGTTGAAAAACTTTTTAAATCATAAAAGATAGTAGATTTTATACTTTACTTGACTTCTAATGGATTGCTTGATTCGCTGCAGTTAAACTTGTTGTCTATTATATTATTCTATCAGTTTAACATTATTGAAGGCTAATGATAATTTATTCTGCATTATCTTAGTCGTAATATTTCATTGGGCTAGTTGAGCTCACCCTTTTCTTTCACCGTTCTCTTCGTGAAATGAGAAGCATGGGACTATTTGGGGACTAGTCGGGGAACGAGTGATGGTCTAGATGGTGCATTAGTAGTCCTCGATATTACGTGAAATAGTGTGATAATAAATATAATGAGGACTCCATTGAGTGTGGATATTGTCTAGATGACAATATTTGTATTAAAACTCACAACCTGTGTTTTGTCGTATTTTACACGACTGTTGTATAATTAAGTTGTATTTGTATTCAGTACCTTGTATCTGGCGACCCAAGATGGGTGATGTATACCTATTTTGGGGGCGTCACGGGAGCCCTACAGATGGATATCACGTGCTCGACGCCAGTCGGGTACCCATCCTCAAATCCAATGGCCAAGTGCTTCCCATAATAGAAAATCCATGCGATGACGTCAGCTGTCAACAACTCCAGTTATAGGCGGCAATGAGTAAAACCCTCAGCTACAGGGACCTCCGCCAGTATGGAATGATGCTATCGTCGTCCTCGTGGATAGGTATCTAAACCTAACACACTGACAGGACGCAAACATGGAAGCCTCTCATAGGTCCAAAACTAACAACACAAAGGCAAACATCTACTATCAGTAAACACTCTTAACCTATACATGGGAAATTACAAGAGAAATACTCACCAGCAGAAATGGGTAGAATCCTAACCAAGCCTCGGTTAAGCCCTGCGAACGCATACGCATGCCCCTGAGGAAATAGGCAAAGGTGTAGGAACCCCAATCATACTCTCCTATACGGTCCACATGTCGCGTGGCGCTGATCGAAGAGAACGACACCGTAGAAGAGTTATCTGCTATAAAGCGACCCTCTAATGATCATCCGAACAATCGTAGAAGAATGCAATCCACGACTCGACGACGCCACTAGTATGGGCTCACTGAACAGCCCACTCATAGCATCCACGCTCAAAGGACCCATACAGACGGTCCTACCCTTGAGTGCCTCCGCCATAACTCCTAACAAGGATCTGATGGTAGTAGGGGTGATATTTTCCGTACAAGGCACTGGTGCCCCTCCAAACTCCATCCTATGATAAATCGCCAATCCATCGGCGTCATCATCACCTCACAAGATTACTACAATGGAGTGGTGAGTCCGGTAAAACCGGTATTTCAGACAATGCCCCGAGGTAACCTTGGGGACGATGTCGGGGAAGGATGGAAAAGAATGCCCCAAATCCCCAGTTATATATGCACAATCGCCTATAGTGGGATGCGAGCACGGTACATGGAGTGAATACTAAACCAGTTCCCTCGAGGCTGTGTAGAGCCGGGAACCTATATGAAATGCAGATCGACATCAAAATCCTTTACTCTTCATCAATGGGAAAGAAGGAAGATTAAGATCTAACTTGATACCTCATTGACGTGCAAGTACATCGAGGGATGTCGACTCAAATCACACAGAAGCTCTGGGTTTGCCACCTGAATACTCGGGAGGTCCCTACGGGGACCATGTACAGTAGGAGCGGGGTCCGTAACCGGAACATCCTCCTCCTCGTCCTCGACGTCCGGCACATCAACCTGGACTGGACGTATCACCGCCTCCACCAATTGACGAGGCTTTCTAACAGAACGGGGTCGAGGCACTTTAGAAGCCCTCCTTCGTACACCAGAAATGGTCCTGCGGGAACTACTCGGCTGATCCGGATCCATAATATCTGGACAAAAGTCTCCAAATCACCTCAGAAAGGGTGTGGTAATTTCTAACCTGGAGATTTCTTTTCAAAATGCATTTTATGACTACATGCATGCATGCATTACTTTAACATACATCTACAGTAGAATTAAAAATGCATAACTATTGAATACCTACATTTTGAAAATTTTTGACATAGTCCCCTCTATAAATAAAACTATCCACATGCACATAGGCATGACTAGGTGGCCATTCAGTAGCACACATGCCCACAGTTATATACATATTATATGCATTAAAAAGTCAAAGTCATCAATCCATAAGGGTAATTTAATTACCAGGATTACTTTGTATTTTTACCTTTTGCTCATTTGTCCTCAAATAGGATAAGAAATAGTAGAAAAAAGGTGCCAATTTGACTATTTCAAAAGTTAAAATCTTTTACATCATTATGTTCAGCATGGTTTAATACTAAAATTTACTATGTTGAATATTTTTTATCAAGTCATTTGAGCATGCATATTCACTACTATGTGTTTAGATGCATTTTATGTGATAAGTCATTTTCCAACGGATAAAAACTTGAAAAGAAGACATGCATACGTTACCAGAATAGTGTAGAACACTTGTACGGTGACAGAATTTGCAGAAAGTTTCCCGAACTCAGCAGATCTGAAGAAGAGCTCTCGAATTTCCTTCGCGACGCAACTTGAAAATGACTTATGAAAGCAACCTGCAGGCATTTAATAGCCATGGCTGGCCGCAGGTCCACCTGCGGCTACTGTGGGTGTACGTGTGGCACCCCTACGTGGGTCCTTCCCCTCCGGTTCGGTCCAGTTCGAGTTGCAAAGGAGTTCTCACAAGCTGAAAAGGCCAAATCAGGAATAAAAACGCTACGCGATTGAACCTGATATCTTCTGATCCTGGTTTTCTCGATCGAATCGTAGGTCCGCGCATCCCTCCTCATTGGTATTCGCCCAAGCACAGGGCACACTATGCCGATGATCTCAAATGTTACAAGTCACACTCGGCAATACCTTACGTAGGTCCAATGCCGCCAATTCAGGGTCGTCACCCTAAATCCCAAGCAGATCCCCGGCAGAGGCATCACACATTCTAAAGCAGATCCCCGGCGGGGGCGTCACGCATTCTCAATCAAATCACCAGCGGGGGCATCACGCGTTTTTATCTGTCCAAATACAAAAATCTCTGGCAGGGGTATCACGTGTTTTCATATGTCAAAGTATATATCCCCACCGGGGGCGTCACGCGTTTTCATCTGTCCAAATAAAGGAATCCCCAGCGGGGGTATCACACGTTTTCATATGTCAAAGTACATATCCCCGGTGGGGGGTATCACACATTTTCCATTGATGCACACGTCAGCGAGGATCAAGCCGGTCCCCGACTGGGGTTACAACGCGTGTTTATCCGTTGATTCACACGTCAGCGAAGTTCAAGCAGCCTTGACAGTCTGCCCAACAGGGGTTTTATCCGGTGATGTACATGTTAGTGAAGGTCGGGCAGCCCTGACAACACATAATGTTGGCAGTAAATCCAACAGAACATTGATATGTCCTGACGATACAAACCAGGAAGGATCAACATCATCGGGGAGGATCGATGATGGAATATGTTATACACATCCTCAAACAGACAAAGCTTTATCCCCACAGATCTCTTGTACACGAGAGGCACATCTTCGAAATAAAGTCTGTATCGAGGATTAAGGACTTTGGTGATAGCCCCAAAGTCAACATCTAATGATTTGGATCTGCGTCGAAGCTTGTCATTGTTGCCAATCCCGGTGTATAACGGGAGTCGACAATCATCCCACCATATTGGAGAGCAATCCAACAATCCACATGCATCATACATTTGCATCATGTTGCTGCATATGGCATCATGTTTATCGTGTTACATTTTAAGTGTCTAGTATTCTTTATCATATCTATGTCATTGCATTGTGTGAATATGATAAAGAGGGGCATCTGTAGACACTCAAAATTTTTTGCACACATGTCACTGACATTGCAGGTGGGAAGATTCGTCTTTCAGAGATAACCCTGGAAGATAGCTCATATCTAGTCTGGATACTACTTAGAAAGTTCGGGCCTCAACCCCGCAACACACACAGGAATATCGGCCCAATCTCGGAGATAACCCCGAGGCATGCAGTTCAAATACTGAAAATTCCACTGGAGAAGGTCGATTCATCTCAGAGATAACCCCGAGATATTCAGTCTCAGTCCCAAAAATAACACTGGTAGTAGAAATTCCAACCTTGGAGATAACCCTAAGGAGTGCAGTTGCAGTTCTGGAGATAACCCCAGAAATGCTTATTTCAAATGAATGCAATCAGCTTCAACCTCAGCACTCACACCGAGGCACTGAGTACAAGACCCGGAGATAACATCGGGAAGACAGACACACCTCAGAGATGACACTGAGGACCTTCAACACTTGCAGTAGTCCAATCTCAGAGATTACCCTGAGCAACGTCTACTTTATCATTCAAACCAGGAGATAACCCCGGCGAGGGGCAAAGTCGTCATCTTGCCACCTTGACCCCACATCGCGTAGTCTTAACATTTCATACATACATTTCTACACAACAATGTCCCACAAGAACCAAGGAGGTCTAATCCCGAGTGACTATTATGCAGGGCAACAGATAGAATTTGAAGCTTGAAGACCGAAGGGCATGGTCCCATCTTCCTGACTTTGTACAACTTCTAATCACATGTCATTGCGTAACTCTCGACAACGGGTGTCCGAAATAGGTCTTACATACCTCATTCGGATGCCCGGATTGCAATTGTGAAAGTTCGAGCGGACATCACAATGCACGAGTGCACGTACTTCAAGATGACGAGACCCGCGGAGCCTGGGGCATCCCGAGAAGCCGCAGGTACACATGCGGCTCCCCCCTCTATAAATAGAGGCTCGGAGTGACCATTTTATAAGAGGAAAAGGCGAGGAAGCCTTGTCAAATTCGCTCTGTACACACCCTAAACTGAATGTTTTCTCATTTTAAATACTTGTGAGCTCACATATAGCTACTATTTGTACCGGCGGGAGCCGAGTGTTCATCCACTTAAAGTTATAGAAGTCTTCTTTGCATTACTATAAGTCTTCTTTACACACTTTAAAGCCTTTCTCTTCATCTTTGCACACACCATTCTTCACGTTGAGAGTCGTATTACGTGTGTATGCAGGACTTGATGCGTGGTTTTATTTCAGGTTTGTGTGTGTATATATATATATATATATATATATATATATACATATGAATTGTGTGTCGAACTCTGTTTGATGAGCCTAGACTTGTGTCTGGAGCGTTTATTTGCTTTCGTATATATATACTTATATATATGAACTGTGTGTCGAACTCTGTTCGATGATCCTAGATGTGAGACCCCAGATTTTATGAATAAAGATTTTATTTTCTCGAAATATTTTTTTTAATATTATGGTGTGGATTTGATATAATGTTATAGTTGTGGGTAGTATTTATAAATTTTGCAAAGTATGCAAGTTGTCATATTATATTCGATTGGTCGGGGAATATTTGTTTTACCAGGGAATATTCGTGCAACGGCACAATTATTGGTAGACCCCGCAACGAAATTATTGTCGGATTGAGAAAACGACAAAAATATTTTATTAAAAATAACGGCGGAAGTTTTACCGTTAATAATGTTGAACTACTCGGTAGTAAAAATGCGATGTATTATGTGGTTTCATAGAAAGCGCGCGGTATTGATTATTGATCTTATGTGATAAGTCACTCGGTTTTGTTTTATTAGTATTATTAATGTAATAAAAGCAGAATCTTTTTATAAAGTTATTCTATAAATAGAATATATTATATTTTATTATGCATAGTGTTTTGCATAGTAAAAATATTTTTATATAAAATAAAATACTTTTATAAAGTTATTTGTTTTATTAGACAATAATTAGAATATATTATATTTTATTACGCATAGTGTTTGTATAAGTACTGCATAGTGTTTTGCGATAGTAAAATCTTTTATAAAGTTATTCGTTTTATTAGATTATAAATAGAATATATTATATTTTATTTAAAAGATTTTGCTTTAAATATGGATAGTCAGATTAAAGTAAATCAATACGGACCAGATTCATGAGTTAATTCTTATGCGATCCATTTTTCTATAAATAGAAGCTCATTCATTCATTATTTTTACTTAATTCACTTTGAAACTCTGAGAGAGAAACTATAGAGAAAGAAGAAAAGTGTTCTCGCTTCTTATTACTTTTATATCCAAAGACTTTTCTTTCTAAGGTAAGGGATATTATTTGTTGTACTAAGTAAGGGTATTATTTCTTTCGTATTTATAAAGAGAACTTCTATTATTCCATTCTTTATTATTCTCTTTGGAATAACAAAGATATCATGTGATTATCCTATACTTGGTGACATTCTTCTAATATTAAGTCTTTATTATTATTACATTGGAATATCTTTATGAAAGCGTTCTGTAGGACTGAATTAAAATCTTTATTATTATTCTATTAGAATATCTCGTATGCATGCGTTTTATATAGGACTGATTCCGCCTTTTTTTATTATGTTGGAATATCCCGTCATACATGCGTTTCTGGCGGGACTGGGTTCCGATTATTTATTATACTGTTGGAATATCCCGCTTGCATGCAATTTTGCTGAATTTGGTTCCATTATTATTATTCATTGGAATAACTTCATACATCAAGATATCGCGGCGTGGTGATTTCTTTTGTTATTCCATTCTTTATTATCTTTCGATTAGTTAAAGTTTTGAACTTATACTCCATGAAATTTGTGGAATATCCTTGATATTTTATGCTTCATCCAAGATCTTTTCATGGAAATATTCTTACGAGCATTCTTGAATTTTACTCTACAAAGCGAGATCATGTTGACAATTTGGACATTATTAGTTCTGTATAAATTAATTCTTGAACTTGTTTTATTGAATTCTTATATCATTGTCATCATCCTCATGTTTATATTTTTTTGAAAGTCATATGTATTTTGTAGTGCATAGATGGACTTGGTATGATTATGACCGAGGATTATTAGGTGTAATCATAACCGTAATGTTACAAATGATGTGGAAAAAGTGCTGCGTTGGCGTCTGTAGTGCATTGATGGGCCGCTTTTTGGTATGATTATGGCTATGGATTCTCTTTGGTAGTAGTCTGCAAAGATGAATTATTTTATGGTATGATCGGAGACCGATTGATGAAATATATGATTATCTTTAGTCAGTAGTCGTGGATAATTCGTGGTCGTGATCTTTAAAGAATATCCTGGCCAGTAAGGGGGTGATTCAATGATGTGGATTATTTATTAATTGAGTCCCAATGAATAAAAGTGATGAAAAAACCTTTTAAATCATAGAAGATAGTAGATTTTATTCCTCTACTTGACTCTTTCAATGGATTGTTTGTTCTCTGCAGATTAAACTTGATGTTTATTATATTTTATAAGTTTAACACTTTGTTGAAGGCTAACGATAAATTATTACGCATTATCTTAGTCATAATATTTCTTCTTGGGCTAGTTGAGCTCACCCTTTCTTTCACCGTTTCTCTTGGGAAATGAGAACGTAAATTTGGGACTAGTCAAGGGAACATAGTGATGGTCTAGAGATGGTGCATTAGTAGTCCTCACTATTCGTGAAATAGTGTGATAATAATTGTAATGAGGACTCCTTTTGAGTTTGTATACTCTCTCAGTAGACAATATTTGTATTCAAACTCACATTTATGTTTTTGTCGTATTGTATACGACGGTTGTATTATTAAGTTGTATTTGAATTGCATTATGTATGTGTATGCACTCAAGATGGGTGATGTATACCTAATTTTGGGGGCGTCACACTAGATTTTACATCCGGAGTGTTTACTGCTTTAATATATATATATATATATATATATATATATATATATTAACTGTTGTCGAAATTTGTACGTCCCACCTGGAGTTTACTTCATGGCGGTTGATTATTTTTACAGCTTTATTTACATTTCGATCCCCAGGAGGTGCTTCGTGGTGGTTGATCATGTATCATATATATATATTTATAGCTTTTATATATATAATCGCCATCGCTTTCATATCAATCATGAGATCATGTGAGCCTAGGAATCATGTGATCACATGATTGATCTCTTTGGATCTAGATTTGGTCCCCGTGATGGATATTTTCGGTTATGGCGACTTTGTAAATTTATTCACGGTATTTGAATTTCCTCAGATGGTTTTCATGCCCACAAAGAGTTCGGCACTGCTTTGTACATTATTTTCTCGAAGATGTTTCGCATCTCGAAAATTAAAAGCAATTAAGTCGAACGCTTGATAAAAATGAAAGTGTAAAAGGTCTCAATTACTATTGAGCACAAGGGTTTGAAAAACCTTTTTCTTACAAAACATCACTGCCATATTTTGTTTAAAACTGAATTTTTACACAAATTCAAACCCTGTGTATATAGGTGCGAACGAGGCATCGCACTACTTCCAAATAACAGCACATTGACCCACACACACACACATTCATATAACAGTTTCTTGAAAAGTGGCGGTCACCGTATTATGAAAAAAATTCAAGTTCCATAAAATATTAAAAAAAAATTAGTTGTTTAAAAAAAAAATCGGATTTAAGAAAATTCGAACTACCTGACTTGAACCGGACTCTCTCTCTCTCTCTCTATATATATATATATATATATATATATATATATATATTTGTTGTTCACATAAAACCATAAAGATGATCATGATTTTATTATTTAAAAAAAACTATTTTTGGACTATTTTTCTAACAATAAAATCGTCACCAATATATATAAAACATTCCCTTATTTTTATCAAATCACATAATTTCCTCAAATAGCTTCGCCAATGAATTATAAGATGATCCATTCTCCGACATGGCAACTCTACTCTTTTCTTTCATTTCCTTTACCTTCTTCCTTATTTCACTATTCTTTTCATCCATCATCAACTTCTTTATTTTCGTCTCAATTTCTTCTGCCCTAACAATAAAATCATTCTTCGTGTTAAAATATTCATTCTTATAGTCCACCTCAATTTCCACCGCTAGACCCAACTCCTTAACCATCTCAAAAGCATTGAGGTGTTGCTCACCGTACATTGGCCATGTTGCGACGGGCACGCCAAACCACACACTCTCTAATGTCGAATTCCAACCGCAATGAGACATTGAACCTCAAGGACCGCCTCGTGTCCGAAAGCACGGCCACTCTGCGGGCCCATCCAATAACTTTTTCCGACGCATGATGTCCTGGTCCAAGAATCCGTGGGAGAATTTCTTCCAAATTTGAGTATTTAAATTTCAAGCTTTGTCTCACCTTTAAAGGGATGTATTTTGACGCAAGGCCCACAAGAAGCGATGCCCACTCCGCTCTAGACCCATTGCAATCTCCTTCACCTGTTTGACACATAGTATTGGAAGTTCTTAATTGTCTAAATTTTGAGTCCTTTCGTCGTCGTCAAGTTTCGATAGGGGAGGTCGGTAGGAATTTTTTTTTTTTTTTTTTTTGCTACAAAATAATTAATGTAATTTATTAGAATCGAAATTTTTATAAAATACATGATTTAGGTGTCTTTTTGGTTACACGTAACAAACAGGTTATCTGAGCCTATATAACGCATTTTTTACGTGTATCCAAATGACACCTAAATCATCAGATTTTGTAAAAATTTCGGGCCCAATAAATCACATTAATTATTTTATAGTCAAAAGCAAAAAAAAAAAAAAAATTCTACTTCATACCACCTTGGATCGAACTTCAATCCATCCTAGAATTTTTCCTAAATTTTTGAGTCAGCACCTATAGTTCAAAAGTTATCTATTCACCACCTATGGTTTGATTTCAAGTTTCAAGTCAACCTATTTCTTTCCAAATTGACAACAAGTGTGGTTCACTCACCAAAAAACGAGTGAAGTTATCCAAAATAACTCTTAAATCATTATATATAATAATCAACCGCGTGAACTTTTGTCAATCACTCTTTCGAGTCCACAATATTAGGTAATCTCATAGTAGTATTTTTTTTTAATTTAAATTTAATTAATGTTATAGGTAGAAACTCATATTTTTTGCACTTCAAATATTAAGTATTAAGACTAAATTACTGCTATTATTTTTAAAATTGTTTTTGATTATTCAGCAAAATAAAAATAAAAAATAAAAAATAAAAAATGTAATATACTACTACCATGCATTAAAAATTTTATTTACTCTATATAACTAATTAAACATGCAAGTGTTACTCTTAAAAGTCAAATGAAGCACATATTAAAGTTAAGTTTAAAAATACTGACAAATATTTTTTAAAGTTACAAGTAATATTATATTGCGGAATTTGCAAAATGATGAATTACCTGGTTTTCTTGAAAGGTTCCAAAGCTACCAAAGCACAAAAACACCACAGATGAATTACCTGGTTTTCTTGAAAGGTTCCATAGCTACCAAAGCACAAAAACACCACAGATGAAGGTGGTTGATCATCTAACCAACCAAGGATCACAGCAGCCTCATCAGAGTTTTGGCCATCACCGTTGAGATTTAGTATGGGTCCCACCGGGTAGATCGGAGGGATCATACTATCCATCCGGAGGGAATTGATCGCATAGGGTTCCAGCTCCTCAAACGTGTTAATAATAATTGCCTTTGACTCTCTGCACCTCCGGAACAATGAAAACAAATAATCATACCCACCTTCTTTATCCACATACATCGACGGCAAGACCTCGGCGGGAACGGGGTTTGCAAAACCCGGTACCAATAACTCAGTGTCCGAGTTTCTGAACTCGGTCACATCTTGCTTTTTGTCGTAAAGTGTCTGGAGATGGAACGCGAGACCAAGATAACCGGCTCCGGCAGGGGAGTATACATAAATTGGAACATTGAACTCATTGGCAATGTCCATGATGTTGATGAACAAAAGGTCAGCCAGCAAACCAACGACCCGAGTCGACTCGGACTGAGTCATGCCGGATATTATGTCTCGCACGTGTGTCTTCTGAGTCTCGATGACGCTAGGAAGGATGGCGTGGCGTGGTTTGAGCATATAGTTTTGGGGGTCGGTTTCCGGGAGATTTACAATTGTGAGACGCGGGGTAGGGTTTGTTAAGAGTGATTTATTGTAGTTGTCTACCCCCGTATCCATGTAGAATTTCGAGATGAAGACGGTGACCGAGAGGTTTTCATGTCGACTGATGAAGAGTTTAGCCATCTCCACCATTCCCACGAGGTGTCCGATGGCCGGGGCGGGCAAGAATATCAATTCTGAATTCATCTTGAATGAACTTGGAAGAGTAGAGGAAAAGAGAAACGGAAATTCAAGACTAGAAAATTGATATAGATGAATCTCTACCCTTTCCCAGATTTAAATAATAGTATAGATTTTTTGTATAGCGCAAAAGCATGTCCGAAAAATCATTACTGGAGTAGTATTTTATCTTGGCACACGTGGAAAACGTTTCGATAGCAAGTTTGGTCAATGTGGAAAACGTTTGACTGCTATGCTTTCATCTGGGTGTTGATAACTTGATATCGTCGGCGCTGGTTCTCCCAATGCAGCGGTGGATTGACAGTTAATTTTTTGTCTCCTTTTATGAAAATTCAAATACGTACTCTCTCCATTTTCAAAAAAAAATCTTAATTAATTCTTCCGTCCACCAAAAATAGTCTAATTTTTTAACTCAATGACTTTTAAATTTAAAATATATAAATTTATTTATTTTATTAATAATTTAAATCAAATGAACTGTTTTTGAGGAGTGAAAAGAGAGTAATATTTTAAATTTTAAAGAATTCGTCAACATTAATGCCTACACATCACTAATATTTCCTCAGTTTCAAAAATGATAATTGAAGTAATTAAACAAAAATAAAATTGCTGCATAAAATTAGGTGTCTCAAGATCAAATACAAATTTTATTTTTAAAATTACATAAGTTGGGTCTACTACTTTTTGGGAGCTTAAAGAATATTTAATAGGTAATTGTTAAATTCACAATAGAAATTGTTATTTTCACAACAAAAGTGTCGCTGTAGATGTATAGCGACGTTGAAAACCGTCGCTATAAGATCTATAACAAACCATTATTTTGGCACACGTGGAAAACTTTCGATAGCAAGTTTGTCCTAATTGCCAATGCCAATATTACGTTGAGAGTGATATTACATGTTTAGAAAGTAAAATATTTTTTTTTATTGATATGAAGTTCATTAAGAATGACACAAAAGTTGGTCATTTTGACATGTTGATTATGTATATACGTATACATGAATTACTAAGTTAAAAATTTATTTATTTAAAAAATATAAAATTATTGTATTTAATTAATTGTCTTTTGAAAAAGAAAGAAAAAAAAAAGAATATTCGGCTTAATTTGGTCCACATCTTTGAATTGTCTTGGTTTTTGAAAAAAGATGAAAGATAGAAAAAAGTGTATGTGACATAATTTGGTACACAACTATTAAAATAATATAATTATTTGTTTAAAAATAAATTTAAGTGATATTACATGTTTTGACAAAATTCAATGTCAAAATATGTAAAGGTGATCACTTAAACAAGTTACAAATTATCAAATAATACAACTTGTATTAGTATTTTAATATATAGTGGATGATCAAGATTATTTTATTAAAATAATCCAAAAAATAACATTATAAGTGATGTATATACATCAAAACTACTAATGATATATAGAAGGACTCGATAATATGATTTGATGCAAAATCTAGGCGCACGCGGGATCATTTTTGACGGAATTGTTTTTGACAGATTGTTTGTCAATTAGTATGATTTACAAGAAAAACTTAAACGTTTGAAACGTGCAGGTGAAATAAAAGAGTGAGTAAAATCACTATTTAATAAAATAAAAATTTTGCAAGATTTCATCTGATTTTCACGTTTTTTAGGATTTTACGACAAAAGTCCTCCTTTGACCTTTGAACCATATGCTTTGATTTGTCCATGACAACTTTTAGTGTTTTATTACGACTGTTATATATTGCATCTTATTTTATATTTTTGTGACTTATTTTATGTTATATTTAAATTTGATAATTTATCTATGGACATAATTTAAGTAAGTATAAAAGGTGTAACTTAATGTATTATACATGGAGAATAAGAGAAAATTTTATTTGATTTGTGTAGAAATCATTTGATTAGTGTCTAGAGTGAGACATTTAATAAAGTGCAAATTTGTTTGATAAAACTATTATTTCTTGTCTCATTTAATAAAAAAGACTACTTGACACTTTATAAGTACAAGTGTATAGTCTTATTTTATTTTGAAACAAAATATATTCTTGTGAGACTTTTGAAATTCTATTTAATTATAAATTTATTACTAATATGTAACTTACATCATTTATAGTTACATCATTAGTAGTAATAAGTATAATTTGTGACGCCCCCAAAATAGGTCCAATCCAACCAACCTATTCTGAGTCGTCAAATACATAGTACGAAACAACTACAACTTTATTACAACAATTGTAAAAAAAATACAACTACGTATCTTTGTGAGTTTTGATGCAAATATACCAACTGTGACTCTGGACACCAACTTGGATAGCAGGTCACCATGACACCTTACATAAAGGTAAAGTCAATAACTGTTTAAGGAGAACCTTCTGACTAGAGACCACCGCTCTATTCTCCTGTTACCCTCGTCAACCCATTTACACTCTTATTACACGAAAGGAATTGTGAAATGAAGGGTGAGCACAACTAGCTCGAAGAAAGAATATTATGACTAAAGATAAATAAATTATCAATAGTCTTCATCAAGAATAAATCGTAGATTTAGAACATATGGTGGATGATAAAACTTTTCAACCATAGTTGCAGCGGAACGAGCAATCCATTAGAAGAGTCAAATAGACTATAAAGTCTATTATCTTCTCCATGTTAAAAGTCCACCAACAATGTTTTAATCCTGCAACATCAATCAACAGTTCCTGTCCACAATCATGTGAATAACTAATAATCATAATTGTAGTTCTAAATTCCTCTTCTCATCCAGGACGAAGATAATTTTCATCATATGTCTTTACCTGAAACATCAAAGATCATGGTTATACAAAATCATAGTTCATGTTCATAATCATACTAATAAATTCATCTCTACACTACGGGCCAAAGATATTCATCAACAGTTCATCTTTGCACTACAGACCAAAGATATTCAACAACAGGTCATCTTTGCACTACGGGCCAAAGATATTCATCAACAATTCATCTTTGCACTACAGGTCAAAGATATTCCTCAACAGTCCATATTTGCACTACAGGCCAAATATATTAATATCTCAAAGAAATATATAATCATTTCAAAATTTATATAAACAATAATTATAACCATGTTGATCAATTCACCTTTGCACTTAAGCTAAAGACATTCAATTATAAATTCAATGGTTATGATCATACCAGTCACGATTCAACTTTTCACTACTGGCCAAAGAGAACCCTAGTCATGATCATACCAATAACTTACCCATCTTTACACTCAAGTGAAAGAGAATTTCAACATCAGGGTTATAAAAATGTTATATATGATAATAAAATCAATATAATCAATACATAGTTTTAATCTCCAGAGTAATATTCATAAATCAGCTATAATTTGGTTAGAAAAAAACCAATTTTGTAGTGAATAGTATCCGAGAATAGTAACTCGTGAATAGTAACTCATGAATAGTAATTCATGAATAGTAACCCGTCGTGAATAGTAAATTATGAATAGTAACTCGTAAATAGTAACTCATGAATAGTAACTCGTGAATAGTAACCCCGACATGAAAAACTTCCAAATTTGATAAAAAGTTCAAACCAATATTTCGGCATAATGATATTGAAGAAATAATATCATTTATGAAGAAAATAATCTCCCTTACTATCCCTTACCTCAAAAAGAGCAAGATGTACGATTTGGAATAACGCTGAACGAACTTGCACCGTATAGCAACACTCAAGATATCAAAATACTAACAAGAATACACTCGATACTATAGAGAGAGAAATAAAGAGAAAACTTTAGTTTCTGGTGTGATTTTCAATTCTAACCTAAGCACCCTATTTATAGGAAAATTCTTAGAACACCAAAGCAGAAAATTTAATAAAATATTATATTTATATAACAAATTTCCTACTCCTCTTTGAATTCAGATTTCAACATGTTTAACAACCCACTAATCATTAAAAAAACATTTTTCTTGAATAAGACAATTAAAACTTCCAAAAATCAATTATTCTAGAATTTCAGAACTTCAATAATTTATAATAAATAGCCCTTTTATCAGAAAAAGTTGAATCTCGCTACTTTTTATAGGAAATTCAATTCTCTACAACTTTGCAGACGAAAGTTTTTCCAAATTCCAAACAGAAATTGACTGAAATCCACAAATAGACTATTTTACAGGCTATAATCAAATTTCAGTCAAGAAATGGGTCCACCAACATGTTTAACATGTTTTTAGTATTTATTGCAACAAAAATACTCCTCCTCCTCATTTACTCATATATACCACATTCATTGTAAAAATATCATCATTATTATATTATAATAATATAATAAAATATTATTTTATTAGAAAAGATAAAATATCGATTTTCAACAATTGTCACTTTAAAAATTTTTTCCATCTATATCCACATAAAATGAATATTTTTCTCATCATATAAATCAATAATTAATTATTCATAAATAATATTACAAAATCACAATATTGACAACCAGGCCGTTCCCAAGAAAGAGGGGGCTTTCCAATAAGAATTTCTCCTTACTGGCGCGCAATTAGGTGACCAAACCTCTCCTTAGACAGAACTTTCTAGACATTGCCAATAATGTTATCTAATAATATTATTCAGATAATATGAATTATTACTTCGATAATGGAAAATACTGTGTAGTGACAAATTATTAAAACAACATAATAATATAAAATATCAATATGACAATTATTTAATCAATAAAATAATTGAGCGAGAATTACTGTAACAATTATTGAGTAGTGCCTTCTTACGTAAGAATCAATAATTGGTGCAATACCATGTGCTACTGTGCAACAACGCGTATTACTGTATTTTAACCACCGGGTATTCCAATAGTGTTAACGGTAACAACTACGCCGTTATTTATAAAAACTCCCTTTTGTCGTTTTCTTCATCCGACTGTTATTCTGTTATGGGGCCCACAAAAGGATGCGCCGTCGTACGAATATTCCCCAACAGAAAGAATATTCCACGACCAAACGAATATTCCCCGATAGAAATAACCATTTGCTTATTTTGAAAAATTTACATATATCACCCTTAACTTTAAACTTTTATCAATTTAACCATTTACTGAATAGTAATTATAAGAAAAAATTTAATACTTTTATTTCATAAAATTCGGGGTCTTACAATCTCCCCTCCTTATGAAATTTCGTCCTCGAAATTTACGTACCTGGTATTTCAAAGAGTTGAGAATACCTTGGTTTCATTTTAGATTCCATCTTTCCTGTCATCATGATTTCTCCATTTCTCATCTCCTGTATTTCAGATATCATTCTATAATACAGCTTCAAAACAAGGGTTAATTGAACAAATTAACATATAACATAATATCCTGATATTATGACTGACCAACAAATAAGCTTAGGTAGGACACACTAGCTAAGGATTTACTCGTCTCTCCCCTCCTAGTTCTATTGCCTGATCTCCACCAGAGACCATATCCCTAAGCTCTGATACCAACTGTGACGCCCCCAAAATAGGTCCAATCCAACCAACCTATTCTGAGTCGCCAAATACATGGTACAGAAACAACTACAACTTTATTACAACAATTGTCGTGCAAAATACAACTACACATATGCTGTGAGTTTTGATGCAAATATACCAACTATGACTCTGGACACCAACTTGGATAACACGTCACCATGACACCTTACATAAAGGTAAAGTCAATAACTATTTAGGGAGAACCTCCACAGCTAGAGACCACCGTTCTATTCTCCTGTTACCCTCGCTCGACCCAGCTACACTCTTATTACCTGAAAGGAATTGTGAAATAGAAGGGTGAGCACAACTAGCTCAGTAAAGAATATTATGACTAAAGATAAATAAATTATCAATAGTCTTCATCAGTAATAAATTAGAGATTTAGAACATATGGTAGATGATAAAACTTTACAACCATAGTTATAATGTGAACGAAAATCCATTAGAATAGTCGAATAGACTATAAAGTCTATTATCTTCTCCGTGTTAAAAGTCCACCAACAATGTTTTAATCTCGCAACATCAATCAACAATCAGCCTCACATCCACAATCATGTGAATAACTCATAATCATAATTGTAGTTCTAAATTCCTCTTCTCATCGAAGGGCGAAGATAATTTTCATCACATGTCTTTACCGAAACATCAAAGATCATGGTTATACAAAATCACAGCCTCGCTCATAATCATACTAATAAATTCATCTCTACACTACTGGGCCAAAGATATTTAATAACAAAGTTATCTTTGCACTACTGCCAAAGATATTCATCAACAATTCATCTTTGCACCACAGCCAAAGATATTCCTCAACGATTCATATTTGTACTACGCGGGCAAAATATATTCATCAATCATCAGTTCATATTTTGCACTCTGTGCCAAATATATTAATATCTCAAAGAAATATATAATCATTTCAAAATTTATATAAACAATAATTATAAACATGTTGATCAATTCACCTTCACACTTAAGCTAAAGACATTCAATTATAAATTCAATGGTTATGATCATACAGGTCGCGATTCAACTTTTCATTCATTTCGCCAAAAGAGAACCCCTTAGTCAATGATCATACCAATAACTTACCCATCTTTACACTCGAGTGAAAGAGAATTTCAACATCGGGGTTATAAAATGTTATATATGATAATAAAATCAATATATTCAATACATAGTTTTAATCTCCAGAGTAATATTCATAAATCAGCTATAATTTGGTTAGAAAAAGAAACCAATTTTGTAGTGAATAGTACCCGAGAATAATAACTCGTGACTAGTAACTCATGAATAGTAACCCGTCGTGAATAGTAACTCGTGAATAGTAAATCGTGAATAGTAACTCGTAAATAGTAACTCATGAATAGTAACTCGTGAATAGTAACCCCGACATGAAAAAGTTCTAAATTTGTTAAAAATTTCAAACCAATATTTCGGCATAATGATATTGAAGAAATAATATCATTTATGAAGAAAATAATCTCCTTCTACTATCCCTTACCTCAAAAAAGC
Organism: Panax ginseng; assembly: GCA_020205605.1. Classification (NCBI taxonomy): domain Eukaryota; kingdom Viridiplantae; phylum Streptophyta; class Magnoliopsida; order Apiales; family Araliaceae; genus Panax; species Panax ginseng. The sequence goes on from CM035136.1 coordinate 41,696,177, forward strand.
AAGACTTACATTGGAATAATATTTGAACGAACTTGCAATTAGTATAGCAACACTCAAGATATCAAAATACTAACAAGAATACACTTGATACTATAGTAGAGAGAATAGAGAAAACTTTAGTTTTACGGTGTGATTTTCAATTCTAACCTAAGCACCCTATTTATAGGAAAATTCTTAGAAACTAAAGCGTAAAATTTAATAAAATATTATATTTATATAACAAATTTCCTACTCCTCTTTGAATTCAGATTTCAACATGTTTAACAACCCACTAATCATTAAAAAAATATTTTTCTTGAATAAGACAATTAAAACTTCCAAAAATCAATTATTCTAGAATTTCAGAACTTCAATAATTCATAATAAATAGCCCTTTTATCAGAAAAAGTTGAACCTCGCGGCTTTTTATAGGAAATTCAATTCTCTACAACTTTGCAGACGAAAGTTTTTCCAAATTCCAAATAGAATTTGACTGAAATCCACAAACGGACGATTTTACAAGCTATAATCAAATTTCAGTCAAGAAATGGGTCCACCAACATGTTTAACATGTTTTTAGAATTTATTGCAACAAAAATACTCCTCCTCATTTACTCATATATACCACATTCATTGTAAATATATCATCATTATTATATTATAATAATATAATAAAATATTATTTTATCGAGAAAAGATAAAATATCAATTTTCAACAATTGTCACTTTAAAATTTTCTCCATCTATATCCACATAAAATGAATATTTTCTAATCATATAAATCAATAATTAATTATTCACAAATAATATTACGAATCACAATAATCGATTGTGTAGTTCCAGGAAGAGGGGCTTTCAATAAGAATTTCTCCTTCATGGTAGCGCAATTAGGTGACCAAACATCTCCTTTGATGTAATTTTCTAGACATTGTCAATAATGTTATCTAATAATATTATTCAGATAATATGAATTATTGCTTCGATAATAGAAAATACTTGTGTAGTGACAATTATTAAAACAACAAGAATATAAAATATCAACGCAAAGAATTATTGAATCAATAAAATATTGAGCGATGATTCTTTGGAACAATTATTAAGTAGTGCCTTCACGTAAGAATCAATAATTGGTGCAATACCTGTGTATCTTCTTGCAACAACGCCAGACATCGTGTTTTAACCACCGGGTATTCCAATAGTGTTAACGGTAACAACTACGTCGTTATTTATAAAAACTCCCTTTTGTCGTTTTCTTCATCCGACAGTTATTTTGTTATGGGGCCCACAAAAGGCTGCGCCGTCGTAGGAATATTCCCCGATAGAAAGAATATTCCACGACCAAACGAATATTCCCCGATAGAAATAACCACTTGCTTATTTTGAAAAATTTTCACCCTTAACTTTAAACTTTTATCAATTTAACCATTTACTAAATAGTAATTATAAGAAAAAATTGAATACTTTTATTTCATAAAATTCGGGGTCTTACAATCTCCCCTCCTTATGAAATTTCGTCCTCAAAATTTACGTACCTGGTATTTCAAAGAGTTGAGAATACCTTGCTTTCATTTCAGATTCCATCTTTCCTGTCATCATGATTTCTCCATTTCTCATCTCCTGTATTTCAGATATCATTCTAGAATACAGCTTCAAAATAAGGGTTAATTGAACAAATTAACATATCACATAATATCCCGATATTATGACTGACCAACAAATAAGCTTAGGTAGGACACACTAGCTAAGGATTTACTCGTCTCTCCCCTCCTAGTTCTATTCCCTGATCTCCACCAGAGACCATATCCCTAAGCTCTCATACCAACTGTGACGCCCCCAAAATAGGTCAAATCCAACCAACCTATTCTGAGTAGCCAAATACACGGTACAAAAACAACTACAACTTTATTACCACAATTGTCGTGCAAAATACAACTACACATATGCTGTGAGTTTTGATGCAAATATACCAACTGTGACTCTGGACACCAACTTGGATAGCACGTCACCATGACACCTTACATAAAGGTAAAGTCAATAACTGTTTAGGGAGAACCTCCACAGCTAGAGACCACCGTTCTATTCTCCTGTTACCCTCGCTCGACCCATCTACACTCTTATTACCTGAAAGGAATTGTGAAACAGAAGGGTGAGTACAATTAGCTCAGTAAAGAATATTATGACTAAAGATAAATAAATTATCAATAGTTTTCATCAGTAATAAATCAGAGATTTAGAACATATGGTAGATGATAAAACTTTTCAACCATAGTTGCAGCGGAACGAGCAATCCATTAGAAGAGTCAAATAGACTATAAAGTCTATTATCTTCTCCATGTTAAAAGTTCACCAACAATGTTTTAATCCTGCAACATCAATCAACAGTTCCTGTCCACAATCATGTGAATAACTCATAATCATAATTGTAGTTCTAAATTCTCTTCTCATCCAGATTTAAGATAATTTTCATCACATGTCTTTACCTGAAACATCAAAGATCATGGTTATACAAAATCACAGTTCCTGTTCATAATCATACTAATAAATTCATCTCTACACTACGGGCCAAAGATATTTAACAACAGGTTATCTTTGCACTACGGGCCAAAGATATTCATCAACAATTCATCTTTGCACTACAGGCCAAAGATATTCCTCAACAGTTCATATTTGTACCACAGGCCAAATATATTCATCAACAGTTCATATTTGCACTACAGGCCAAATATATTCATCAACAGTTCATATTTGCACTACAGGCCAAATATATTAATATCTCAAAGAAATATATAATCATTTCAAAATTTATATAAACAATAATTATAAACATGTTGATCAATTCACCTTTGCACTTAAGCTAAAGACATTCAATTATAAATTCAATGGTTATGATCATACCAGTCACGATTCAACTTTTCATTACTGGCCAAAGAGAACCCTAGTCATGATCATACCAATAACTTACCCATCTTTACACTCAAGTGAAAGAGAATTTCAACATCAGGGTTATAAAAATGTTATATATGATAATAAAATCAATATAATCAATACATAGTTTTAATCTCCAGAGTAATATTCATAAATCAACTATAATTTGGTTAGAAAAAGAAACCAATTTTGTAGTGAATAGTACCCGAGAATAGTAACTCGTGACTAGTAACTCATGAATAGTAACCTGTCGTGAATAGTAACTCGTGAATAGTAACTCGTAAATAGTAACTCATAAATAGTAACTCGTGAATAGTAACTCGTGAATAGTAATCCCGACATGAAAAAGTTCCAAATTTGATAAAAAGGTCAAACCAATATTTCGGCATAATGATATTGAAGAAATAATATCATTTATGAAGAAAATAATCTCCTTTACTATTCTTTACCTCTCAAAAGAAGCAAGTATTACATTTGGAATAATTATTTGAACAAACTTGCACCGTATAGCAACACTCAAGATATCAAAATACTAACAAGAATACACTCGATAATATAGAGAGAGAAATAGAGATAAAACATTAGTTTCTGGTGTGATTTTCAATTCTAACCTAAGCACCCTATTTATAGGAAAATTCTTAGAACACCAAATCAGAAAATTTAATAAAATATTATATTTATATAACAAATTTCCTACGCCTCTATGAATTCAGATTTCTACATGTTTAACAACCCACTAATCATTAAAAAAACATTTTTCTTGAATAAGACAATTAAAACTTCCAAAAATCAATTATTCTAGAATTTCAGAACTTCAATAATTCATAATAAATAGCCCTTTTATCAGAAAAAGTTGAATCTCACGACTTTTTATAGGAAATTCAATTCTCTACAACTTTGCAGATGAAAGTTTTTCCAAATTCCAAACAAAAATTGACTGAAATCCACAAACGGACGATTTTACAGGCTCTAATCAAATTTCAGTCAAGAAATGGGTCCACCAACATGTTTAACATGTTTTTAGTATTTATTGCAACAAAAATACTCTTCCTCCTCATTTAGTCATATATACCACATTCATTGTAAAAATATCATCATTATTATATTATAATAATATAATAAAATATTATTTTATCAGAAAAGATAAAATATCAATTTTCAACAATTGTCACTTTAAAAATTTTCTCCATCTATATCCACATAAAATGAATATTTTTCTAATCATATAAATCAATAATTAATTATTCACAAATAATATTACAGAATCACAATACTGACAACCATGCCGTTCCCAGGAAAGAGGGGGCTTTCCAATAAAAATTTCTCCTTCTTCATGGTATGCAATTAGGTGACCAAACCTCTCCTTAGACAGAACTTTCTAGACATTGCCAATAATGTTATCTAATAATATTATTCAGATAATATGAATTATTACTTCGATAATGGAAAATACTGTGTAGTGACAATTATTAAAACAACAGTAATATAAAATATCAACGCAGCAATTATTGAATCAATAAAATACTGAACAGTAATTACTGGAACAATTATTGAGTAGTGCCTTCTTACGTAAGAATCAATAATTGGTGCAATACCGTGTGCTACTGTGCAACAACGCGTATTTCTGTGTTTGACCCACCGGGTATTCCAATAGTGTTAACGGTAACAACTACGCCGTTATTTATAAAAACTCCCTTTTGTCGTTTACTTCATCAGACAATTATTCTGTTATGGGGCCCACAAAAGGCTGTGCCATCGTACAAATATTCCCTGACAGAAAGAATATTCCACGACCAAACGAATATTCCCCGATAGAAATAACCATTTGCTTATTTTGAAAAATTTACACATATCACCCGTAACTTTAAACTTTTATCAATTTAATCATTTACTGAATAGTAATTATAAGAAAAAATTGAATACTTTTATTTCATAAAATTCGGGGTCTTACAATCTCCTCCTTATGAAATTTAAGTCCTCAAAATTCACGCACTCAGTATTTCAAAGAGTTGAGAATACCTTGCTTTCATTTTGATTCCATCTTTCCGTCATCATGATTTCTCCATTTCTCATCTCCCGTATTTGAGATATCATTCTAGAATACTGACTTCAAAACAAGGTTAATTGAACAAATTAACATATCACATAATATCCCGATATTATGAGTGACCAACAAATAAACTTAGGTAGGACACTTGCTAGCTAAGGATTTACTAAATCTCTCCCTCCTAGTTCTATTGCCTGATCTCCACCAGAGACCATATCCCTAAGCTCTAATACCAACTGTGACGCCCCCAAATTAGGTCCAATCCAACCAACATATTCTGAGTCGCCAAATACATGGTACATAAATAACTACAACTTTATTACAACAATTCTCGTGCAAAATACAACTACACATATGCTGTGAGTTTTGATGCAAATATACCAACTATGACTCTGGACACCAACTTGGATAGCACGTCACCATGACACCTTACATAAGGTAAAGTCAATAACTGTTTAGGGAGAACCTCCACAGCTAGAGACCACCGTTCTATTCTCCTATTACCCTCTTTCGACCTAAATTTACACTCATATTACACGAAAGGAAATGTGAAATGAAGGGTGAGCACAACTAGCTTCGATAAAGAATATTATGACTAAAGATAAATAAATTATCAATAGTCTTCATCAGTAATAAATCAGAGATTTAGAACATATGGTAGATGATAAAACTTTTCAACCATAGTTGCAGCGGAATGAGCAATCCATTAGAAGAGTCAAATAGACTATAAAGTCTATTATCTTCTCCATCTTAAAAGTTCAGCAACAATGTTTTAATCCTGCAACATCAATCAACATTTCCTGTCCACAATCATGTGAATAACTCATAATCATAATTGTAGTTCTAAATTCCTCTTCTCATCCAGGACGAAGATAATTTTCATCACATGTCTTTACCTGAAACATCGAAGATCATGGTTATACCAAATCACAGTTCCTGTTCATAATCATACTAATAAATTCATCTCTACACTACGGGCCAAAGATATTCATCAACAGTTCATCTTTGCACTACAGCCAAAGATATTCAACAATAAGTCATCTTTGCACTACGAGCCAAAGATATTCATCAACAATTCATCTTTTGCACTTCTGGTCAAAGATATTCCTCAATGATTCATATTCGCACTCTGAGCCAAATATATTCATCAACATTCATATTTGCACTATAGGCCAAATATATTAATATCTCAAATAAATATATAATCATTTCAAAATTTATATAAACAATAATTATAACCATGTTGATCAATTTACCTTTGCACTTAAGCTAAAGACATTCAATTATAAATTCAATGGTTATGATCATACCAGTCACGATTCAACTTTTCACTACTGGCCAAAGAGAACCCTAGTCATGATCATACCAATAACTTACCCATCTTTACACTCAAGTGAAAGAGAATTTTAACATCAGGGTTATAAAAATGTTATATATGATAATAAAATCAATATAATCAATACATAGTTTTAATCTCCAGAGTAATATTCATAAATCAGTTATAATTTGGTTAGAAAAAGAAACCAATTTTGTAGTGAATAGTACCCGAGAATAGTAACTCGTGACTAGTAACTCATGAATAGTAACTCATGATTAGTAACCCGTCGTGAATAGTAACTCGTGAATAGTAAATCGTGAATAGTAACTCGTAAATAGTAACTCATGAATAGTAACTCGTGAATAGTAACCCCGACATGAAAAACTTCCAAATTTGATAAAAAGTTCAAACCAATATTTCGGCATAATGATATTGCAGAAATAATATCATTTATGAAGAAAATAATCTCCCTTACTATCCCCTACCTCGAAAAAGCGATTACTTACATTTGGAATAACGAAACGAACGAACTTATAGCAACACTCAAGATATCAAAATACTAACAAGAATACACTCGATAATATAGAGAGAGAAACAGAGAGTAAAATTTAGTTTCTGGTGTGATTTTCAATTCTAACCTAAGCACCCTATTTATAGGAAAATGCTTAGAACACCAAAGTAGAAAATTTAATAAAATATTATATTTATATAACAAATTTCCTGCGCCTCTTTGAATTCAGATTTCAACATGTTTAACAACCCACTAATCATTAAAAAAATGTTTTTCTTGAATAAAACAATTAAAACTTCCAAAAATTAATTATTCTAGAATTTCAGAACTTCAATAATTCATAATAAATAGCCCTTTTATCAGAAAAATTTGAATCTCGTGTCTTTTTATAGGAAATTCAATTCTCTACAATTTTGCAGATGAAAGTTTTTCCAAATTCCAAACAGAAATTGACCGAAATTCACAAACGGACGATTTTATAGGCTATAATCAAATTTCAGTCAAGAAATGGGTCCACCAACATGTTTAACATGTTTTTAGTATTTATTGCAATAAAAATACTCCTCCTCCTCATTTACTCAATATACCACATTCATTGTAAAAATATCATCATTATTATATTATAATAATATAATAAAATATTATTTTATCAGAAAAGATAAAATATCAATTTTCAACAATTGTCACTTTAAAAATTTTCTCCATCTATATCCACATAAAATGAATATTTTCCTAATCATATAAATCAATAATTAATTATTCACAAATAATATTACGAGAATCACAATCTCGATAACCGTGGTAGTTCTGTGAGGAAGAGGGGCTTTCAATAAGAATTTCTCTTACTTAAGCAGCATGATTAAGTGACCAAACCTCTCCTTAGATAGAACTTTCTAGACATTGCCAATAATGTTATCTAATAATATTATTAGGATAATATGAATTATTTCTTCGATAATGGAAAATCTTTGTGTAGTGACAATTATTAAAACAACGATAATATAAAATATCAACGCAACAATTATTTAATCAATAAAATCTTTGAGCAATAATTCTTTGTAACAATTATTGAGTAGTGCCTTCTTACGTAAGAATCAATAATTGGTGCAATACCATGTCATCTTCTTGTCTGACAACGCGTATTCATGTATTTTAACCACGGGTATTCAATAGTGTTAATTGGTAACAACTACTGTAGATTATTTATAAAAACTCCCTTTTGTTCGTTTTCTTCATCCATTCGTTATTACATTATGGGGCCCACAAAAGGATGCGCCGTCGTACGAATATTCCCAAACCGGAAAGAATATTCCACGACCAAACGAATATTCTAGATAGTAAATAACCATTTGCTTATTTTGAAAAATTTACATATATCACCCTTAACTTTAAACTTTTATCAATTTAACCATTTCTTGAATAGTAATTATAAGAAAAATTGAATACTTTTATTTCATAAAATTTGGGGTCTTACAATCTCCCTCCTTATGAAATTTCGTCCCTCGAAATTTACGTGCACAGTATTTCAAAGAGTTGAGAATACCTTGGTTTCATTTTAGATTCCATCTTTCCTGTCATCATGATTTCTCCATTTCTCATATCTTGTATTTTAAATATCATTCTAGAATACAGCTTCAAAACAAGGGTTAATTGAACAAATTAACATATAACATAATATCTCGATATTATGGTGACCAACAAATAAACTTAGGTAGGACACACTAGCTAAGGATTTACTCATCTCTCTCCTCTCTAGTTCTATTCCCCGATCTCCACGGAGACCATATCCTAAGCTCGATAGCATTAATGTGACACCCCCAAAATAGGTCCAATCCAACTAACCTATTCTGAGTCGCCAAATACATGGTACAGAAACAACTACAACTTTATTACAACAATTGTCGTGCAAAATACAACTACACATATGATGTGAGTTTTGATGCAAATATACCAACTGTGACTCTGGACACCAACTTGGATAGCACGTCACCATGACACCTTACATAAAGGTAAAGTCAATAACTGTTTGGAGGAGAACCTCCCATGACTAGAGACCACAGATTCTATTCTCTATTACCCTCATTCGACCCAATGCCTACACTCTTATTACACGAAAGGAATTGTGAAATGAAGGGTGAGCACAACTAGCTCGATAAAGAATATTATGACTAAAGATAAATAAATTATCAATAGTCTTCATCAGTAATAAATCAGAGATTTAGAACATATGGTAGATGATAAAATTTTTCAACCATAGTTGCAGCGGAACGAGCAATCCATTAGAAGAGTCAAATAGACTATAAAGTCTATTATCTTCTCCATGTTAAAAGTCCTCCAACAATGTTTTAATCCTGCAACATCAATCAACAGTTCCTGTCCACAATCATGTGAATAACTCATAATCATAATTGTAGTTCTAAATTCTTCTTCTCATCAAGGACAAAGATAATTTTCATCACATGTCTTTACCTGAAACATCAAAGATCATGGTTATACCAAATCACAGTTCCTGTTCATAATCATACTAATAAATTCATCTCTGCACTATGGGCCAAAGATATTCATCAACATTTCATCTTTGCACTACAGGCCAAAGATATTCAACAACAGGTCATCTTTGCACTATAGGCCAAAGATATTCCTTAATAGTTCATATTTAAACTACAGGCCAAATATATTCATCAACAGTTCATATTTGCACTACAGGCCAAATATATTAATATCTCAAAGAAATATATAATCATTTCAAAATTTATATAAACAATAATTATAACCATGTTGATCAATTCACCTTTGCACTTAAGCTAAAGACATTCAATTATAAATTCAATGGTTATGATCATACCAGTCACGATTCAACTTTTCACTATTGGCCAAAGAGAACCCTAGTCATGATCATACCAATAACTTACCCATCTTTACACTCCAGTGAAAGAGAATTTTAACATCGGGGTTATAAAAATGTTATATATGATAATAAAATCAATATAATCAATACATAGTTTTAATCTCCAGAGTAATATTCATAAATCACTATAATTTGGTTAGAAAAAAACCAATTTTGTAGTGAATAGTATCAAGAATAAGTAACTCGTGAATAGTAACTCATGAATAGTAATTCATGAATAGTAACTGCGTCGTGAATAGTAAATTATGAATAGTAACTCGTAAATAGTAACTCATGAATAGTAACTCGTGAATAGTAACCCCGACATGAAAAAGTTTCAAATTTGATAAAAAGTTCAAACCAATATTTCGGCATAATGATATTGTAGAAATAATATCATTTATGAAGAAAATAATCTCCTTACTATCCCCTTACCTCAAAAGAGCAATACTTACATTTGGAATAATATTTGAACGAACTTTCTTAGTATATAGCAACACTCAAGATATCAAAATACTAACAAGAATACACTCGATAATATATAGAGAGAAATAGAGAGAAAACTTTAGTTTCTGGTGTGATTTTCAATTCTAACCTAAGCACCCTATTTATAGGAAAATTCTTAGAACACCAAAGCAGAAAATTTAATAAAATATTATATTTATATAACAAATTTCCTACGCCTCTTTGAATTCAGATTTCTACATCTTTAACAACCCACTAATCATTAAAAAACATTTTTCTTGAATAAAACAATTAAAACTTCCAAAAATCAATTATTCTAGAATTTCAAAACTTCAATAATTTATAATAAATAGCCCTTTTATCAAAAAAATTTGAATCTCGCGAATTTTTATAGAAAATTCAATTCTCTACAACTTTGCAGACGAAAGTTTTTCCAAATTCCAAACAGAAATTGACCGGAATCCACAGCAGACGATTTTACAATTTATAATCAAATTTCAGTCAAGAAATGGGTCCACCAACATGTTTAACATGTTTTTAGTATTTATTGCAACAAAAATACTCATCCTCCTCATTTACTCATATATACCACATTCATTGTAAAAATATCATCATTATTATATTATAATAATATAATAAAATATTATTTTATCGGAAAAGATAAAATATCAATTTTCAACAATTGTCACTTTAAAAATTTTCTCCATCTATATCCACATAAAATGAATATTTTTCTAATCATATAAATCAATAATTAATTATTCACAAATAATATTACGAGAATCACAATAATGTGACCATCTAGTTCGAGGAAAGAGGCGGCTTTCCAATAAAATTTCTCCTTCTTGGCCTTGATTAGGTGACCAAACCTCTCCTTAGATAGAACTTTCTAGACATTGCCAATAATGTTATCTAATAATATTATTAGGATAATATGAATTATTGCTTCGATAATGGAAAATCTTTGTGTAGTGATAATTATTAAAACAACGATAATATAAAATATCAACGCAAACAATTATTGAATCAATAAAATCTTGAGCGATAATTACTTTGTAACAATTATTGAGTAGTAGCCTTCTACGTAAGAATCAATAATTGGTGCAATACCATGTCTTCTTGTGCAACAACGCCAGCGTATTCGTGTTTTAACCAACGGGTATTCCAATAGTGTTAATGGTAACAACTACGTAGTTATTTATAAAAACTCCCTTTTGTCATTTTCTTCATCAAGCGTTATTACATTATGGGGCCCACAAAGGGCGCTGTGTAAATACGAATATTCCCAAGCGGAAAGAATATTCCATGACCAAACGAATATTCCCCGATAGAAATAACCACTTGCTTATTTTGAAAAATTTACATATGTCACCCTTAACTTTAAACTTTTATCAATTTAACCATTTACTGAATAGTAATTATAAGAAAAAATTGAATACTTTTATTTCATAAAATTCGGGGTCTTACAATCTCCCCTCCTTATGAAATTTAATCCTCGAAATTTACTTACCTGGTATTTCAAAGAGTTGAGAATACCTTGCTTTCATTTCAGATTCCATCTTTCCTGTCATCATGATTTCTCCTTTTCTCATCTCGTATTTGAGGATATCATTCTAGAATCTGACTTCAAAATAAGGGTTAATTGAACAAATTAACATATCACATAATATCGATATTTTGGTGACCCGACCAACAAATAAGCTTAGGTAGGACACACTAGCTAAGGATTTACTCGTCTCTCCCCTCCTAGTTCTATTCCCTGATCTCCACCAGAGACCATATCTCAAAGCTCTGATACCAACTGTGATGCCCCCAAAATAGGTCCAATCCAACCAACCTATTATGAGTCGCCAAATACATGGAACAGAAACAACTACAACTTTATTACAACAATTATCGTGCAAAATACAACTACACATATGCTGTGAGTTTTGATGCAAATATACCAACTGTGACTCTGGACACCAACTTGGATAGCACGTCACCATGACACCTTACGTAAAGGTAAAGTCAATAACTGTTTAGGGAGAACCTCCACATTTAGAGACCATAGTTTCTATTCTCCTGTTACCCTCGCTCGACCCAAATTTACACTCTTATTACACGAAAGGAATTGTAAATGGAAGGGTGAGCACAACTAGCTCAGTAAAGAATATTATGACTAAAGATAAATAAATTATCAATAGTCTTCATCAGTAATAAATTAGAGATTTAGAACATATGGTAGATGATAAAACTTTTCAACCATAGTTGCAGCGGAACGAGCAATCCATTAGAAGAGTCAAATAGACTATAAAGTCTATTATCTTCTCCACGTTAAAAGTTCACCAACAATGTTTTAATCCTGCAACATCAATCAACAGTTCCTGTCCACAATCATGTGAATAACTCATAATCATAATTGTAGTTCTAAATTCCTCTTCTCATCCAGGACGAAGATAATTTTCATCACATGTCTTTACCTGAAACATCAAAGATCATGGTTATACCAAATCACAGTTCCTGTTCATAATCATACTAATAAATTCATCTCTACACTACGGGCCAAAGATATTCATCAATAGTTCATCTTTGCACTACAGGCCAAAGATATTCAACAACAGGTCATCTTTGCACTACGGGCCAAAGATATTCATCAACAATTCATCTTTGCACTCTGAGGCCAAAGATATTAAATCAACGATTCATATTTGAACTAAAGGCCAAATATATTCATCAACAGTTCATATTTGCACTACAGGCCAAATATATTAATATCTCAAATAAATATATAATCATTTCAAAATTTATATAAACAATAATTATAACCATATTGATCAATTCACCTTTGCACTTAAGCTAAAGACATTCAATTATAAATTCAATGTTTATGATCATACCCGTCACGATTCAACTTTTCACTACTGGCCAAAGAGAACCCTAGTCATGATCATACAAATAACTTACCCATCTTTACACTCTAGTGAAAGAGAATTTTAATATCAGGGTTATAAAAATGTTATATATGATAATAAAATCAATATAATAAATACATAGTTTTAATCTCCAGAGTAATATTCATAAATCAGCTATAATTTGGTTAGAAAAAGAAACCAATTTTGTAGTAAATAGTACCCGAGAATAGTAACTCGTGAATAGTAACTCATGAATAGCAACCCGTCGTGCATAGTAAATCGTGAATAGTAACTCGTAAATAGTAACTCATGAATAGTAACTCGTGAATAGTAACCCCGACATGAAAAAGTTCCAAATTTGATAAAAAATTCAAACCAATATTTTGGCATAATGATATTGAAGAAATAATATCATTTATGAAGAAAATAATCTCCCTTACTATCCTTTACTACCCCTTACCTCAAAAAAGCAAAGCTTACATTTGGAATAATATTTGAACGAACTTGCAATCAGAGTATAGCAACACTCAAGATATCAAAATACTAACAAGAATACACTCGATAATATAGAGAGAGAAATAGAGATAAAACTTTAGTTTCTGGTGTGATTTTCAATTCTAACCTAAGCACCCTATTTATAGAAAAATGCTTAGAACACCAAAGTAGAAAATTTAATAAAATATTATATTTATATAACAAATTTCCTACGCCTCTTTGAATTCAGATTTCAACATGTTTAACAACCCACTAATCATTAAAAAAACATTTTTCTTGAATAAAACAATTAAAACTTCCAAAAATTAATTATTCTAGAATTTCAGAACTTCAATAATTCATAATAAATAGCTCTTTTATCAGAAAAATTTGTATCTCGCGACTTCTTATAGGAAATTCAATTCTCTACAACTTTGCAGATGAAAGTTTTTCCAAATTCCAAACAGAAATTGACCGAAATCCACAAACTGACAATTTTACAAGCTATAATCAAATTTCAGTCAAGAAATGGGTCCACCAACATGTTTAACATATTTTTAGTATTTATTGCAACAAAATACTCCTCCTCCTCATTTACTCATATATACCACATTCATTGTAAAAATATCATCATTATTATATTATAATAATATAATAAAATATTATTTTATCAGAAAAGATAAAATATCGATTTTCAACAATTGTCACTTTAAAAATTTTCTCAATCTATATCCACATCAAATGAGTATTTTCCTCATCATATAAATCAATAATTAATTATTCATAAATAATATTACAGAATCACAATCGACAAACAAGGCCAGCGTTCCGTGAAAGGGGCTTTAATAAGAATTTCTCTTTCTTGGTAGCTTGATTAGGTGACCAAACCTCTCCTTAGACAGAACTTTCTAAACATTGCCAATAATGTTATCAAATAATATTATTCAGATAATACGAATTATTGCTTCGATAATGGAAAATACTGTGTAGTGATAATTATTAAAACAACAGTAATATAAAATATCAACGCAACAATTATTTAATCAATAATAAAATCTTTGAGCAAGAATTATCGTAACAATTATTGAGTAGTGCCTTCTTACGTAAGAATCAATAATTGGTGCAATACCGTGTATCTTCAACAACGACAGACATCGCGTATTCTTGTATTTTAACCAATGGGTATTCCAATAGTGTTAGCGGTAACAGTAATAACTACGTAGATTATTTATAAAAACTCCCTTTTGTCGTTTTCTTCATCCGATTGTTATTACATTATGGGGCCCAAAGGTGCTAGCGGCTTGGTCGCACGAATATTTCCGAAGCCGTAAAGAATATTCCACGACCAAACGAATATTCCCCGATAGAAATAACCACTTGCTTATTTTGAAAAATTTACATTATCACCCTTAACTTTAAACTTTTATCAATTTAACCATTTACTGAATAGTAATTATAAGAAAAAATTGAATACTTTTATTTCATAAAATTCGGGGTCTTACAATCTCCCCTCCTTATGAAATTTCATCCTCGAAATTTACTTACTTGGTATTTCAAAGAGTTGAGAATACCTTGCTTTCATTTCAGATTCCATCTTTCCTGTCATCATGATTTCTCCATTTCTCATCTCCTGTATTTCAGATATCATTCTAGAATACAGCTTCAAAATAAGGGTTAATTGAACAAATTAACATATCACATAATATCCTGATATTTTGACTGACCAACAAATAAGCTTAGGTAGGACACATTAGCGAAGGATTTACTCGTCTCTCCCCTCCTAGTTTTATTCCCTGATCTCCACCAGAGACCATATCTCAAAGCTCTGATACCAATTGTGATGCCCCCAAAATAGGTCCAATCCAACCAATCTATTATGAGTCGCCAAATACATGGTACAGAAACAACTACAACTTTATTACAACAATTGTCGTGCAAAATACAACTACACATATGCTGTGAGTTTTGATGCAAATATACCAACTGTGACTCTGGACACCAACTTGGATAGCACGTCACCATGACACCTTACATAAAGGTAAAGTCAATATAGCATTTAGGAGAACCTCCACATTAGAGACCACCGTTACTATTCTCCTGTTACCTCGCTCAAACCCAATTTTACACTCTTATTACACGAAAGGAATTGTGAAATGAAGGGTGAGCACAACTAGCTCGAAGAAAGAATATTATGAGTAAAAATAAATAAATTATCAATAGTCTTCATCGATAATAAATCGGAGATTTAGAACATATGGTAGATGATAAAACTTTTCAACCATAGTTGCAGTGAACGAAGCGATCCATTAGAAGAGTCAAATAGACTATAAAGTCTATTATCTTCTCCATGTTAAAAGTCCACCAACAATGTTTTAATCTGCAATATCAATCAGCAGGTTCGCCCACAATCATGTGAATAACTCATAATCATAATTGTAGTTCGAATTCTCTCTCATCAGGGCGAAGATAATTTTCATCACATGTCTTTACGAAACATCAAAGATCATGGTTATACAAAATCACGGTTCTCATTCATAATCATACTAATAAATTCATCTACTGCACTACTGGGCCAAAGATATTCATCAATAGTTCATCTTTGCACTACATGCCAAAGATATTCAACAACAGTCATCTTTGCACTACGGGCCAAAGATATTCATCAACAATTCATCTTTTGCACTACTGGCAAAAGATATTCCTCAATAGTTCATATTTGAACTACTGGTGAAAAAGATATTCACGGTGAGGAATATTCGTTTTAACAGAAATATTAGATATAGCGGCACAATCATTGGTAGACCTCCACAACGGAATTATTATCGGATTGAGAAAAGCGATAAAAATACTTTATATGAAAATAATTGGCGGAAGTTTTACTGATTAAGCGTTGAAAACCCGGTGTTAAAAGTACGATGAATGGCGTGGTTGCACAATAGCAGACACGATATTGATTATTGATGCTTACGTGAGAAGTCACTCGATTATACTCAATTATTGCCACGTAATTCTTTGCATCATATCTCTCATATTATTGATTCAATTATTATTACGATATCATTTGCATAATATATTATATTATTAAATCAATAATTGAGGCGACAAATTTATTCATATTATTATTTGTAATATTGACAATGTCTAGAAGTTACATCGAGGAGAGGTTTGGTCACCTAATTCAAGGCTTGATAAGGAGAAATCCTTATCGAAAGCCCCCTGCTCTTGGGAGCGACACGATTGTTAAATATTGTGAGTTATAATATTAATGATGAATGTTATTAAAATTGAAGTTGTGTTCTGAGTTGAATTTGGAGACTTGGACGTGATATTTGAGTCGGGAGCGATGAAATTAGTAAAATAGACTATAAACACAAAATTTGCAGATTTTTACTATTGGGTGAAAAGTCAACAATTGACTTTTTTAGGAAAAAGTCAAACTTCAAAATTTCAAAATTTATATTTTTGATAAAAATAGTTTCATTATGTTGGAATTATTTGTGTTAGTGAAAATCGACATTTATTTCGATAAAATTGATGTCTGGAGGTTATTTTAACCGAGTCGGAATTATTTAACTTAGGATAAATAAGCAATTGATTGCTATTATTTCACATGATTATAATTATTTGTTCACATGTGTATACTATTGTTTCACATTCTTGTTACTATTAGGGGAGTTGGTGCAAGATTGATAATACTTGCATGACTAAGTTAAAAATGGAGGTATAGATGGAGGTCTTTATCTTTGTAATTCAGTATTTTCATATGTCTAGAACTATTGATTCACATAATTTACTATTGAATCACATTATTTACTATTAGGAGAGGTGGTGCAAGTTTGATAATAATTCCATGACTAAATTAAAAATAAAGAAAAAGTTGGAGGTATTGTACTATAATTTTTCGAGCCCCAAAACGTGCAATTATCAAAACTATATTTTTCTATAAATAGAAGCTCATTCTTCCTTCATTTCTCACCAATTCACAAAAAGCTTTAGAAAGCGATTATTATAGAGAGAAATTATAGAAAGAAGAAGAGAAATACATTACCTCACTATTCAAATTATCCAGCTTTTTCTAAAGGTAGGAGTATTATTTCTTTCTTATCTATGAAGAGAACTTACATTATTCCATTCTTTATAATTACATTGGAATAACTTTGTATACATGAGTTACCCTATACTTGGTGAAATTCTTACATTGTTCAATTCTTTATCATTCTGTTGGAACATCCACATGCATGCGTTCTACTGGGACACGATTAAAATCTTTATTATTTTGTTTGGAATATCTATCTACATGCGTTTTCTGCAGGACTGATCTCATCTTTATTATTACATTGGAATATCACATGCATGCATTTCTGCTTAGAACACGATTACATTATTTATTATTACATTGGAATAACTCGCTTTGTCTTGATATTATCGCATGCCCGGTGATTTCTTTTGTTATTCCATTCCTTTTATATTGATTTGGTTAAAGTTTTGACTTCTATACTCCATGAAATTAGTGGAATATCCTTGATATTTGCGCTTCATCCAGTATCTTTTCATGGAAATATTCTTCTAAGCATTCTTGAATTTTACTCTACAAAACAGTATCATGTTGACAATTGGGACGTTATTAGTTCCTGGATAAAATTATTCTTGAACTTGTTTCATTGAATTCTTATATCATTGTCATCATCCTCATGTTTATATTTTGTTGAAAGTCATCGGTGGCCTATAGTGCATAGATGGACTTGGTATGATTATGACGAGTGGATTATTCGGTGTAATCATGGTAGTAATGTTACAAATGATGTGATAAAAGTCCTCATTGGCTGTAGTGCATTGATGGACGATTGTTGGCATGATCATGACCATTATTGAATACACAAATATTCTTGGCCCGTAGTGCATGGATAATTGTGGTCATGATACTAAAGAATATCTTTGGCGTAGTAGTGTAGGGGTGATTCGATGATGTGGATTATTTATTAAAAATTTGAGTCCCAACGATAAAAGTGATGAAAACCTTTTACATTATAAAAGATAGTAGATTTTATTCTCTACTTGACTCTTTTAATGGATTGCTTGTTCATTGCAGATTAAACTTGATGTTTGTTATATTGTATCGGTTTAACAACTGTTGAAGGCTAACGATAATATATTACGCATTATCTTAGTCATAATATTTCTCTTTGGGCTAGTTGAGCTCACCCTTTTACTTTTATTGTTCTCTTGAAATGAGAAGCGTAGCATGGACTAGTCGGGGAGCGGGTAGCCGGACGAGATGATAGCATTAGTAGTCCTCACTATTTACCCATCTTTACACTCAATTCAAAGAGAAATTGTCTTCACAATAGGATTATAAAAAATATGTTATATATGATAATAAGTTAAAATAATATTATGTATCAAAGTAATAGATGATTAATTTCAAGAGTAAGATTCGAAATAAATTCCAATTATAATGTTATATATGATAAAAAAAAACCAATGATCAACAATTGCATTTAATAGTAAGATTCATAAATACGATAATTTCGTGAAAAGTAACTCATTTTGAATAGTGAATATACCCGTGAATAGTTACTCGTGAATAGTAGAATCATGAATAATAAAATGAAAAATGTAAAATCATAATAAAATCCATACTAATATTTAATGATAATGATATTAAAGAATAACATTTCTTAAACTTATAAACAATTTATTTTAATTGTTTACACTTTACTAAATAATGCATTTAATCATCCTAAAATGCCAAACTCATAAGATTTCATCACCAATAACCAAAACCCTCATCAAAAATCAGATATACCTTATATAGGATTCTCAAGCCATAAAATCCTATTTTCCAATTTTCTTACTTCACATAACATATTTAATTCATTTACTCATAACTAGTCCATTTTCATGAAAATACCAAATCAAGTACAAACAAATTTTCTTTTCGGGATTTAGCGTAATATAGTTTCATATTGAACATATATTTTTCTCGTAATTTTAAAATTCATTTACTATTTTTTATATGGTCAAAAACTCATTAATATTTAGACATTTATCATAAATTATACTTTTATCCAAAATTACAAAATTTACTGAGTATATACATGTTATATACATGTACTCTCAATAAAAATTTCACCAAATTTTGAGTTAGCCACAAGGAGTTATAAGGATTTATTTTTAAAATAGTCTTTTCCCATAAAATTCATAACACTTAATCTATACATCCCAAAATCGCCATTTTTGGACATAATCTAGAAAATTCATCAAATTATCATTCCAAATTTTTTCAATATTTTTGAGGGTCGAAAAAACTACGAAACTGAAAACATAATAACCGTTACAATCCCTTACCTCAAAAGAGCAGTACTTCTGACTGGAATATCGGATGTAAAGCCGAAGAAAACTTGCACTGAATAGCAACTCTCAAAGTATCTAAATACTCACAAAAATACGCTCGATAATATAGAGAGAGAAAACTTATGTTTCTGGTGTAATTTTCAATTCTAACTTAAGCACCTATTTATAGGAAAATGATAGAACACCAATGCAGACTAAATTAATAAAATAATATATTTATTTTATTCCTACACATGCCAAGTTGAAAATTCCAGCCCACCATATTTGAAGCTTTAATTCAGCACATGCTTCCAAATAAAAACAAAAGTGGGGCCCACCTTCTAGAAATTTCCACCAAAATAATTTATAAAAAAATTTTCTGAATCAATCATCTCTTAAAATTCATAACAAATCATACGTTCATTTTTAACGGTTCAAAATTTGTGGACATATACTCAACTTATATATGTCTAACATATCCAAAAATAACAACGATCCAACGGTAGGATTAAAAATTATAACTCACGTAATATATCTCAAGAACGCTGATTTTTCGGATTATTAGTCCTTCGGACCAGTTTCATTCAAAAAGTCACCACGATAAATCTACAAAGGATTTTTGGGTGATTCCAATTTCTACGGTTAGCTTACTTCTAGGGCTTTCTTTTGATATATACACAAAGAGTTGTGGATTTTACAAAATCAAGTAATTAACTAATTTTTCTGAAAATCTCAAATTTTATTCTTCATTTCGACAAAATACTAATAAAACACTCCAACATTAATTCCTTCATTTATAACCACATAAATAAATAAATCCATCATTTATATCCACATAAAATAAATATTTTATTATCATATAAATCAATAATTAATTATTCACAAATAATATTACAGAATCACAATAATGACAACGGTGGTTCAAGAGGAAAGAGGGCTTTTCGATAAGGATTTCTCTCTTCTTGGCGGCGCAATTAGGTGACCAAACCTCTCCTCGATGAGTAACTTTCTAGACATTGCCAATAATGCTATCTAATAATATTATTCAAATAATATGAATTATTGATCCGATAATGGAAAATATCAGTAAATGACAATTATTAAAACAACAATAATATAAAATATCAACGCAACAATTATTGAATCAATAAAATAAAATATTGAATAAGTAATTCATCGTAATAATTATTGAGTAGTGCCTTCTTTACGTAAGAATCAATAATTCAAAAATATTGTGCAATACCGTATAATCTCTTGTGCAAACAACGCGTAGACATCGTATTTTACCCACGTGTATTCAACAAGTGTTAACGGGTAAAAATTACGTTATTTATAAAAACTCAAACTTGTCATTTTCTTCATCCGACAATTATTCATTATGGGGCCCATAAAATTGCGCCGTGGTCGTATACGAATATTCTCAAACAAAAAGAATATTCCATGACCAAACGAATATTCCCCAACAAAATGAATATTTTATAACCACTTGCTTATTTGAAAATTTTTATATATATCACCCATAACTTTAAACTTTTATCAATTTAACTATTTACTAAATAGAAAAAAAATTGAATACTTTTATTTCAAAAAATTCGGTCTTACAATCTCCCTCCTTATAAAATTTTGTCCCGAAATTTACGTGCACGGTATTTCAAAGAGTTGAGAATACTTTGCTTTCATCTCGATTCTATCTTCCTTATCATCATGATTTCTCCATTGCTCATCTCCGTATTTTAGATATCATTCTAGAATATGACAAAAAAAAAGGTTAATTGACATATCACAATTTGTCAACTTTAGTAAGAAAATTCAACTTAAATAGGTGTACACACTAACTAGCGAAGGATATTACTCTCTCTCCTTCCTAGTTCTAATCCCGGATCTCCGCCGGAGATCATATCTCTAAGCTCGATACCAAATGTAACGCCCCAAAATAGGTCCAATCCATCCAACCTATTCTTAGTCGCCAAATACATGGTACGAAAAACAACTACAACTTTATTACTACAATTGTCGTGGGCAAAATACAACAACACATATGTTGTGAGTTTTGATACAAATATATACCAACCGTGACTCTCATCCCAACCTTGGATATCACGTCACAATGGCACCTTACATAAATAAAGGCACAATCAAAAACCTGCTTTTAGAAATTAAAACCTTTGGGAAGTGCTCAAGGAAACCTTCGTACATTGGAGGCCATGCGTCAGGTTATGATAGATATCATATGTCCACAGTAATTATCCTTGGTTGACCCAATAGACCCCAAAAGAAAACGAGAAGATTACTATCATATTTTTTCCAATGGTGAGTCTTCTTTTGACATATCATTATCTCCAATTGTCTCAAATTGAAAATTATACTTCAACCAAACACCAAGATTATATAGGTAGTGCTTGTAGATATACTCAAAGAAGTGGATGTGCACAACCCCTGTCTTATGATAACACGAGGTTGTATGTCATTAGACATCTTGTATGATAGTGGCAAAACACCCTTCCAACGTTGGGTTTGCCTCACCCTATTTATTTACCAAATATAACTACTAAATGATGTATAAAATACAACACACTTTTCTATAGTTATTTAAAAGAACTTTCACTATTTAGAGACCACCGCTCTATTAATAGACCCTCGTTATATTCCCTCGACCTCCTCCACACACTCTTATTACTCTTATTAAAGGAATTGTGAAGCAAAAGGGTGAGCACAACTAGCCCAAAGAAAGAATATCATGACTAAAGATAATTAAATTATCAATAGCCTTCATCAGTAATATATCAGAGATTTAGAACATATGGTAGATGATAAAACTTTTCAACCATAGTTGCAGCGGAACGAGCAATCCATTAGAAGAGTCAAATAGATTATAAAGTCTATTATCTTCTCCACATTAAAAGTCCACCAACAATGTTTTATCCCTGTAACATCATTCAACAGTTCCTTTTCACAATCATATGAATAACTCATAATCATAATTGTGATTCTAAATTCCTCTTCGCATCCTGTGACGAAGATAATTTTCATCACATGTCTTTTACCGAAACATCAAAGATCATGGTTATACCAAATCACGCCTCGCATTTATAATCATACTAATAAATTCATCTTTGCACTACTAGCCAAAGATATTCATTATCATTTCATCTTTGCACTACATGCCAAAGATATTCAACAACAGTCATATTTGCACCACATGCCAAAGATATTCATCAATAATTCATTTTTGCACTACATGCCAAAGATATTCAATCAATAATTCATCTTTGACCACGGGCCAAAGATATTAATATCTCAAAGAAATATATAATCATTTTTAGAATTTATATAAACAATAATTATAACCATGTTGATCAATTCACCTTTGAACTTAAGCTAAAGATATTCAATTATAAATTCAATGGTCATGATCATACTAGTAAACAATTCATCTTTGTACTACTGGCCAAAGAGAACCCATAGTCACGATCATACCAATAATCTACCCATCTTTACACTTAAGTCGAAGAGAAATTCCATCACTAGGGTTATAAAAATATTATATATGATAATAAAAATAATATGATAAACAACTGCATTTAATTTCAAGAGTAAGATTCATAAATCAATGATAATTTAGTAAGAAAAAGAAACCAATTTTATCATGAATAGTACTCGTGAATAGTAACTCGTGAATAAGAACTCATGAAAGTAATTCATGAATAAAGTAATAATATCCATATCAAAAAAGGTAGAAATTCCACAATATAAAAAATTAATACCAATATTAATATTATAATGATATTGAAAGAATAACATTTCTTAAACTTATAAACAATTTATTTTAATTGTTTACACTTTACTAAATAATGCATTTAATCATCCTAAAATGCCAAACTCATAAGATTTCATCACCAATAACCAAAACCCTCATAAAAATCAGATATACCTCATATAGGATTCTCAAGCCATAAAATCCTATTTTTCAATTTTCTTACTTCACATAACATATTTAATTCATTTACTCATAACTAGTCTATTTTCATGAAAAATACCAAATCAAGACAAACAAATTTTCTTTTTTACGGATTTAGCGTAATATAGTTCCATATTGAACATATATTTTCTCGTAATTTTAAAATTCATTTACTATTTTTCATATGGCCAAAAACGCCGAATATTTAGACATTTATCATAAAACTATACTTTTATCCAAAAATTCCAAAATTTACAAGAGTATACTTACATATATACATGTACTCTCAATAAAAATTTCACCAATTTTTGAGTTAACCACAAGGAGTTATAAGGGTTTATTTTTAAAATAGTCTTTTCCCATAAAATTCATAACTCTTAATCTATACATCCAAAAATCGCCATTTTGGACAATCTAGAAAACTCATCAAATTATCATTTCAAATTTTTCCAAAATTTTTGAAGGTCGAAAAATTACTAAACCGAAAACATAATAACCCTTACAATCCCTTACCTCAAAAAGAGCAAGATTTTACGTTGGAATATCGGATATAAAGTCAAGAAAATTTGCAATGAATAGCAACTCTCAAAGTATCTAAATACTCACAAAATATACTCGATAATATAGAGAGAGAAAACTTATGTTTCGGTGTGATTTTCAATTCTAACTTAAGCACCTATTTATAGGAAAATGCTAGAACGCCAAAGTAGACTAAATTAATAAAATAATATATTTATTTTATTCCTACACATGCCAAGTTGAAAATTCCAGCCCACCATATTTGAAGCTTTAATTCAGCACATGCTTCCAAATAAAAATAAAAGTGGGGCCCACCTTCTAGAAATTTCCACCAAAATAATTTATAAAATTTTTTTCTGAATCAATCACCTCTTAAAATTCATAACAAATCATACGTTCAGTTTTAACGGTTCAAAATTTGTGGACATACATTCAACTTATATATGTCTAACATATCCAAAAATAACAACGATCCAACGGTCGGATTAAAAATTATAACTCACGCAATATATCTCAAGAATGCTGATTTTTCGGATTATTAGTCCTCCGGACCAGTTTCATTCAAAAAGTCACCACGATAAATCTACAAAAGGATTTTTGGGTGATTCCAATTTCTACGGTTAGCTTACTTCTTGGGCTTTCTTTTGATATATGGCTCATCTCCTAACTCATTATACACAAAGAGTTGTGGATTTTATAAAATCAAGTAATTAACTAATTTTTCTGAAAATCCCAAATTTCATTCTTTATTTCGACAAAATACTAATAAAACACCCTAACATTAATTCCTTCATTTATAACCACATAAATAAATAAATCCATCATTTATATCCACATAAAATAAATATTTCATTATCATATAAATCAATAATTAATTATTCACAAATAATATTACAGAATCACAATAATGACAACCAGGTGGTTCCCAGGAAAGAGGGGGCTTTCCAATAAGGATTTCTCCTTCATGGCGCAATTAATTAGGTGACCAAACCTCCTTGACAGAACTTTCTAGACATTGCCAATAATGCTATCTAATAATATTATTCAAATAATATGAATTATTGATCTGATAATGGGAAATACTGTGCAATGACAATTATTGAAACAACAATAATATAAACTATCAACGCAACAATTATTGAATCAATAAAATAAAATATTGAACAGTAACTACTGTAACAATTATTGAGTAGTGTCTTCTTACGTAAGAATCAATAATTCAAAAAAATATTGTGCAATACCGTGTGCTACTGTGCAACAACGCGTATTACTTTATTTTAACCACCAGGTATTCCAACATGTTGTTATTCAGTGATAATTACGCCGTTATTTATAAAAACTCAAACTTGTCATTTTCTTCATCCGACAGTTATTCTGTTATTGGGCCCATTAAATTCACGCCCGTCGCATTTAATATTCTCCCGACAACAAGAATATTCCATGACTAAACGAATATTCCCGACAAAATGAATATTTTATAACCATTGCTTATTTTACAAAATTTTATATATATCACCCTTAACTTTAAACTTTTATCAATTTAACTATTTACTAAATAAAAAAATTGAATACTTTTATCATTAGGGGTCTTAACTATTTACTAAGTTATTATTTCATAAAATGATAATGAACTATATTTTATTTCAAAAAATTTGGGTCTTACTTTGATTGTAGTTCGTGAAATGAAAGTCTTTGAAACACAAACTTTTGAATAATATTGAAGTGTGAACTTATTTCACTTAATTCATTATCTAAGGTTGTACAGAGTTATAAACTGAACCTAGAGATTTGGTGAAGGAAATCAATATAATAATTTGTTAAAAAAAATACCTATTTTATTAGTTTAAATATGATCCAAAATATTTATTGTGATTTAGTTCAATAGTGAGATTGAAACTAAGTTATAGATATTCAAGTGGATACATATTAGGTGATAATATGTGCATATTAACCTTGAGATTCTATCGGATATAGAATTATTTATATGTTTACACTAACAATATAATTGTATAAACTATAATGTGATAGTTTTTGTGTATATTAATGATATGTTGATCATTTTACATAGTATTGTTAACGTAAACGAGTTTAAGAAATATCTATTTTTTTCTTTATGTTGAAAGACGTGTAAAATAGATGTTATCTTATTATCATGTGAAAATATAGTGAGGATTCCAACTAAACCAATTAAATTGTATTGAGAAGCTATACTAAACTAAGTTTGATATACCTTGAGATTGAAGAATTTAATAATTCTTTAATAGTAGTGGTACACTGAAAGTTAATTCTGATATATCTATTGTAAAGCTGAAGTACACATTCGCTAGTGGGAGCCTTGTGTTTGATATGCAATGCACTAGATCAGATAATACATATAGTTTTAAACTTAGTATACTAATGATTTACATTGGTTTTTGTTAGATCTCTCAATGTTTTAATAGATCACATAAGTGTCACTTATATTTTAGTGAAAAAAATTATAAATTTACAAGTAGGTGAATTTTCACTCAATCTTGAGTTTTGTTTCTTAGATGAGTAAGAAACAAAATGTGTATTTCCCATTTCACAATATGAATCTAATGTTATAATTTTATGAGGGAAGTTTAATGGATTAGGGTGTTTGTTAAAACATTGATTGTAGCCTAGTCTAAAGCCTCCTATTTCACAATATTGTGTTAGTGAATTTTTTTATGTAGTACAAATTATTAATCTTGGATTCATAACTAGTTGTGATCTTGAATAAGTATGAAAATATTCATAAGTAGGTGAATATATAATTATATTTTTACAAGTAGGTGGATATATTATTACCCTTAGTGAGGGAATAATTTACTTGGAGTAGCAAGTAATACTTTTGCTTTATATGATGTAGAAAGCAATTGGAATCAAAATTTGTTGTTGAAACTTAACATCAAATTGTGGCCACTTCCATTGCTTAGTTAACTATGATGTGATAATGAAATTGTTTTGTATATAGCAAATGAGATTACCTTTAATGGTAGGTCTTGACATGTTGGTCATAGACATATTCTTTGTCAGACAATTGATACACGAAGGTATCTTAATATTTGTTTATGAGGAAGTCAAGTGACGACTTGACTTATCTTGTTATTAAGACTCTCACAAGAGCTTAGTAAGTTTAACTACTTGTGATATGGAACTTAAACCACTTTGAGTCAGGGGTGATGGGAACCCAACCTATTCCTAGGTTACCCCTAGTTTATAGATTCAATGGAAAAAATAAGTCACGATTCTTCGGTCGTGTTACTATCGATGTGGTTCCATATGTAGTTTAAGATAGTAACGTCTGTTGCACGACCGAGGCTGAGTTATACTCTTAACAAAGTTGTTGTGTTCTTAGCAACAGAAACACATGTGAAACACTTTGCCTATATGAACTAGAAGTGGAGCCGCTTCTTATAGAGGGTTGTGGTTTACTCTCTTAGAGGTTCATTAAACATTGTATTGCGCATGACCATATTAGCGCAAAGCAATTGAGAATACTTATCGTGGTAGGAGGATTTTGTGTGTGTGTGAAAATTCCGGTCATATCATATAGAAGTAGAGGTTCAATATACAGACACCTTCAACTTCGATGTGGCTTTGAGTTGTTTACACTAAGGGAAGGTTCAATGTTCGTCACACCCTCTTTTATGCACACATGCCTTGGAGTTATTTGATAGGAAGTTGTTTGGATGAAAAATAGTTTTTCCAAACAAGTGGGGGATTGTTATATATTGCACCTTATTTTATACTTTTGTGACTTATTTTATGTCATATTTAAGTTTGATAATTCATCTGTGGACATAATTTAAGTAAGTATAAAATGTGTAACTTAATGTATTATACGTGGAGAATAGGAGAAAATTTTATTTGATTTGTGTAGAAATCATTTGATTAGTGTCTAGAGTGAGACATTTAATAAGGTGCAAATTTGTTTGATAAAACTATTATTTCTTGTCTCATTTAATAAAAAAGACTACTTGACACTTTATAAGTACAAATGTATAGTCTTATTTTATTTTGGAACAAAAGATATTCTTGTGAGACTTTTGAAATTCTATTTAATTATAAATTTATTACTAATATGTAACTTACATCATTTATAGTTACATCATTAGTAGTAATAAAGTATAATTAAAATAGAAATAAATAATAGTTTAATGGTGAAACTATTATAGATATATGTATGTATCTATATGTATAGATATAGATATACTACATATATGTATATTGAGAGAAGTCAGAGAAATACATTTTTTCAGACATAATATTTTTCCACCATGAAAATCTCTCATTCTTTTAGCTATTCTTCTTACAAATAAATAACTACTACAAAGAAGTATTCGTGTGGAACAATTGTGAATTGCTATCACAAATTTGTTCAGTTTTGAGGCTTGACATATATCACGGAGGTATATAAATGCAACCCATGTAAACCGTCGTGGTGGGGGGGCGATAAAGACCTTAAGGACAGGGATCACCCGTGTCACGTCTTCTACAACAATCTTGACTCTACGAAGCTACGGTTCTAACAACTGTACTTGATTTTGCTATAGAACAAGATCGAACTATGTGGTGATCTTCCATACCACATCTGAAACACACATTGGATGACTGTGTACAGTTTGGGCTGATGTGTCCCTCTTGTCCGGACTTGTAACATCTGACTGGTGGTCGTTCTCCTCTATTAAAACTGTTGTTGATGCTGGTGCTGATATCGGTGTCTTTCCATGGTCATTGTTGAATATTCTCTTCTTGAAGTTGTTTCCACTCGGCTTACTTCTTCTATTATCTGGACCAAGATTACCACTAAAGTGATTACCATTTTTGACATTATGATTTCCTCCTCATTGGTTCTCATTGTTACAATAATTATTGCCACTAGTACGATTATTATCGTAATTTCTCTCTCGTTGTCAGTCGCTGTCTCTTGGTTGCAATGTTTATTTCTCTTATTCTACTAATTGAGCCCTATCCACGATATCTGAATATAAACGAATTTTATGAGAAATAAGATGTTGACGAATCTCAAATTTCAAAACTCGTAAGAACATTCGAGTCACGCACTCTTCATTGTCCACCAAGTGAGGCGTAAATCGGGATAACTCAACAATTTTGGCCTCGTACTGCGAGACTGTGGCCTATAGACTCGCCTTACCGCCAAGTATGTCTCGTGTTCATAATGTTTTTCACATATCTATGTTACGTAAATATGTGAAAGACCCGAACCATATTATTGAATTAGAACCAGACGAGATAGAGGAAGATTTAACGTATGAAGAGTTACCTGTTAAAATCTTGGATAAGAAGGATCATATTCTACGCTCTAAAGTTATACCTCAAGTCAAAGTTTTATGGAGAAACCACGATGTTGAGGAAATGACCAGGAGTTAGAATCAAATGAAATCAAGGTATCCTCACTGTTAGATATACCAGTGCACGTACCCTAATTTCGAGGATGAAATTTCATAAGAAGGGAGGTTGTAAGACCCCAGGCTTTTTATGAATAAAGAATAATTTTCTCAAAATATATTTTTAAATATTATGGTGTGGATTTGATATAATGTTATAGTTGTGGGTAATATTTATAAATTTTTGCAAAGTAAGCAAGTGGTTATATAATATTCGATTGGTGGGTATATTCGTTTTAACAGGGAAATATTAAATGCGATGGCAACAATCATTGGTGGACCCCCTAAGCGGAAGTATTGTCGTAGTTAGAAACGCATGTAATTATCTTTTATAAAAATAACTACAAAGTGTTACCATTAAAACCTGTTGAACTACCCGGTAGTAAAAGTACAAGATGTCTGGCGTGGTTGCATAGTAGCATTACGGTATTGATTATTGATGCTTACGTGAGAAGTTACTCGGTTATACTCAATTATTGCACACGATAATTATCGATCATATCTCTCATATTATTGATTCAATTATTGTCACAATGATCATCCGCATTATATTTATTATTATTAAATCAATAATTGAGACGACAAAGTTATTCATATTATTATTTGCAATATTGAGAATGTCTAGAAGTTCATCAAGGAGAGGTTTGGTCACCTAATTGCGCTACTAATAAGGAGAAATCCTTATCGAAAGCCCCTCTTTCTTGGGAAGCGACACGGTTGTTAAATATTGTGAGTTATAATATTAATGATGAATAAGTTGTGTTGATTAAAGATAAATTTGATAGTTCCATTGTGTTGGGATTATTAGTGTTAGTGGAAATCGACATCTATTCCGATGATAATTGATGTCTGGGGGTTATATTGATAAATCGGGTAATTTATCAGATAAATGAGCAATTAATTGCTACTAATTCACATTCTTATATAACTATTTGTTCACATGTGTGTACTATTGAATCACATTCTTGTACTATTAGGGGAGTTGGTGCAAGATTGATAATACTTGCATGATTAAGTTAAAAATGGAGGTATAGTTGAAGGTACTATACTGTAATTAGTTTTTTTCACATGATTATACTATTGAGTCACATGAATGAACTATTAATTCACATTATTTACTATTAGGGGAGGTGGTGCAAGTTTGATAAGACTTGCAGGACTAAATTAAAAATGAAGAAAAAGAGGAAGGTATTATACTGTAATATTTCGAGCCCCAAAACATGCAATTATCGAAACTATATTTTTCTATAAATAGAAGCTCTTTCTTCCTTCATTTTTCACCAATTCACAAAAGCTTTAGAGCAATTATTATAGAGAGAAATTATAGAGAGAAAGAAGAAGAAAGTCTCGCTACCTCACTATTCCAAAGATCCAATTTTTTCTAAAGTAAGGGTATTATTTCTTTTGTATTCATGAAGAGAACTTACATTATTTCATTCTTTATTATTACATTGGAATAACTTTGATACGCATGACTACCCTATACTTGGTGAAATTCTTCTATTATTCCATTCTTTATCATTCTGTTGGAACATCATGTCTGTGCTTTACGCATGACCTGGTTCCATTATTTAACATTCTGTTGGAACAACTTATCTGTGCTTTACGCATGACCTGGTTCCGTTAATTATTATTCTGTTGGAATATCCTATCTGTGCGTTTACGCATGACCTGGTTTTGTTATTTATTATTCTGTTGGAATAACCTGTCTGTGCGGTCTATCGCATGCCTTGTGATTTCTTTTGTTATTTCATTCTTTATTATACTCAGTTGGTTAAAGTTTTGGCTTTTATACTCCATGAAATTAGTGGAATATCCTTGATATTTGCGCTTCATCCAATATCTTTTCATGGAAATATTCTTCTGAGCATTCTTGAATTTTACTCCACAAAGCAGTATCATGTTGACAATTTGGACGTTATTGGTTCCTAGATAAATTAATTCTTGAACTTGTTTTATTGAATTCTTATATCATTGTCATCATCCTCATGTTTATATTATGATGAAAGTCATACTGTGGGCTTTGTAGTGCATAGATGGACTTGGTATGATTATGACCGTGGATTATTTCGGTATAATTATGGACCGTAATGTTACAAATGATGTGTTAAAAGTCCTCGTTGGCTCGTAGTACATTGATGGACGAGTTGTTGGCATGATCATGACCATTGATGAATACATGAATATCCTTGGCACATGTAGTGCATGGATAATTTGTGGTCGTGATACTAATGAATATCCTTGGCAGAAAGTCTTGGGGATGATGTGGTTTATTTATTAAGCCGAGTCTCAAATTGATAAAAGTGATGAAAAACCTTTTAAATCATAGAAGATAGTAGATTTTATTCTCTACTTGACTTTTCTAATGGATTGCTTGTTCTACTGCAGTTAAACTTGATGTTTGTTATATTTTATCGGTTTTAACATATGTTGAAGACTAACGATAAATTATTCTCGCATTATCTTAGTCATAATATTTCTTCTTGAGCTAGTTGAGCTCACCCTTTCTTTCAATGTTCTCTTGAGAAATGAGAGCGAAATAGACTAGTCTGGGAGCGGAGTGGCGGTCCAGATGATAGCATTAGTAGTCCTCACTATTACATTAAATAGTGTGACAATAAATGTAATGAGGACTCCATTGAGTTTGTATATTGTCTAGATGACAATATTCTTATTAAAAACTCTTAGATTATATTTTGTCGTATTTTACACGACTGTTGTATAATTAAGTTGTATTTGAAATTTGTACCATGTATTTGGCGACCCAAGATGGGTGATATATACCTGTTTTGGGGGTGACACATAGAAAGTGACAAAAATATCTCTTATTATCGATTCTTACGTAAGAAGTCACTTAGTATTCAATAATTACCACAGTAGTTGCTGCATAGTATTTTATATCATTAATTTAATAATTGTTACAGTAACATCTGCTAAATATTTTATATTATTTGAATAATATTATTAGTTAGCATTATTGGCAATGTCTATAAAGTTCTATCGAGGAAAGGGGTTAGGTTAGATAATTGCGCGGCAATAAGGATAAATCATTATCGAAAAGCCCCCTTTTATCCTGGGAATGATCTGGTTATCAATATTGCGAGCTTATAATATTAATTGTGAATAATTATTATGTGGTGGATAATGAATCAATTTTTATATAAATGAAGGAATTTAGCATGAAATATTTGTTGAAAGTTCGACATATTTTTCTATGAAATCACAATTATCTTCTCTGATAAAATATTTATTTAAATATATTATTATAATATTACAATATAATAGTATAATGTGATAATATAATAATATAATTTTTATAATTTAAATGGTAATATTATTATAATAATATATAATTTTTAGCATGTGAATAAAAGTAGAGTGAATGTTATCATTTTGATTTTGAATTCCTTTTTCAAAAACCTTCCGTCCACTTCTCCTTTTCAAATGGGTGGAATATTTCTCCTGCAAATCATGTTTTCTAAAGGTGTGGGCCATCAACCAATAAGAAATGAAGTTTAGGCAAAGAAAGAAAGAAAGAAAGAAAGAAAGAAAGTTAGGCGGAGAAAGAGAAAAGTTTGGCAAAGTTAGGTAATTTGTTTATTTTTCCTCCGAAGTTGCATTATAAAAGGGGGGTAACCCTCCATCCTGAACACATCAAAAATTACAAGCATTCCTATTGAAATATTGTGAGTATTTCTTTTGAGTATAAGAATACTTTGAGTGTAACTTATAATGCAAGATTTTCTCAGGATAATATCTGTTATAACGAGTCAGATCTAGTTTCTACTAAGGTAAATGATGTTATTTTCTTTCAATACTCGTAAGGGATATCATTTTCTTTCATACTTCATATTATGTAAGTGATATTATTTCATTTCATATTCCTAAATTTAAACTTACTATGGTAATTATTGCTTCTATAATTCTTGAAATGATTAGAAATTCCTTAAGGTTTTGCGTTTCATCTAATATCATTTTACTAGAATATTGGTCTAAACTTTCTTATTAAATTTTAATTTTTTCATGTTGAGGTACTATTCATCTAGGGTACTATTCATGTGTATTATTCATATGGTACTATTCATATAAGTAATATTCACGACGAAATTTAATTTTTTTTCTTTGTCCAAATTATCTTCTTAAATATTATTTTGAATTTTACTCCACAATTAGTTATCATGTTGACAATTTGGACATTCTTGAACTCTGGATAAATTAAATTATAAATCTCTAATATTTATCCTTGATCTCACTTGATTGATTCTTTATATCATTGTCATCATCCTCATATTTATATTGTGCTGAAAGTCATCTTTGACCATAATGCAAAGATGGGTTGTTGATTGGTATGATTATAACCAAGAATTGTGTATTGGTATAATCATATCCTTTAATGTTACATATAAAGGTTTGTGGTGAAAGTCCTGTTTAGCCCGTAGTGCATAGATGAACATGTGTTCATGACCCACTAGTAATGCAAACAATTATCTTTGGCCCGTAAAGCATAGATAATTCGTTTATTGGAAATAGTTATTGATTGGTGTTATAGGGATACAATATTGATGATGGACTTTTAAATCATAGAAGATAGTAGACATCATGTTATACTTGACTCTTCTAATGGATTGTTATTTTCGCTGCAATTGTTGGTCTAAAACTTGTTGTCTATTGTATTCTATCAGATTTTTTTCTGTTGAGGACTAAGGATAATTTGTTCTACATTATCTTAGTCATAATATTCTTTACTAGGCTAGTTGAGCTCACCCTTTTCTTTTTGGTTCCATTGTTCTTCTCAGGAGGCGAGAATGTAGCTGGGACTAGTCGAGGAGTGGAGTAATGGTCCAAGATGATTATTATATAAGTAGTCCTCACTATTTTGTAAAATAGTGTGACAATAATTGTAATGAGGACTTTATTTGAGTTTGAATATTTTCTACGAGACAATATTTGTATTGAAACTCACAACTTATATTTTGTCATATTTTACACGATAATTAATAGTTGTATAAAAGAAGTATGTATTTGAATTTTGTACCATGTATTTGGCGACTCAGAATGGATTGTGTGGACCTATTTTGGGGGCGTTACAGTTGGTATCAGAGCTTAGGGATATGATCTCTGGTGAAGATCTGGGATTAGAACTGGGAGGGGAGAGACGAGTAAATCCTTCGATAGTTTGTCCTACCTAAGCTTATTTGTTATTTAATTGGTTGGTCGAAATATAGGGATAATATGTGGCATGTCAATTTTTTTAATTAACCATTGTTTTGTGGCAGTATTTGAGAATGATATCTAAATTTTTTGAGATAAGCAACGGAGCACATGAGACCATCGAGACACCGCTAATCAATAACCAGGATAATATGTGTCAGGAAGGCAATAATCCTCATGTAAATAACAACACTGACCAAATGATGAACGATGTGGTGTTTAAGAGCTTTCTACAATTCATGCAACACCGAAGATAGAGACTCCTGTTCAAAATGCATGTGAAAATAATGGTAATTCACGGCTGGTCACTGCTAAGCAATTCAAGGAGTTGGGACCGCTGAAGTTTTTGGAAAAGCCAGAGCCACTTAAGGCAGAAGCTTGGATTAAGCAGATCACCAAAATATTTGATGTCCTAGGATGCACAAAGGAGCAAAAGGTGTTAGGTTTGACCTCTAGAGGTGATCCACCAAGGAAGAACAAGAATAAAAAAGAAGGGTATTTAGGCTCAAACCCTAGTTTTTCCTATCTCTGTAGAAAAAAGGCGTACTCTCCAATAATTAGAATCACGTATGTTGATATATGATATAAGACTACTCTTATAAAGATATCAGGTAACCCATCTAATCTAATTAGAAATTAGGATATTATTTAATTAATTAAATTTAATTAATTAAACTCCCTAATCTTATTAGGGATAATTAATTAATCTCTTTTAAATAATTAGCCTCCTAATCTTATTAAGAAAAATTAGGAGTGCATATATTAAATTAATTCACAAACTCCTTTAGAAATTAATAATAATAATAATCGTAATACTATTTATAAGACTCCTCTTATTAATTTATATTTAATATTTCCAAAATATTAAATAACAATATTAAGCTATTTAATTTACTCTATCACCATAGATTAAATTAAATACACTTAACATATTATTACGATTATGCCATTAACTTCTTAAATAATTATTCTTCCTTTTATGGTGTGACCCTTTAGGCTCTCCATATTAAACCGGTTGTGAATAAATCAATTAGAACAATTCTAATCTCATTTAAATAAATAAATTAAACTATTAATTTATTTAAATAAATAATATTTATTCTACAATAAGGATAAGTCTCCTTAGCGATCAACGACTTTCCAGATAATATAGATTTTAACATTAATCATAAAAGAACATTTGAGTAAATAGTTACCGTACAATTCAATCTTTCCACCATACAATGTCCCAATTAAATATAAGATAAAAAATTACTGTCAAGTCTTATTTTATTTAATTATATATATTTCGATTCCAAAATACACAACTCCGAATGAATGCACCTTGGCCAATGATTCCTGAGTTGTCATTTATAGAATCCCATATGGCATCTCTTCTTTTAATAGGAGTGGTAGATTCTTTATTGATCACTCATTATCTCCACATATAACTTATTACACCTAAGCATACCCTTTGATATACCCTAAGGGTTTTAAGGAATAAGTCAAAGTGTAATTCATTATACACAAGATACTATGATGATCCCAAGTCTAAGGATCACTTATACTACTATCACTACATGAATTCCTATTGACAAGCAAGTAAAACTCTATTAAGTATTCCTTAGAGAGTCACGTTCAGTGAACTTATTCTCCAATAAGCACCTACATACTTGCTTTAGTGTCTCCGCACAAATGATCATGAGATCAATCATCCTCATCCAATGAGAAAGCAACGTATGCACCAATCTATTTGGATTCAGTAATCCCCTTTTTAGTAATCCAACGACTGTGAGCATTTTAGTTTTTAAGCTATCTAAGAATTTAGATCTCATTAGCATGATCTCATCATGATTTTTAAAGCATTGCATAAAACTATGGGTTCATCACATATTATTAAAACAACACCATATAGATAATTAAATGCCTTTAATAAATAACACTTTTATTAATAAATGAATAAGATTATTTACAAAGTATATGTTTTATCATCATACATGATTGGCTTGTATGCATACTACTTTCAATCTCCCACTTGAACTAAAGCCAATCGCTATTGTATCTCATACCCATCTTCTCCAAATGACGATCAAACTGCTGTTATGTTAACGCTTTAGTAAATGGATCTGCAATATTGTCTTGAGAGTCCACATGCTCCAGGGTGACATCTCCTCTTTCAATGATCTCTTTGATAAAAAAAAATGCCGCAACACGTGTTTGGATTTCTGATGAGACCTGAGTTCCTAAGCTTGTGCAACAGCTCCGATGTTGTCAAAGAATAAAGGTATTGGTGCTCTAATGCTAGGAACCACACCAAGTTTGGTTATGAACTTCTTCATCCAAACAACCTCCTCTACAGCTTCACTTGCAGCTATGTACTCTGCCTCTATCATTGAATCATCAATTGTTTCCTGTTTGGAACTTTTCCAACTCACTTCCCCACCGTTTAAGGTAAACACATACCCTGAAATAGATTTACTGTCATCTTGATCCATTTGAAAACTTGAGTATGTGAAGCCCTCTAGTTTCATTTCAGACCCACCGTAGACAAGAAATACATCCTTAGTTCTTCTTAAGTACTTTAGGATATTTTTCACTGCCTTCCAGTGCTCTTCTCCTGGATTCGACTAATATCTGCTTGTTACACTAAATGTGTGAGCAACATCCGATCTAGTACATATCACACCATACATAATAGATTCTATTGATGAAGCATAAGGAATCTTACTCATACAGTATCTCTCCTCAAGTGTCTTTGGGCCTGTTTCTTGAAGAGATATATTCCATGGCTCATCAGCATGAGACCTCTCTTGGAATCTTCCATGCTAAACATCTTTAGCATCGAGTCAATGTACGTTCCTTGGGATAAGCCAAACATCCTTTTAGATTTATCTCTATAGATATTTATCCCAAAAATATAGGATGTTTCTCCCAAGTCACTCATGGAGAAGTGTTTAGATAACCATATTTTAATTGATTGAAGCATAGGAATATCATTCCCTATCAGTAATATATCATCAACATATAATACAAGGAATGAAACAACGCTCCCACTAACCTTCTTGTACACACATGGTTCATCCTCATTTTTGATAAAATCAAACTCTTTGATTGCCTCATCAAAACGGATGTTCCATCTACGAGAAGCTTGCTTCAATCCATAAATGAATCTTTGTAGTTTACAGACTTGATTTTTTCCAACTTCTGAAACAAATCTCTATAGATGTGTTATATACACATCCTCCTCAAGTTTCCCATTGAGGAAGGCCGTTTTCACGTCCATTTGCCAGATTTTGTAGTCGTGATAAGCTGCAATCGCAAGTAAAATTTGAATAGACTTAAGCATAGCTACTGGTGAAAAGGTTTCGTCGTAGTCAACTCCTTGTCTTTGTTTGAAACCTTTTGCTACCAGTCGGGCCTTATAGATCTCTACCTTGCCGTCTGCTCCAGTCTTTCTTTTAAAGACCCATTTACACCCAATAGGCTTAATACCTTCAGGTGGTGAAACCAAAGCCCATACTTGGTTTTCATACATAGAGTCCATCTCAGATTTCATTGCTCCTTGCCACTTCTCTGAGTCTTTACTACTCATAGACTGCTCGTAATTCAATGGATCATCATCATCTATGATGCCTACCTCATTGGCATCCTCACATTTAATCCATACCTATCAGTATCTTCTTGGTGATTTCTTCCTTATTTCTGAATCAGGGTGTGTTACAATATGTTCTTCCACTTGGTTAGGTACCTGACTTTGATCCGTAGTATTTTGTGGTTCTTGAATTTCTTAAAGATATATTTTACTCCCACTTCAAGGATAAAATCCATTTCCAAGAAGGCAGCATGTTTCGTAACAAACACCTTTTGATCAGTTGGATGATAGAAATAATACCATGATGTTTCTTTAGGGTATCCCACAAATCTACACTTGTCGGATCTAGTCTGTAGCATATCATTTTTAAACTTTTTTACATAAATTGGACAACCCCAAGTCTTAACATGCTTAAGATTTGGTTTCTTCCTTGTCCATAACTTATATGGGGTCTTGGGGACGGATTTGGTAGGTACCTTGTTAAGTAGGTATGCAGCCGATTCTAGGGCATATCCCCAAAAGGAAATTGGAAGATCGGTAAAGCTCATCATGGATCGAACCATGTCTAACAATGTTCGATTTCTCCTTTCAGATACACCATTGAGCTGTGTTGTCCCTGGTGGAGTCCATTATGAGATTATTGTTAGAGTTTGTGCCCTAGAGGCCAATTATTTGATATAATTGCTTAACATTTTGATATTATATTTGATTGAATAAATGAATGATTTTATTATGGTTTTATTTACTACGTTATATCAATGTTAACATAATAAAATTCCTTAGAATAATGATACAAATTATATAGTTTTAAGTATGTGACTTGAACATGAAATTATATAATTACAATTAGTATTATTGCTCTTAAATGTCCTTTAGTGAAAGTATCATTGTTGATGGGACAACAATGATACATTGAGACTAGTATGTGGATCGTTGATGACCAAATCTCATTGGTCATAAATATATGAGATATTAAGTCAATGCATAGTATGCGTGTTAGAGAAGCGGTGTCTTTGGATGTACTCCACCATGAGAATTTTATGTGGAGCATTATGCGAAGTGTCATTAGAAATTCTCATAGTGACAATGATGTAATGATCCTCTGACCTGAAATCACTATATTACTACACGAGAATTTATGTACTTTGATATCATCAAAGGTCACCTTTAATAGGGTGCACTATAAAGGCGATTATTGGGTACATCATGAATCGTGTGAGGAATATGAGTGATCTAGATGGAATTTAACCCTCCTATATATTAGGGGTGATATCCATAGGCCTCTTAGTTGAGTAGGACTATGAAATGCATGACCATGATCAAATAGTGATTTGTTTCATATAGCCTACTCATTGATCAAGAAAAATTAGATTAAATTATGAAGAGTATGACACATTCCATGACTCGAGTTTAATCTAGGATGTCAAGGTTAAAAGGATTAAATTACATTGAAACATTGGTCACGAAAAGGTTGCATCGAATCATCGATCTTATTATTACTTGGGTAGCAGTGATGAATTACTAGATGCCGCTCACTGTTTATAATTTTATAATATGATTTTAAAATTATTGCCAACGTAATAATAACCTATAGGGTCACACACTTAGAACGTAACTAAAGGGGAATTAATTTAAATTGTAAGATTTAAATATGTCAATATGATTGATAATATTTAAATTACGAATTTAAATTAATAGGATAATTTGTATATATGTATATTAATTAAGTAAGACTTAATTAATATATAATATATATATAATTCGGATTTTACTGGAATTATGTTTTAATTAATTCCTTTTAACATCTATATATATATATATGATATATCAGCCACTTTAGGAATTAATCAAAAATAAAAACCCTAGCCACTCTTAGAGAGAGACTAGAGAGAAAAACTTCAGAGAAATCCTGATCCTTTGTGGCTAGTACCACGACTCTTTTACAGAAGATTGTGTGACGGTTCGCGAGACGTTCAAGTGGATACCGTAGATGTGCAGTTCGTTTGGATTGCATTGGAGATTCGATCGTATCAATTCTAGCTTCTATAATCGGTATAAATTTCTAACCACTTAATTAATGTGTTTTTCGCATGGATCCTGTTTTAGGGTTTCAGAATTGGCTTTGAAAATTTTTAAATTCCGCTGCGTTTTCGTGTTGAAATCCCAACAATTATACCATTTTCTCTGAGACAATTGAGAAACTCATCGCTTAAGTATTCACCACCTCGATCCGATCGAAGAATCTTAATACTTTTGTCAGTTTGTTTTTCTACTTCACTTCTAAACTCTTTGAACCTTTTAAATGATTCAAATTTGTATATCATTAAATATACATATCCAAATCTTGAGTGATCATCAGTGAATGTAATAAAATAAGAATACCCTCCTCGTGCAATCGTTGTCATAGGTCCACATACATCTATGTGTACAAACGCTAACAACTCTATAACTCTTTCTCCTTTTTCACTAAAAGGACATTTAGTCATTTTTCCCATGATACAAGATTCACAAGTTGGATATGATTCATAATTCGATAGCTCTAGGAGCCCATCTTGATGCAACTTGGATAATCTTGTTTCATTAATATGACCAAGTCTACAGTGCCACATATAGGTATAATTAACATCATCTCTTTTCCTATTCTTAGTTTGTTCAATTTGAAGTATATTTTCATGCAAGTTAAGTATGTACAGTCCATTTCAAAAATTACCAACATCATATAAAACATTATTATTATAAATAGAACAATGTCAAAAATATCCATATCCAATACAGAAATTGAAATAATGTTTCTAATGATATTCGGAACAAAATAATAATTATTTAAATTAATGAACTTTCTCGTAGGCAGTGCTAAATAATAAGTCCCTACAGCTAATGCAACAACCTTTGCTCCATTTTCCACTCGTATGACGACCTCATCCTTGTTCAACTTTCTACTTCTGACCAATCCCTACATAGTATTACATATGTGAGAACCACAACCGGTATCCAATACCCAAGTAGATTTTTGACTTTCTTAAAAATTAATTTAAATCATAAACAAACCTTGATTAGGATTCGAAGCTTCTCCAAGCTTCTTCTGCTTTTGCTCCGCAAGATAATCCATGTAGTTCCTCTTCTAGTGACCCGACTTGTTGCAATGGAAGCAAATTCCTTTGCTAGATGGATCAGGTTTCTTTTGATCCTTCACTTTCGCCTTCCCTTAGCCTTTTTGGATTTCTTCTTTTCAAAAGATACCTTGGGCCTCTTCCTTTTCTTGGAAGAATCATCCATTATTAAGACATGGTCCTTCTTGGATGGGAAGTGACCTTCAGCAGTTTTCAACATGTTAAGTAATTCAGGTAAGCTGACATCTAACTTATTCATGTGAAAATTCACAAAAAATTGTGAGATGGTGTCCGGGAGTGACTGCAAGACTAAATCTTAACTCAACTCCCCATCCATGACGAACCCAAGATGTCCAAGACGTTTAATCAGATTGATCATCTTTAAGACATGAGTCTCAACAATAGTTCCCTCGGTCATTCGAGATCGGAAGAGCTCCTTAGATATTTTATATCTAGTTGTCCTACTTTGCTCACCATACATCTCTTGTAGGTACAACAGTATAGTAGGAACATCCATGATTTCATGCTAACGCCGAAGCTCGTTACTCATGGATGCGAACATGATGCATTGAGCTACAGATGCATCATCTTGCCACTTTCTGAAAGTAGCAATCTCTTCCTCAGAGGTTGTTTCTACAACTTTTACAGGGACGCGCGAATTTAGGACATAAGAAAGCTTTTCAACAGTGAGAACAATTCTCAGATTCCTTAACCAGACCGTTAAGTTCGATCCGGTCAGTTTGTTAGCATCAAGTAAGCTACGCAATGAAATTAGTTAGTGTGACATTTTCAAATTTCTGCATATGAAAAAAATAACATTTTTAGCAAACATTCATTTAATTAATTTATTTTACCAAAATAAATTAGGTCTTATTTTATATTGGTATCTCCCACTATTTTCTTTGAACTATATTACCCTTATCTATATAGTTCGGCAAAATATAATTAAAGTTTTTTCTAGTGAGAATAAGGATCCCATTTCAAATATATATAGTCTTGTGGTGACAAAACAAATTATATATAAATAAATAGGAAGACAACTCCTTATCAATTACATCATCATGTAACTCCTTATTTTTTACCTTTTGGATTATTTTGATCAAGTGGTGGCACATCCGAATCAAAATTATCTATGTTAAGTCCAACCTAGCACTTCCATATATTCAAAAAAGAAAAATATTAGCCTTGTGGT
The DNA here is from genome assembly GCA_020205605.1 of Panax ginseng. Taxonomy (NCBI): domain Eukaryota; kingdom Viridiplantae; phylum Streptophyta; class Magnoliopsida; order Apiales; family Araliaceae; genus Panax; species Panax ginseng. The sequence goes on from CM035136.1 coordinate 41,738,985, forward strand.
GACACAACAAAATAATATTGTTCAATTTTCTGTATAAGCATCAAATGTGATAAATTAACATCTTAAATACTTAATACTTGCCTTGTGGTGACACAAAAAAATCATATTAAATATTTAATACTCTATTAATTTTATCATGCTAGCGACGTTCGATATTCCAAATATCTTTGAACGCTTAGTACTTAATATAAATTCTTTGAGGGATTTGGTAATATTTGTCTCATCTTATTTAGTGTGTGTGTGTGTGTGCACACACACACACACACACACATATATATATATATATATAATACTAGCATGCAAATATAGAATACAATATTTTACCAGGATTGATTATGAACTTTTATTCTAGTTTGGTTCACTAGAGCCACCAAGTGAACCAAAAGGTCAAACCCTAGTGTGCAAGAATTAACAGTTAAATATAACTATTGCATTTAAACCCGAACTTCGTTACAAACGGGTCTTCAAGTGCTCTTTGCTCCTTGATCTCCAATTCTTCGAGAAATTCTAACTAATCCTATTATATTAACTATTTAATTTAAATAAAAACCTGTCAACGTCGGGATTTTTTTTCCCTTCTCCTGTTCTTGTCTTTTGGTGTTCTCATGTAAGGTGAGATTTTTTTGAAAAAACAAGTTATGAAAAGGTCTGACATGTATATGTTGACAATTGGACTGTAAGAGTCGCCAGTTGGTATTTTTAAATGGTTGCACCAACTCAACCGAGAAAAGGTTTGCACATTGGCATAGTTATGTGACACTGAAACCGAGATTCGTTAAGGTCCGGGGGCTTGATTATGCGGAGGGAAGGTGTTAGGCACCCCCCGACATTCGTGTTACCACGGTGACCGCCACTTTCAATTAAACTGTTATATGAATGTGTGTGTGTGTGGGTCAATGTGCAATTATTTGGAAGTAGTGCTATGCCTCGTTTTCACCTATATACAAAGGGTTTGAATTTTGTATAAAAGTTCAGTTTTAACAAGATATAGCAATGATGTTTTGTAAAAGAGGTTTTTTCAAACCCTTATGCTCAATAGTAATTGAGGCCTTTGATACTCCCATTTTATTATGTGTTCGGCTTAATTGCTTTTATTTTTTGAGATGCGAAACATCTTCGAGAAAATAAGATATAGAAATGCCAAACTCCTTGTGGGCATGAGAGCCGTCTAAGGAAATTCAAACACCGTGAATAATTTACAAGCCATGTACAACTGAAAATGTCCATCATGGGAACCGAATATAGATTCAGGAGACTGAATATGTGATCACATGATTCCTAGGCTCACATGATATGCAGTTTGTGTTAGGTTTGTAATATTCATGAACACAATCAAATTGCACAAAATAAGCGGAAACGAGGAAAATCAGAGTTTAAAAATTTTACAAACCATATACCCGGATCATCCTTTATGCGCAATTATTAATTAAACGAAAAGATAAAGAACAAAAATCATACCCTTGAAGATTCGAGCTTCCTCAGGTACAAGTTCACCTCCAATCATTTTCGCATTCAACTTGAAACCACCGGGTTTGGTTCCTTCCTTTGATCAACATTAGCCACCCAAGTGTTTGGCCTCTAGAGGTGATCCACCAAGGAAGAAGAAAGATTCAAGAATATGGGTATTTGGCAAAACCCTAGTTTTTCTATCTCTCATAGAAAAAAACGCGATTCTCCCAACTATTGGAATTAAATGCTCATATGAAAAGTCAACAACAACCCCTACACCCATAATAAGACTCCTCTTATTTATAGATATTGGCAACCCTCCTTAACAATTAAGGATTGAGTTTTTAATTAATTAAAATCCTTTAATTAATTAGCCTCCTAATCTTATTAGGATATATGAGAGTACTTTTATTAATTAATTCCTAAACTCTTTTAGGAATTAAATAATAATAATAGTAATAATAATAATAACTCCTCTTATTAATTTATATTTAATATTTCCAAAATATTAAATAATAAATATTAAGTTATTTAATTTATTCTATCACCATAGATTAAATTAAATATATTTAATATATTATTACGATTATGCCATTAACTTCTTAAATAATTATTCTTCCTTTTATGGTGTGACCCTTTAGGTTCTCCATATTAAACCAGTTGTGAATAAATCAATTAGAACAATTCTAATCTTATTTAAATAAAGAATATTTATTCTACAATAGGGATAAGCCTCCCTAGCGATCAACGACTTTCCAGATAATATAGATTTCAACATTAATCATAAAAGAACTTTTGAGTAAATAGTTACCGTACAATTCAATCCTTCCACCATACAATGTCCCAATTAAATATAAGATATGGAATTACTGTCAAGTCTTATTTTATTTAATTATATGTATTTCGACTTTTAAATCCACAACTTCAAATAATACAAATTAGAAACTCTTTTCTAATTTCATTCTGCCTTGGCCAAGGACTACTGGGTTGTCATTTATCGAATCACATAGGACATTTTTCTTCTTTTACTAGAAGTGATAGATTCTTTATTGATCATACATTATCTCCACGTACAACTTATTATACCCAAGCATACCCTTTGATATACCCTAAGGGTCTTAAGGAATAAGTCAAAGTATAACTCGTCATACACAAGATACTATGATGATCTCAAGTCCAAGGATTACTTGTACTACTATCACTCACAGAATTCCTATCGATGAGACAAGTAAAACTCCATTAGGTATTCCTTAGCGAGCCACGTTCAGTGAACTTATTCTCTAATAAGCACCTACATACTTGCTTTAGTGTCTCCACACAAATGATCATGAGATCAATCATCCTCATCCAATGAGTAAGCAACGTATGTACCAATCTATCCGGATTCACTAATCCCCAATTCAGTCATCCAACGATTGGGAACTATTTTAGTTTTAAGCTTTCTAATAATTTAGATTTCATTAGAATGATCATCATCATTATTCTAAAAGCATTGCTTAAAACTATGGGTTTATCACATATTATAAAATAGCATCATGTAGATAATTAAAGCCTTTAATAAATTAATACTTTTTATTAATAAATGAATAAGATTGTTACAAAGTATATGCTTTATCATCAAACATGATTGGCTTATGTGCATACTACTTTCAATCTCCCACTTGCACTAAATCTAATCGTCATTGTGACGCCCCCAAAATAGGTATACATCACCCATTCTGAGTCGCCAAATACATGGTATAGAAACAAATACAACTTCAATATTACAATTATCGTGCAAAATACGACAACACATATACTGTGAGTTTGAATACAACTATTGTCTAATAGAGAGTATACAAACTCAAAAGGAGTCCTCATTACAATTATTGATACACTATTTTACAAAATAGTGAGGACTACTAAAACAACTATCTTGAATCATCACTACATACCCCGGCTAGTTCTTGCTAAATTCTCTCCTCCTAAGAAGAACAATGGAACAAAAAGGAAAAGGGTGAGCTCAACTAGCCCAGTAAAGAATATTATGACTAAGATAATATACAACAATTTATCATTAGTCTTCAACAGGGAAAAATCTGATAAAATATAATAGACAACAAGTTTTAGATCAACAAATGCAGCGGAAACAACAATCCATTAGAAGAGTCACGTAGAGAATGAATTCTACTATCTTCTAAGATTTAAAGTCCATCCTCAATATTTTATCCCTGTAATATCAATCAATATACATCTTGAATCAAATATTCATCTTTGCACTACTGAGCCAAAGATATTCATTTCATATCACCATTGGGTCATATTCATCTCAACACCTGTTCATCTTTGCACTACAAGCCAAAAATATTCATTAGGTAATCATTCATCTTTGCACTACAGGCCAAATATATTCATCAGTTAATCATTCATCTTTGCACTACATGCCAAAGATATTCAGTAATATCATCATTTAGGACTGAGGATGATAAAAAATATATTAAAGAAAACGAATCCAGTGAGATAAAAGAACAAATATTAGGGATTCGTATTACAGTTTATCCAAGTTCAATAATACTCCATAATAACAAATTTTGAAGCAGAATTCAAAAATAAAGATCAAAACATGGATACAATCAAAGATAGTAACCATAATAGACATCTTGGACAAAAAGGAGAAAATTTTATTTTCTGGTGAATAGTGTCGTATTCGTGAATAGACGTGAATAGTGCCGTATACGTGAATAGTAACTCCGACATAAAAAAGTAAAAATTCCACAATAAAATCCATACTAATATTTCGGTATAATGATATTGAAAGAATAACATCATTAGGAAGAAAATAACATTCCTTACCTCAAAGAAACAGTACTTCAGAATGAAATGTCGGATATGATGCTGAATGAAACTTGTACTGAATAGCAACTCTCAAAGTATCTAAATACTCACAAAATACGCTCGATAATATAGAGAGAGAAAGAGAGAAAGCTTATGTTTCTGGTGTGATTTTCAATTCTAACTTAGCCCTCTATTTATAGGAAAATGTTAGCACGCCGAAGCAGACTTGACCTACTACATGATGGCTTTACATTCTAGTATTGCCACCCACCACATTTGAAATTCAATTTGAGCACATTTCTCATCAACAAAAAGTGGGGCCCACCAATTCTAAAATTTTCCACCAAAATGATAAATTCTGAAACTTCAACAATTTCTTAACCAATCACCTCTTAAAATTCATAACAAATCATACGCTCATTTTTAACGGTTCAAAATTTGTGGACATATACTCAATTATATATGTATAACATATTCAAAAATCACAACGATCCAACGGTCGGATTAAAAATTATAACTCACGCAATAGAGCTTTAAGAACACCGATTTGATCTTTTAATACCTCAAATCCGACAAAATACTAATAAAACACCTCAACATTAATTCCTTCATTTATAACCACATAAATAAATCCATCATTTATATCCACATCAAATAAATATTTCCTTATCATATAAATCAATAATTAATTATTCACAAATAATATTACAGAATCACAATTATGACAACCAGGCCGTTCCCAATAAAGAGGGGGCTTTCCAATAAGGATTTCTCCTTACTGGCGCGCAATTAGGTGACCAAACCTCTCCTTGATAGAAATTTCTAGACATTGTCAATAATGTTATCTCATAATATTATTCAAATAATATGAATTATTGATCCAATAATGGGAAATACTGTACAGTGACAATTATTAAAACAACAATAATATAAAATATCAACGCAGCAATTATTGAACCAATAAAATAAAATATTGAACAAGAATTATCGTAATAATTATTGAGAAAAGTGCCTTCACGTAAGAATCAATAATTCAAAAAATCATGCAAGACTATAGTGCTTGTGTGTAACAACGCGTATTACTTTATTTTAACCACCAGGTATTTCAACAATGTTAACGCTAACAACTACGCCGTTATTTATAAAAACTCAAACTTATCATTTTCTTTATTCGATAGTTATTCTATTATGGGGCCCACAAATGGCTGCGCCGTTGTATGAATATTCTCCGACAGCAAGAATATTCCACGACCAAACGAATATTCCCCGACAACAATGAGTATTTTATAACCACTTGCGTATTTTGAAAAATTTCATATATTACCTTTAACTTTTTATCAATTTAACCATTTACTGAATAATAATTATAAGAAAAATTGAATACTTTTATTTCATAAAATTCAGGGTCTTACAATCTCCCCTCCTTATGAAATTTCGTCCCCGAAGTTTACGTACCTGGTATTTCAAAGAGTTGAGAATACCTTGCTTTCATTTCAGATTCCATCTTCCCTGTCATCATGATTTCTCCATTGCTCATCTCCTGTATTTCAGATATCATTTTAGAATACAACTTCAAAACAAAGGTTAATTGACATATCAAAATTTGTCAGCTTAAGTAAGGAAATTCAGCTTAGGTAGGACACACACTAGCGAAGGATATTACTCGTCTCTCCCTTCCTAATTCTAATCCCGGATCTCCGCCAGAGATTATATCCCTAAGCTCTGATACCAACTGTGATGCCCCCAAAATAGGTATACATCACCCATTCTGAGTCGCCAAATACATGGTATAGAAACAAATACAACTTTAGTAATACAATTGTCGTGTAAAATACGACAACACATATACTGTGAGTTTGAATACAACTATTGTCTAATAGAGAGTATACAAACTCAAAAAGGAGTTCTCATTACAATTATTGATACACTATTTTACAATAGTGATGACTACTAAAACAACTATCTTGAATCATCACTCCATACCCCGGCTAGTTCCTGCTAAATTCTCTCCTCCTGAGAAGAACAAACAAAAAGGAAAAAGGTGAGCTCAACTAGCCCAATAAAGAATATTATGACTAAGATAATATACAACAATTTATCATTAGTCTTCAACAGGGAAAAATCTGATAAAATATAATAGACAACAAGTTTTAGATCAACAAATGCAGCGAAAACAACAATCCATTAGAAGAGACACGTAGAGAATGAATTCTACTATCTTCTAAGATTTAAAGTCCATCATAAATATTTTATCTCTGTAACATCAATCAATATACATCTTGAATCAAATATTCATCTTTGCACTACAAGCCAAAGATATTCATTTGTATCACCAGTTAGTCATGTTCATCTCAACACCTGTTCATCTTTGCACTACGGGCCAAAGATATTCATTAGGTAATCATTCATCTTTGCACTATAGGCCAAATATATTCATCAGTTAATCATTCATCTTTGCACTAAATGCCAAAGATATTCAGTAATATCATCATTTAGGACTGAGGATGATGAAAAATATATTAAAGAAAACGAATCCAGTGAGATAAAAGAACAAATATTAGGAATTCGTATTACAGTTTATCCAAGTTCAATAATACTCCATAATAACCAATTTTGAAACAGAATTCAAAAATAAAGATCAAAACACGGATACAATCAAAGATAGTAACCATAATAGACATCTTGGACAAAAAGGAGAAAATTTCATTTTTCGGTGAATAGTGCCGTATTTGTGAATAGTGTCGTATACATGAATAGTGCCGTATACGTGAATAGTAACCCCGACACAAAAAGGTAGAAATTCCACAATAAAATCCATACCAATATTTTGGTATAATGATATTGAAAGAATAACATCATTAGGAAGAAAATAACATCCCTTACCTCAAAGAAAAAATACTTCAGAATGAAATATCGGATAGATGTTGAATGAAACTTGTACTGAATAGCAACTCTCAAAGTATCTAAATACTCACAAAATACGCTCGATAATATAGAGAGAGAAAGAGAGAAAGCTTTTGTTTCTAGTGTGATTTTCAATTCTAACTTAGCCCTCTATTTATAGGAAAATGTTAGCATCTTTGTCAAACTTGACTGACCTTACACCGATGGCTTTACCTGCTACTATTACCACCCACCACATTTGAAATTCAATTTGAGCACATTTCTCACCAACCAAAAGTGGGGCCCACCAATTTTAGAATTTTCCACCAAAATGATAAATTTTGAAACTTCAACAATTTCTGAACCAGTCACCTCTTAAAATTCATAACAAATCATACGCTCATTTTTAACGGTTCAAAATTTGTGGACATATACTCAATTATATATGTATAACATATTCAAAAATCACAACGATCCAACGACCGGATTAAAAATTATAACTCACGCAATAGAGCTTTAAGAACACCAATTTGATCTTTTAATACCTCCAATCCGACAAAATACTGATAAAACACCTCAACATTAATTCCTTCATTTATAACCACATAAATAAATCCATCATTTATATTCACATCAAATAAATATTTCCTTATCATATAAATCAATAATTAATTATTCACAAATAATATTACAAAATCACAATTATGACAACCGGTAGTTGCTCTCAGGAAAGAGGGTGCTTTCCAATAAGGATTTCTCCTTACTGGCGCGCAATTAGGTGACCAAACCTCTCCTTGACAGAACTTTCTAGACATTGCCAATAATGCTATCTCATAATATTATTCAAATAATATGAATTATTGATCCGATAATGGGAAATACTGTGCAGTGACAATTATTAAAATAACAATAATATAAAATATCAACGCATCAATTATTGAACCAATAAAATAAAATATTAAATAAAGAATTACTGTAATAATTATTGAAAGTAAAGGCCTTCTTATGTAAGAATCAATAATTCAAAAATCTTTGTGCAATACCGTAGTGCCATCGCCTGCAACAACGCGTATTATTGTATTTTAACCACCAGGTATTTCAACGGAGTTAATGGTAACAACTACGCCGTTATTTATAAAAACTCAAACTTGTCGTTTTCTTTATCAAGCGCTTATTTACATTATGGGCCCACAAATGGTCGGCAAATCGGATTTAATATTCTCTGACAGTAAGAATATTCCACGACCAAATGAATATTCCCCGACAACACTGAGTATTTTATAACCACTTGCGTATTTTGAAAATTTTCATATATTACCCTTAACTTTAACTTTTTATCAATTTATCCATTTACTGAATAATAATTGTAAGAAAAATTGAATACTTTTATTTCATAAAATTCATGGTCTTACAGCCATGGTATCTCATACCCTTCTTCTCTAAGTGACGATTATCCTGCTGTTGGATAAGTTTTAGTTAATGGATATGTAATGTTGTTCTTGAGAGTCCACTATCTCTATAGTGATTTCACATCTTTCAATGATTCTTATAATCAAATGAAAGTGCCACAACATATGTTTAGATCCAAGATGAGACATATTATCTATTTCTAGTTCTGTAATGAACTTTTTATCCAAGCAATCAACTTGTAACTTCATTTATAGCTATATACTTTGTCTTTATCACTAAATCAGCAACTCTTTGCTGTTTGAAACCTTTCCAATTCACTGCACAGTGATCTTCTCCAGAATATGACCGATCATCATCAGGTCTTGTATATTTCATTGCATACATGATTGTCACTCATGCGATCTCTCTTTTCAGGAGTTTATGGGGACTATTAAGAGAGATACACTCCAAGGCTCATCAACATGAGAATTCTCTTGGAGTTTGCCATGCTAAACGACTTTAGCATCATATCAATATATGTTCCTTGGGTTAAGTCGAGCATCCTCTTAAATCTATCTATATAGATTTGTATCCCCAATTAAGATACTCTTCCAAAATCATTCATGGAGGAATGTTTAGACAACTTTATCTTTACTGATTGTAGCATTGGTATGTCATTCCTTATCCGTAGTATATCAACATATAATACTAGGAATGTCACGACGCTCCCACTGACCCTTTTGTACACACTAGGTTCATTCTTGTTTTTGATAGAATCAAACTCTTTTGATTTGTTTCATCAAAATGAATGTTCCATTTTGAGAAGCTTGCTTCAATCCATTTCTCCGAGTGTCTACAACTCTTACCTCATCGTATGTAACTGGATCATCATCTTTATGACGCGTACCTTATCATCATCATCCATGATGAATCCATACCTCTCAGGTATCTTTGGTACTATTCCAGATTTACGATTCAGTTGTGGTACAATAGGTCTATCTACAAGTTCCTCTTATTTGACTTATAGTGATTTGTGGTTCTTGAACTCTTCAATATCTATTATCCTCCCACTAGCTTCTTTATTGATAAACACCTTTATCTTAGAAGGTAGTGTGTTTCGTAACAAACACCTTTTGCTAAGTAGGATTATAGAACATATACTCTAAACTTACTTTAGGACGTCTCACAAATCTGTACTTGTCAAATCTTGTTCCAAGCTTATCCTTTGAAACCTTTTCACATAAGTTGGACAACCCCATATCTTAACATACTTAAGATTAGGAATCCTTCTTGTCCATAACTTTTATGGAGTCTTGGGGCCGGATTTTGAGGTTACCTTTTCCGTAGATATGCAACCATTTCTAGGACATGACCCCAGAAGAATACTGGAATGTTGGTAAAATCATTGTGGACTGCACCATGTCCAACAAAGTACGATTTTTCCTTTTAGATAAACCAATCAATTATTGCGTATCGAGAGGCGTCCATTATGAGAAAACCATTTGAGATGATCTAGAAACTTATTGCACAAGTATTTATTCCTTGATCTAATCAAAGAATCTTAATACTTTGCCAATTTGTTTCACTTCTGAATTCTTTGAACCTTTCAAATAATTCATACTTGTATTTCAGTAAATACACACATTCAACTCTTTGAATGATCTTTTCAAAAAAAAAAACTCTTTGAATGATCATCTCCTTTTCTTATACTAATTTGTTTAATATGCAAAATATATTTTCACGTAATTCAAGTACATAAAATCCATTAAGTAATATTTCAGTTCTATACAAAATATTATTATTATAAATAGAACAACAATTTTTCTTAATTATAATACCAAATATTTCATTGTCCAACAATAAAATGGAAATAATATTTCTAACGAGAACTGGAATAAAATAACAACTTATTGACTTAATAGACTTGCCCGTAGGCAATGCTAAACAATAAGTTCCTATGGATAATGTAGCAACCTTTGCTTCATTTTTCACACATAGGATTACTTATCTTTGTTTAGCTTTCTACTTCTGCTTGGTCCATTCATAAATCTATTTTTATGATAACCAAAGTCGGTATGCAATACCCAAGTAGAACCTTGACTTAATTTTTTTTTTATTTTAAATCATGAAAAAAATTGAATTTGTAACCGAAACTTCACTAAGCTTCTTCTGGTTATCCTCTGCAAGATGCTTCTTACAGTTTTTTTCCAGTGTCCAGGCTTATTACAGTGGAAGCAAACTCCTTTGCTATCCGTATCCGTTTTGTTCTTATTATCCTTTATTTTATTTTTTTTGCCTTTTTTATTCACCTTCTTTGAATCGTTCTTCTTTTCAGAAGATCATTTGGCCCCTACTAGTAAGACTTAGTCTTTCTTGGTTGGAAAGTGACTCTCAACATTTTTCAACATGTTAAGTAAATCAGCGAAGCTGATATCTAGCTTGTTCATATGAAAAATTCACGACAATTGTGAAAGGAGTCCGGGAGTGAGTGCAAGATCAAATCTTGGCTCAACTCTCCATCCATGACAAAATCCGTTGTCCTAATTGATCAATCAAATTGATTATGTTAAGGACTTTTATCTGTACTGTAGTGTCATCAGTCATTCTAGATCGGAAGAGCTCCTTAGATATCTGATATCTATCAGTCATAATTTCCTCACCATCAACTACTTGATGTGCAGAAATATAATAGGAGTATCCATAGTTTCAGGCTGACGCTGAAGCTTGTTACTCATGGATACGAGCATGGTGCATTGAGCCAACTGTGCATCATCTCACCACTTTCTAAAAGTAGCAATCTCTTCCTCAGAGGCATTGTCTGCAACCATTGCAGGGATAGGCGTATTAAGGACATAAGATAGCTTTCAGCCATGAGAACTATTCTCAAATTCCTTAACCAATCTGAGTAATTCGGTTAAATAACATTTAATATGTTTCGCAATGATAGTAATTCAGACATTGTAAAATTCTGTAAATGAATTTGTAATTAACAACATTTTAGCATACATTCTTTTATTAATTACCAAAATAATTTAGGTCTTGTTTTAAATTGGTATCTTCCACTATTTTCTTCAAACTATATTACCCTCAATATATACAGTTCGGTAATATCTAATTAAAGATATGCTAGTGAGAATAAGGATCCCATTTCAAATGTATATAGCCTTGTGCGTGCACAACAAACTATATATAAATAATTAGGTAGACAACTCTTGTCAATTACATCAACTATGTAACTCCTTGTATTTTGCCTCTTAGATCATAATGGTCAAGTGTGTGCACATCCGAACTAAAATGATCTAAGTTAAGTCATTCCTAGCACTTCCATATATTTGAAAGAAAAACAATGTCTTTGTGTGTGCACAACAAAACAGCATTGTTCAGTCATTTATAAGCATTAAATGTGATAAAATAACATCTCAAATATTTAATACTTGTCTTGTGTGTGCACAACAAATTCATATTAATTATTTAATACTTTATTGTTTTACCATGCTAGAAGGCGACGTTCGATAGTCCAAATATCTTTGAACGTTATAACTTAATATAAAATGTTTGAGGGTTTGTTATTAATTTGTCTCATCTTGTTTAATTATATATATATATATATATATATATATATATATATATATATATATATATATATATATACGGAAAGGATCAAGAGCATAATTCTTAAATAGCATAACGTCTTAAATAACATAATTTTATCAAAAGCGGCGTAGTTTTTTGATAAGGCAGCGATGGCATTTTTGTAAATACCATGCCACCGCGTATTTAAAAAAATGCCACGCATCTTATCAAAACTACGTCGTTTTGATAAAACTATGCTATTTAAGGCGTTATGCTATTTAAGGATTATGCTTTTGTTCTTCCCAGTATATATATATATATATATATATATATATATATATATATATATATATATATATATATATATAGTATAAGCATGCACATATAGAATACTATATTCTACTCGGATTGATTATGGACTTTTATTCTAGTTTGGTTCACTAGAGCCACCAAGTGAACCAAAAGGTCAAACCCTAGGGGTGCAAGAATTAATATTTAAATATAACTATTACATTTAAACCGGGCTCCATTACAAACGGGTCTTCATTTCGCTTGCTTGCTCCTTGATCTCCAATTTTTCAAAATTAATTCTAACTATTCCTATTACAAAACTATTTAAAATAAATAGAAACCTTGATCAGCAGTCAAGGGGAAGTACATAGGAGGGAGATAAAATTTACATTAAGAAAAAATTAGAGAAGACAAGGTACGCAGACCCCATTTAATAAAACTCATACATTCATGCATCCAACTAAAATAAAATCCAATCACATTGGTCAATAGTCCATAAGCAATCCCATTTATTATCATACACATCACCATATGCATCAATAAATAATATTCATCTCATGAATAATAAACATTCAATATATATATTGATATCATTTAATGAATAAATTTAGTTAGTATAAATCTAATTTTGAATCAAAATAAACTCTTTTATTTTAATCCAAATTTAAATCAAAATAAACTCCTTTATTTTAATCAAAATCTTTAATCAAAATAAACTCTTTTATTTTAATTAATTATGGAATCCAATTCCAATAAAAAAAAACTCCTTTAATAAAGGAAACACGAATTCTCTTTCCTATTCATAAATAAACTCATTTATTTTGAATAGTATGAAATCTTATTTCATATCTAAATAAACTCTTTTATTTAAGGAAACATGGATTCTCTTTCCTATTCACAAATAAATTACTTTATTTTGAATAATATGAAATCTTATTTCATATCTAAATAAACTCCTTTATTTAAGGAAACATGAAATCCAATTTCAACTCCAATTAGTTATCATGGAATCCAATTGTAACTCTAATTAGTTAGCATGAAATTCAATTTTAAAATTAAAATAAACTTTTTATTTTAATTATAAAAAAATATATATATATATATATATATATATATATATATATATATAATATTACTGCATCACAGTTTAATCTTGCAACACACGAATCATCATACCTTTAAATTGTATATATAATAACGTGAATAAAGTGATGGATCTTCAGATTTCGGTATAATCAGGCTAGGATATATATATATATATATATATATATATATATGGATTCCATCAACAGCAATCGATTGTTGGGAGCAACTCATTTTTGGCCGCCTACAGTTGAAGTGGCTTTATAAAAAAAATTGCATAAGTATGTAAGACAACATGGTAGTTGGCCAAAAATGGGTTGCTCCCAACAACCGGTTGCTGTGGATGAAATCTCATATATATATATATATAGAGGCCGGATCAGGTCCGGACTTCCAGACCGGACCAAAATTCGGATTTTTTTTTTACTTTTTTTTTAAAACAACTAAAAAAAATAATAATTATGGAATTGAAATTTTTTCATAATAGAGTATTTTGGGTACGTATTACATAACATGTATGTACAGTCTGTGCAGACTGTACCACCATTTTTTGGTATATGTATTCAACACGCCCAAAATATTGTATTATGGAAAAATTTCAGTTCTATAAAATATTAAATATATTTTTTAGTTGTTTTAAAAAAAAAGCCAAAAAAAATAAAAAATTTGGGGTCCATTTTTAATTAGGTCCAGGAGTCCGGACCTGATCCTTGTTATATATATATATATATATATATATGATTCCAACTTGAAGACTAGTCCTGCACCCTTGTGTCACGTGCTTCATGGTTACTAATATTAACCATTATATCCTGATAACCTTTATTTAGATAAAACCAAATGAGTGAAGCACGGACTTAGTGAAAATAAGAATCAAAATTTTTGAAATATTTTGGCTTTTTTTTTCTTAATAAAATAATAAATTTTATACAACAAAATTATGCCCAATTAAATTATTTTAAACACATATCAATATACATATTAAATTATAACAATTAATAATTCGCATAAATGTTTGGCTCTGATACCATTGTTAAGTTTGTAATATTCATGAACGCAATCAAATTGTACAAAATAAGCGAAAATGTGAAAAATCAGAGTTTAAAAATTTTACAAACCATATACCCGGATCATCCTTTATGCGCAATTATTAATTAAACGAAAAGATAAAGAACAAGAATCATACTCTTGAAGATTCGAGCTTCCTCAAGTACAAGTTCACCTCCAATTCTTTTCGCATTCAACTTGAATCCACCGGATTTGGCTCCTTCCTTTGATCAACGTTAGCCACCCAAGTGTTTGGCCTCTAGAGGTGATCCCCCAAGGAAGAAGAAATATTCAAGAAGAAGGGTGGTTGGTTAAACCCTAGTTTTCTATCTCTATAGAAAAATGAGCGTACTCTCCAACAATTGGAATTACGTATGTTGTGAAAAAGTCAACAACAACTCTACACCCATAATAAGACTCCTCTTATTTATAGATGTGGGCAACCCTCCTCAACAATTAAGGAATTGAGCTTTATTTTAATTAATTAAACTCCTTTAATTAATTAGACTCCTAATCTTATTAGGAATAATTAATTAAAATTTTAATAAATTAGCCTCCTAATCTTATTAGGAATAAATGAGAGTACTAATATTAAATTAATTTCTAACTCTTTAGAAATTAAAATAATAATAATTGTAATAATATTAATAAGACTCCTCTTATTAATTTATATATTTAATATTTCCAAAATATTAAATAATAAATATTAAGCTATTTAATTTATTATATCACCATAGATTAAATTAAATATACTTAACATATTATTACGATTATGCCATTAACTTATAATTATTCTTCCTTTTATGGTGTGACCCTTTAGGTTCTCCATATTAAACCCAAATTGTGAATAAATCAATTAGAACAATTCTAATCTTATTTAAATAAATAAATTAAAATATTAATTTATTTAAATAAATAATATTTATTCTACAATAGTGATAAGCCTCCCTAGCGATCAACGACTTTCCAGATAATATAGATTTCAACATTAATCATAAAAGAACATTTGAGTAAATAGTTACCGTACAATTCAATCCTTCCACCATACAATATCCCAATTAAATATAAGACATGCACAACTTTAAATAATGCAAATTAGAAACTCTTTTCTAATTTCATTCTGCCTTGGCCAAGGACTACTGGGTTGTCATTTATCGAATCACATATGACATTTCTCTTCTTTTACTAGAAGTGGTAGATTCTTTATTGATCATACATTATCTCCATGTACAACTTATTATACCCAAGCATACCCTTTGATATACCCTAAGGGTCTTAAGGAATAAGTCAAAGTATAACTCGTCATACACAAGATACTATGATGATCTCAAGTCCAAGGATTACTTGTATTACTATCACTACTGTGAATTCCTATTCGATGCACAAGTAAAACTCCATTAGGTATTCCTTAGCGAGCCACGTTTAGTGAACTTATTCTCTAATAAGCACCTACATACTTGCTTTAGTGTCTCCACACAAATGATCATGAGATCAATCATCCTCATCCAATGAGTAAGTAACGTATGTACCAATCTATCCGGATTCACTAATCCCCGATTCAGTAATCCAACGATTGGGAACTATTTTAGTTTTAAGCTTTCTAAGAATTTAGATCTCATTAGAATGATCATCATCATTATTCTAAAAGCATTGCTTAAAACTATGGGTTTATGTGACGCCCCCAAAATTAGGTATACGTCACCCATCTTGGGTCGCCACTTACATGGTACATAAATTCAAATACAACTTAATAATACAATTGTCGTGTACAATACGACAAAACATAAACTGTGAGTTTGAATACAAATATTTTCTACTAGAGATTATATAAACTCAAAAGGAGTCCTTCTTACAATTATTATTACACTATTTCACAGAATAGTGAGGACTACTAATGCTGTCATCTGGTCCGTCACTCCGTTCCCCGACAAGTCCCTGCTACGTTCTCATTTCCTAAAGAGAACAATAAAAGTAAAAGGGTGAGCTCAACTAGCCCAGTAGGAAATATTATGACTAAGATAATTCGGAATATATTATCGTTAGCCTTCAATAGTGTTAAACTGATACAATATAACAACCATCAAGGTTAAGCTGCGCAATGAACAAACAATCCATTAAAAGAGTCAAGAGAGAATAAAATCTACTATCTT
Organism: Panax ginseng; assembly: GCA_020205605.1. Lineage (NCBI taxonomy): Eukaryota > Viridiplantae > Streptophyta > Magnoliopsida > Apiales > Araliaceae > Panax > Panax ginseng. The sequence goes on from CM035136.1 coordinate 41,755,664, forward strand.
TTATGATTTAGAAGGTTTTCATCACTTTTATCGCTTGGGACTCAAACAATAAATAATCCACATCATCGAATCACCCCTCGCACTACTTCGGCCAAGGATATTCTTTTAGTATCACGACCACAATTATCCATGCACTATGGGCCAAGAATATTTGTGTATTCAATAATGGTTATGATCATGCCAACAACTGTCCATCAATGCACTACGGGCCAATGAGGACTTTTACCACATCATTTGTAACATTACGGTCATGATTTCATCGAATAATCCCTGATCATAATCATACCAAGTCCATCTATGCACTATAGGCCACAGATGACTTTCAACAAAATATAAACATGAGGATGATGACAATGATATAAGAATTCAATAAAACAAGTTCAAGAATTATTTTATCCAGGATCTAATAACGTCCAAATTGTCAACATGATACTGCTTTGTAGAGTAAAATTCAAGAATGCTCAAAAGAATATTTTCATGAAAAGATACTGGATGAAGCGCAAATATCAAGGATATTCCACTAATTTCATGGAGTATAGAAGTCAAAACTTTAACCAACTGAGTATAATAAGGAATGGAATAACAAAAGAAATCACCAGGCATGCGATAGACCGCACATGCAGGTTATTCCAACAGAATAATAAATAACGGAATCGAGTTCTACAGAAAACGCATGCATACATGATATTCTAACAGTAATAATAAAGATTTTAATCAGTCCGACATAAAATGCATGTATGTGATATTCCAATAGAATAATAAAGATGGAATCAGTCCCGCCGTAGAATGCATGCATGTGAGGATATTCAATGTAATAATAAAGATTTTAATCAGTCCGACGTAAAACGCACAAAACATGATATTCCAATGTAATAATAAAGATTTAAACCAGTCCCGTGAGAACGCATGCGCACGGGATGTTCCAATGAATGATAAAGAATGGAACAATGAAGTTCTCTTCATAGATAAGAAAGAAATAATACTCCCTACCTTGGAAAAAGCGGATCATCGAATAGTGAGGTAGCTAGATTTCTCTTCTTCTTTCTCTCTATAATTTCTCTCTATAATAATCGCTCTAAAGCTTTTTATGAATTGGTGAGAAATGAAGGAAGAATGAGCTTTATTTATAGGAAAATATAGTTTCGATAATTGCACGTTTTGGGGCTCAAAAATTACAAAGACAATACCTCCAACTTTTCTTTCATTTATAATTTAGTCCCGCAAGTATTATCAATCTTGCACCAACTCCCCTAATAGTAAATAATGTGAATCAATAGTTCAATCATGTGAATCAATAGTATAATCATGTGAAAATACTTAATTTCAAAGATAGTATCTCCATCTATACCTCCATTTTTAATTTAGTCATGCAAGTATTATCAATCTTGCACCAACTCCCCTAATAGTAAATAATGTGATTCAATAGTACACATATGTGAACAAATAGTTATATAAGCATGTGAATTAGTAGCATTAATTGCTCATTTATCTGATAAATTACCCGATTTATCAGTATAACCCCTAGACATCAATTATCATTGGAATAAATATCGATTTTCACTAAAACAGACAATTCAAACATAATGAAAATATTTTTATCAAAAATACAAAATTTGAAATTTTGAAGTTTGACTTTTCCCGAAAAAGTCAACTGTTGACTTTTTGACCAAATAGTGAATCCCGAAAAATTTTGTGTTTATAGACTATTTTTACTAATTTCGCTGCTTAGGACTCAAATATCACATCCGCGTCTCCAAATTCAACTCTAACAACATTCATTATTAATATTATAACTCATAATATTTATCAACGAGGTCGTTCCTCAGAAAAAAAGGGCTTTCAATAAGGATTTCTCCTATTATCATGCCTTGCAATTAGGTGACCAAACCTCTCCTCGATGTAACTTCTAGACATTGTAAATATTGCAATTTATAATATGAATAACTTTGTCGTCTCAAGTATTGATTTAATAAAAAACATTTTACGCAGATGATCTTCGTGACAATAATTGAATCAATAATATGATAGATATGATGCAACAATTCATTGTAATAATTGAGTATAATCGAGTGACTTCTCACGTAAGCATCAATAATCAATACCATGTGCTACAATGCAACCACGCCAGACATTGTACTTTTAACACCGTGTGTTTCAAATAGTTAATGGTAAAACTTCCGTCGTTATTTTCATAAAGTATTTTTGTCGTTTTTCTCAATCCGACAATAATTCCGATTGTGAGGTCCACCAATGATTGTGTTAGTTATGCGAATATTCCCGTTAAAACGAATATTCCCACCAATCGAATATTATATAACAACTCAAGTACTTTTGCAAAATTTGTAAATATTACCCACAACTATAACATTACATCAAATCCACACCATAATATTCAAAAATATATTTCGAGAAAATTTAATCTTTATTCAAAAAGTTGGGGTCTTACAACCTCCCTTCTTATGAAATTTCTTCCTCGAAATTAGGTGCGACTGGTATGTCGAAGAGGTAAGGATATCTTGATTTCATCTTAGATTCTAACTCCCGTGTCATTTCTTCCACATCGTGGTTTCTCCACAAAACTTTGACTTGAGGTATAACCTTGGAGCGTAGAATATGATCCTTTTATCCAAGATTTTAATGACTAACTCTTCATACGTTAAATCTTCCTATCTCTCGTCTGGTTCTAATTCAATAATGTGGTTCGGGTCTTTCACATATTTACGTAATATAGATATGTGAAAAACGTTATGAACACGTAGACATACATGGTGGTAAAGCGAGTCTATACGCCTACAGTTCCTACTCGATCGAGGATTAAAATGGGCCAATGAATCGAGGGTTGAGCTTTCTCTCTTTCCAAATCTCGTAACTCCCTTTACATGGAGCAACACGTAATAACACATGATCTCCAATATCGAATTCCACGTCCTTTCGATGAAGATCAGCATAACTCTTTTGTCGATCTTGTGAGATTTTTATACGTTGTCGGATCGTTTGAATCTTTTTCATAGTCATACGTACGAACTCTGGTCCCAACAACGTTGCTTCACCCACCTCATCCCAGCGTACTGGAGAACGACACTTTCTTCCATACAACGCCTCAAATGGAGCCATGCCAATACTTGCTTGATAACTGTTGTTGTAGTAAAACTCCACCAATGGTAGGAACTTATCCCAACTTCCCTTGAAGTCAAGGACATAGAGTCTTAATAGATCTTCAAGAGTTTGAATGGTCCTCTCTGACTGCCCGTCCGTCTGAGGATGGTATGCCGAGCTAAATCGTAAATCCGTGCCCATAGCTTTTTGTAAACTAACCCAAAATCTTGAAGTGAATCTTGGGTCTCGATCAGAAACTATGGATACTGGCATACCATGAAGTCTTACAATCTCGTTTATGTACATACGAGCAAGACGTTCAAGTGTATAAGTTTCTCGTATAGGTAAGAAATGAGCAGACTTGGTCAATCTATCAACAATGACCCAAATTACATCTATACCTTGAGAAACCTTGGGAAGACCAGTAACGAAATCCATAGTAATGTGTTCCCACTTCCATTCTGGAATTTCAAGTGGTTGCAATGGACCTTTTGGTACTTGATGCTCCACCTTGACTCATTGACAAGTTAAACACCTTGAGATAAACTCTGCTATCTCTCTCTTCATATTTCTCCACCAAAATGTATGTCGAAGATCACGATACATTTTTGGTACTCCCAGGATGGATTGCAAACGGTGTGTTGTGCGCCTCCATCATGATTTTATACTTTAAATCAGGGTTGTTAGGAACACAAAGTTTGGAGTTGACTCGAAGTATTCCTTCCTCATCGATTCTTGCTTCCGGGATAACACCTTCTTGCACTTTCTTCTTCATATGCATTAGCTCTAGGTCTGTAGCTTGAGCAGCTTTAACTTTATGGATTAAAGTTGGTTCTACTCGTATGTTTGCCATCATCATGTGGGTCCCTGAAGTCTTTATCTCTAACTCCATCCTTTGCAAGTCATACAAAATGGGCCTTTGTGTTGACAATATTGCACTCGTGCAGTCAGATATGATCTTCACTCGGTCGCCGCACTACCACGTTCGCTTTTCCAGGATGGTATTGGATGGTATGATCATAATCTTTCAACAGTTCAAGCCAACGTCGTTGTCGCATGTTGAGTTTCTTTTAAGTGAAGAAATATTTGAGGCTTTTATGATCCGTAAAGATCTCCACTTTCTCTCCATACAAGTAATGCCTCCAAATTTTAAGTGCGAAAACAACAGCTGCCAACTCTAGATCATGAGTACGATAGTTCCTCTCATATTCTTTGAGTTGTCTTGAGGCATAGGCTATGACTTTCCCATGTTGCATGAGAACACATCCTAACCCTTTGCCCGAAGCATCACTGTAGATGACAAATCCCTCCGAACCAGATGGTATTGTCAGAACAGGTGCTGAAATGAGTTTCCTTTTGAGTTCTTGAAAACCTTTCTCACATTCTTCGCTCCAATCGAACTTTGTATCTTTCCGAGTCAGCTGAGTTAATGGAGTAGCGATTCGAGAAAATCCTTCCACGAATCTCCGATAATAACCAGCTAAACTGAGAAAGCTACGTACTTCGGTCACTGATTTGGGTTGCTCCCAACTTTGAATAGCTTCAATCTTTGTCAGGTTAATGGATATTCCATGACTTGATACTACGTGCCCAAGGAATGCTACTTCCTCAAGCCAGAACTTGCATTTCTTTAACTTGGCATAAAGCTTATATTCACGAAGCTTTTAGATCAAATCCTCAAGTGTTGCTCATGATCTTCACGGCTTTTAGAATAAATAAGGATGTCATCAATAAAGACGACCACAAAGTGATCCAAATATTCCTTGAATACTCGGTTCATCATATCCATGAAGGCAAAATAGGAGCATTAGTCAATCCAAAAGACATGACTAAGAATTCATAATGCCCGTCATGGGGAGTTCGAAAGGCGTCTTTGGAATATCCTCGCTTTTAACCTTCAATTGATGATATCCGTAATCTAAGATCGATCTTTGAAAAAATTGTGCTCTTTGTAATCGATCAAAAGGTCATTAATACGTGGCAATGGGTACCTATTTTGATGGTGACATGATTCAACTCCAGATAATCAATACAAAGTCGCATACTCCCATCTTTCTTCTTCACGAATAGAACAGGAGCACCCCAAGGAGACGTCTTGGGGACGAATGAAACCAATGTCTAACAATTTCTCGCAATTGGGTCTTTAACTCCTCGAAGTTCAATAGAGCCATTCGATATGGGGCTTTGGAAATGGGTTTTGTACCTGGGTTCAAGGTCAATACAAAATTCAACTTCACGCCTGGGGTAGGCGGGGGAAGTTCTTCAGAATACGTCGTGAAATTTATTAACAATAGAAATATCCTTCAAATCGACGTATTTTTGTTTAAACAAGTGACATGAGCTAAGAAAGCTTGACATCCGCTTTTTCAATAAACGAATAGCTTTGTGGCTTGAGATGACCGTGATTGATTTTAATGGTTTGGTCGCTTGAATTTGCATAATAGGTTTATTAGGAATATGAAAGCTAACAACCTCATTTAAAACAATCAATTTTAGCATGATGAGTAGTTAGCCAATCAATCCCTAGAATCACGTCAAATGCAAGTATTTTTAAGGAGATAAGATCGATAGGTAACATGCGATTCGATTTGAATCAAACAAGACTTATAAACAAAGTGGATGTAATGAAGGTTTCTCCTAATGGAGTTTCAACAGATAAGTCAAAGTCTAATTTCTCCGAGTCAAATTTAAACGTTGAGCGCAAGTAGGAGAAATAAAAGAATGGATAGAACGGTATCAAATAAGGTATAGACTTCACTAGAGTTTATGATAAGCTTACCTGTGATGACCTCGTTGGGTTCTCCTTCGCTTTCGGGAGGTCACAACAAATGCTCTCCTCGCACCACCGGCTTTGACTTTTCGGGACGACCTTTGGTGCCTCCATCCTAAGTGAACTTGTCTTCTGGTGAACGACAAAATTGGGCTAGGTGACCTTCTCTTCCACAATTATAACACGCTTTGGATGGCATCGCTAGCTTTTTGGTGATATGTCCTCCCCGCATTTGAAGCATATGATAGGTGGTTGTTCTCCTTCCTTAACCACGGTTGCTGGTGCTGACGTCTTTCCATCATTGTTGAATCTCCTTTTCTTGAAAAGTCCATTTTTACTGTCTTGGCCATGATTACCACCGAATTGGTTACCATTTCTGGCATGTTGATTCCCTCCACGTTTGTTGTCACCGCTTCGATGACTAATACCACTGGTATTTTCATGCTGCCGGCTGCTTTCTCTTGGTTGCGTTGACTCGTTACCACGCTCCAATAATTGAGCCCTATTTACAACATCTGAGTACAAACACAGTTTATGAGAAATAAGATATTGACGTATCTCCGGTTTTAAACCTCTTAAAAACATTCATGTCATTCGCTCCTCATTATCGACCAAATGGGATGCAAACCGGCATAACTCCGCAAATTTAGCCTCGTATTGCGACACGGTCATATTGTTTTGTTCCAACTTGATAAACTCCACCTCCTTCATGTGACGAATACTTTCGGAAAGTACTTGTCGTTGAATGACTCTTGGAACTTCTCCCAAGACATCTTAAGTAACGTCAGTCGGAGTACGCTTTTTCTGATTTCTACCGATGAATCTGCTTCTTCACGCAACATAAAGGTGGCGAAGGGAACCTTTTGCTCCTCGGAGCATCCCAAGATATCAAATATCTTGGTGATTTTCTTTATCCATACTTCCGCCTTAAGTGGTTTTGGCTCTCCAATAAACTCCGGTGGTCCCAACTCCTTGAACTGTTTAGCGGTGACCGTCCGAGAGTTTCCTGTGTTTACACCTGCATTTTGAACAGGAGCCGCTCTCGCCTGATGTTGCATGAATTGCATGAAGCCTCGAAACATTCCATTGTTCATCATTTGGTTAGTGTTGTTGTTTGCATGAGGATTGTTGCCTTCCTGATGCACGTTGTCCTGGTTATTGATCTGTGGAGACTCAACGGTCTCCTATGCTCCATTGATGTTCTCAACATTCTCGGATGCCATTTTCAAACACTGCCACAAAACAAGGGTTAATTGACATGCAACATATTATCACTATACTCTGACCGACCAATTAAATACCAAATAAACTTAGGTAGGTCATACTAGCGAAGGAATTCCCTGATCTCTCCCTCCTAGTTCTAGTCTCACATCTTAGCCAGGGATCATATCCCTAAGCTTTGATACCAACTGTGACGCCCCCAAAATTAGGTATACGTCACCCATCTTGGGTCGCCACTTACATGGTACATAAATTCAAATACAACTTAATAATACAACTGTCGTGTATAATACGACAAAACATAAATTGTGAGTTTGAATACAAATATTGTCTACTAGAGATTATACAAACTCAAAAGGAGTCCTTATTACAATTATTATTACACTATTTCACAGAATAGTGATGACTACTAATGCTATCATCTCGTCCGTCACTCCGTTCCCCGGCTAGTCCCTCGCTACGTTCTCATTTTCTCAAGAGAACAATAAAAGTAAAAGGGTGAGCTCAACTAGCCCAAAGAGGAAATATTATGACTAAGATAATGCGTAATATATTATCTTTAGCCTTCAACGGTGTTAAAGCGATACAATATAACAACCATCAAGTTTAATCTGCGGTGAACAAGCAATCCATTAAAAGAGTCAAGTAGAGAATAAAATATACTATCTTTTATGATTTAGAAGGTTTTTTCATCACTTTTATCATCGGGACTCGACTTAATAAATAATCCACATCATCGAATCACCCCTCATATTATGGCCAAGGATATTCTTTAGTATCACGCACCACAATTATCCATGCACTACTGCCAAGAATATTTGTGTATTCAATAATGGTTATGATCATGCCAACAATCGTCCATCAATGCACTACGGGCCAATAAGGACTTTTACCACATCATTTGTAACATTACTGGCCATGATTACAATCGAATAATCCTCGGTTATAATCATACCAAGTCCATCTATGCACTATAGGCCACAGATGACTTTCAAAAAAATATAAACATGAGGATGATGACAATGATATAAGAATTCAATAAAACAAGTTCAAGAATTATTTTATCCAGGATCTAATAACGTCCAAATTGTCAACATGAATCTACTTTGTAGAGTAAAATTCAAGAATGCTCGAAGAATATTTCCATAAAAGATTTGGATGAAGCGCAAATATCAAGGATATTCCACTAATTTCATGGAGTATAGAAGTCAAAACTTTAACCAACCGAAAGTACAATAAGGAATGGAATAACAAAAGAAATCACTGAGCATGCGATAGACCGCATGTGGTGGTTATTCCAACAGAATAATAAATAACGAAATCAGTCCTACAGAGTAAACGCATGCAGACATGATATTCTAATGAGAATAATAAAGACGGAATCAGTCCGAGCATAAAATGCATGCATGGGATATTCCAATAGAATAATAAAGATGGAATCAGTCCCAGGTAGAATGCATGCATATGGATATTCCAACAGAATAATAAAGATGGAATCAGGTCCGACGTAAAACGCACAGACATGATATTCCAACAGAATAATAAAGACGAAACCAGGTCCGGCGTAGAACGCACAGACAGGATGTTCCAACAGAATGATAAAGAATGGAACAACAGAAGTTCTCTTCATAGATAAGAAAGAAATAATACTCCCTACCTTGGAAAAAACTGGATACTGGAATAGTGAGGTAGCAGATTTCTCTTCTTCTTTCTCTTTATAACTTCTCTCTATAATAATCGGTCTAAAGCTTTTGTGAATTGGTGAGAAATGAAGGAAGAATGAGCTTCTATTTATAGGAAAATATAGTTTCGATAATTGCACGTTTTGGGGCTTGAAAATTACAGTACAATACCTCTAACTTTTCTTTCATTTATAATTTAGTCTTGCAAGTATTATCAATCTTGCACCAACTCCCCTAATAGTAAATAATGTGAATCAATAGTTCAATCATGTGAATCAATAGTATAATCATGTGAAAAATACGAATTTCAGTATAGTACCTCCATCTATACCTCCATTTTTAATTTAGTCATGCAAGTATTATCAATCTTGCACCAACTCCCCTAATAGTAAATAATGTGATTCAATAGTACACATTTATGAACAAATAGTTATATAAGCATGTCAATTAGTAGTAATTAATTGCTCATTTATCTGATAAATTACCCGATTTATCAATATAACCCCTAGACATCAATTATCATCGGAATAAATGTCGATTTTCACTAACACAAACAATTCCAACATAATGAAACTATTTTTATCAAAAATATAAATTTTGAAATTTTGAAGTTTGACTTTTCCCGAAAAAGTCAACTGTTGATTTTTTGACCAAATAGTGAACTCAAAAATTTTGTGTTTATAGACTATTTTACTAATTTCTCATCATTAGGACTCAAATATCACATCCGCGTCTCCAAATTCAACTCCGAACAACATTCATTATTAATATTATAACTCACAATATTGATCAACCAGGTTGTTCCCAGGAAATAAGGGGTTTTCCAATAAGGATTTCTCCCTATTGGCACGCAATTAGGTGACCAAACCTCTCCTTGACAGAACTTTTTGACATTGTAAATATTACAATTTATAATATGAATAACTTTGTCGTCTCAAGTATTGATTTAATAAAAAATATTTTATGCAGATGATACTGTGACAATAATTGAATCAATAATATGATAGATATGTTGCAAAGAATTACTATAGCAATAATTGAGTATAAGCGAAAGTGACTTCTCACGTAAGAATCAATAATCAATACTGCGTGTGCTATTGTGCAACCAATGCCAGACATCTTTGTACTTTTAACATCTAAGTGTTTCAACAGTTAACGGTAAAATTTTCGCCGTTATTTTCATAAAGTATTTTTGTCATTTTCAATCCGACAATAATTACATTGTGGGGTCCACCAATGATTGTGCAAGTTATACTGAATATTTCATGTTAAAACGAATATTCCCCGACCAAACGAATATTATATAACAACTTGCGTACTTTGAAAAATTCATAAATATTACCCACAACTATAACATTATATCAAATCCACACCATAATATTCAAAAATATATTTTGAGAAAATTTAATCTTTATTCAAAAAGTTGGGGTCTTACAGTATATCATATATTATAAAATAGAATCATGTAGATAATTAAAAGCCTTTAATAAATTAATACTTTTTATTAATAAATGAATAAGACTGTTACAAAGTATATGCTTTATTATCAAACATGATTGGCTTTGTGTGCATACTACTTTTCATTTGTATGAAATTGTAAATGTATATATATATAAAAGTCAGTAAATATATATATAGAGATGATCAACCGCCACAAAGTAGACTTCACGGGATTGAAATGTAATATATATATATATATATATATATATATATATATATATATATATATATATATAGATTTATCAACCGCCATGAAGTAAACTCAAAAGTGTGACTAAATGTAAATAAAGTAAAGAAAAGGCCACATAAGTAAACTCCGTGTTGGCAAGAATATAAATATATATATATATATAGGTATTTATATATATAAAAGCAGTAAACGCTTTAGATATGAAATCCAGGCTCACCGCAGAGTTTGATAACAGTTTATATATATATATAAAAGCAATAAACGCTCCAGATGTAAATCCAGGCTCAATCAAACAGAGTTTGATTACAGGAGATATATATATATATATATATATTTGTACTAACATTATATATATATATATAAGTATATATATACAAAAGAAATAAAAAGCCACGGACCGAAGTTCGGACATACACACGCAACACGACTCTCAACGTGAATAACGGTGTGTGCAAGAAGTAGAGAAAAGGCTTAAAGTAATGTAAGAAGGCTTACAGTGGACTGCCAAAAAAGACTTCAATAACTTTAAAAGGATGAACACTCAGTTCCCACCGGTAAAAAGTTGCCAAATATAAGCTCACAAGTGTTTGAAATGAGAAAACACTCAATTTATAGTGTGTACAGACCAAATTGGACAGGGCTTTCTTAACTTTTTCTTCTTACAAATGGCCACCCTAAGCCCTCTATTTATAAAGGGGGAGCCGCAGGTGTACCTGCGACTGCCCGGGGTGCCTCGGGCTTCGCGGGTCCTGCCGTCTCGAAGTACGTGCACTCGTGCAACATGTTGTCCGCTCGAACCTTTATAACTTCAATCCGGGCATCCGATCGAGGTGTTTAAGACCTTTTACGGAATGCTGTTGTCAAGAGATACATAAGGACATGGGATAAGAGGTTGTACAAAGTCAGGAAGATGGGTCCATGCCCAGGTCTTCAGGCTTCAAATTCTATCCGGCAGTCTTTGTCATTCCTGTATTAGTCATTTCGGATTGGAGCTATGGTTCTTGTAGGACACTTCTGTGTAGCTTGTAGGTTGAAATGTTGTTGAGATGGAACAAATGTGGGATTGAGGTGCCAAAATGATGATTTTGCCCCTGACCGGGGTTATCTCTGGTTCTGGGCTGATTTAGCAGTCGTTGCTCAGGGTTATCTCTGAGATTGGGCTGGTGCAAGTGCTGACCATCCTCAGGGTTGTCTCTGAGGTGTGCCTGTCCTTCCGGGGTTATCTTCGGGCTTGGGACTGAGTGCCTCGGGGCTATCACCAAGTGTTGAAGCTGATTGTTGGAGGTTAAAATAAGCATTTCCTGGGTTATCACCGGAACTGCAACTGCATGCCTCAGGGTTGTCTCCGAGGTTTGAACTGTATCACTCGGGGTTTTCTCCGGGACTGGAATTGAATATCTCAGGGTTGTCTCCGAGATGGTAAAGGTCTCTGGTGTTATTTCCTGAACTGGAATTATATTCCTCGGGGTTGTCTCCAAGGTTGAAACTGAAACTCCCGGGGTTGTCTCTGGGTTGGACTGCATATCTTGGGGTTGTCTCTGAGATGAAAAACTGAGTATCACGGGGTTGTCTCCGGGACTGTGCTGACTTGACTTCCAGGGTTATCTTTGGAAGACGATTTTGCCCTCTTGTAAGGTTAGTAACATGAATGAAATTTTTTTCGAGTGTCTACAGATGCCCCTCTTTATCATATTCATGCAGTGTAATGGCATGGATAGGATAAAGAACACTAGACACTTGAAACATGATAAGATATTCATGATGCAATGTACTACAACATGATGCAAATGTTTGATGTATGTGGTTTGTTGGACTATTTTCTAACAGGATGTGATGACTGTCTGCTCCCATGACTTCTGATAGGGACTGGAGTGATCACTAATGACCCTAACAAACTGCTTGGATGTGTGCTCCAAAGTTCCCAGGAAATACCAGGATGTTGACGTTGGGGTTATCACCAAAGTCCTTAATCCTTGGTACATACTTTCCACCATAGATGTTTCTCTCATTTACAAGAGACTCTCTGGGGGAATGAGTTTTGTTTGAGGAAGATGTGTATAACAGATTCCATCATTGGTCCTCCCTGATGAGGATGGTTTTCCTGGTTTGTATCGCTAGGTCTTTCCAATGATCTGTCGGAGTTACTGCCAACAGTTTGTGTTGTGAAGGTTGCTTGACCCTCGTTGACATGTGCATCAACGGATACCATCATCGGATTGTCTCCGACACTTCGTTGGGTTTAACTGCCAATGGCTGGTGATGTCAAGGCTGCTTGACCTTCGTTGAAATGTGCATCAATGACTGATATCATCTAAGGGTTTTCGATGCTTCGTTGGATTTACTTGCCAACGACTGGAGTTGTATAAAGTTCCCGCTGGGGAGAAGCGTTTTGAAGTGTCAACCCCGAAACGACGACATCGGACCTTTGTGAGGTATTGCCGAGCATAGTTTGCGACAGTTGTGATCATCGGTATAGTGAACCCTATGCTTGGGCGAATACCAATGAGTGATGTGTGGACCCGCAGTTTGGTCTTGAAAACCGGATTTCAGGCTTCTTCGCTCAATCACGTAGCATCTATTTTCCTGATCTGATTTTTTCAGTCTGTGAGACCTCCTTTGCAACTCGAATTGGAGCGAGCAGAGGGGTGGGACACACCCAGGGGAGCCGCAGGTACACCTGCGGCCAACCGTGGGTGGTTTTAAATGGCATGTTGCTTTTGCAAGTCATTTTCATATTGTGCCACACATGAAATCCAAGAGCTCTTCTTTAGATCTGCTGAGTTCGGGCGTCTTTCTGCAAATTCTGTCACCGTACAAGTGCTCTACACTGCCCTGTTGTAATAACCCAATATTTTTTATATAAATAAATGAGAAATTTTGCATATAATTTTTTATTTATTTTAAAGATGGGAATATATGCCAAGTAATATATGTATTTATATGCGATAAATAAGATTTATTTATTGCATGAATAATTTCAAATAATTTTATTTTAGAATTATTGATCATTATAAAGTATATTCTTATAATAATTAATTTTATAGTAGAAATATTTTTATTATTTATTTTTCATGAAAATATGATTTTTATATTATTTAAATAATATATGAAATGATTATTGGAATTATTATAATTACTATTTTATTATATGAATTTTAGTTTGATTATTAAGTTAATTATTATAACTTAATAAATAATATTACATATGAAAGATAAATCAGATATGTAATCCAAACCCTAATTTTGAATTTTGAGCAATGAATGAGGATAATAATAATATATTAATTATAATATTATTTTTCGGTGTTATAAATATATACTGTATATGTGTAGACCGATATTGGTTAGTCAATTATGGTGTATCACGACAAACCCTAGTATTAATGTCATAAACCATAATTTGAAACTCAAAACTGGAGTTTAAGGTCGGTCAGAAATGGTGTTATATGAATTAAGTAACATATTATAGAATTTCTGTTAATTATGAAAAACCCTAATTAATATTTGAAAACCCTAATTTGCTAATTAGGAACCGTAATTGCTAAAATTAAAAATCCTAATTATTATTTTAGTAAATTGAATTGTTAATTTGGGAACCCTAATGATAATTAAGGAACCCTAATTATTTAAACCGTAATTTTCTATTAAAAACCCTAATTTAAATTAGTAAGTTTTAATTAAAATTTTGTTACACTTGAATTTTAATTTTTCAAACCCTAAAAATTATTTGGGAAACTTTAAGGTTTAAAATTTAGTGATTAAACCCTAGATTCAAGTACCATTGACAAAAATACCATTAAAATTGCTAACCAAATGACCAAAGTACCCTTTTTGTCCCATTCTTGCATTATTGTTAGCAAATCTTGCCAAATCTTGGCAACATCATTACCCTAACCTAGCTATGAGCTACCACACTCCAACTCTCAGCCATTATTAGCATCCAAATACATTGCATCAAAGATTAGATAGAATTTAAGAGAGAGAAAAACACAAAACAAAGCTCAATTGTTCACTTACACTTAGCCAAACACTCTGAAGCTCAAACCCACGAAATCCAAAGGTGTTTCAGTCCCCAAATCAAGCCCCACGACTTTCAATAACAGATCAGAAGCTAAGAATCAAGATTTTTTAAATAGAGGTACAAAACCCTAATTTATAATCTGATCTTGAAGGCCATGTTAGATGTTAGATTTTTGTGTTAAAATATGTTGTAGGTAGTGTATAATGATGATCTGAGTTGCTAGATGTTAGATTCATAACATCTAGAGGCTCGGATTTGATGTTTTACAAAATCTGAAAATATGGAAAATGAAGTCTGACAACCGAATGTCAGACCTCATAGCTAGATCTGTGCTAGTTAATGATTTATATGTGTTAAAGGTTTGTACTTGTAGTATGTCATGTCGGCTTTACTCTAAAACTTGAATCAGGATCAGATATGCTATAAATTGAAAGTTACTAATGGTCAAAGTTGGTTGTCCGACCATGACCAAGCCTTTCTGGGTAACCCAGAACTTACCCAGATGTATCTGACAAGAAGTTCATATCCTCAGATCTTGCTCATGTCTGTTGTTTTGATTTTTTAGTTGTAACCATATTATTTTATGTTAGATGGACTACGTTCTTATACTCTTAGTTCACTAAAACATCAAGCAGGTTGTATTTGGTGGACGGTCAAACTAGGCAGGATGTTCACGAAATTTATTTTCTGGCTAACCCAGAAAACATATGAGCGTGACTTTTGACATGGTTTTACCGAACGATATTTTGTGATTGTGTTGTTTTTAATCTGATTTTATGTAATGAATCTGTTCATTGGTATACCTACTACAACCTAGAACCCTTAGATCACTGAAAACTCACCTATACAACAAGTATCGGAAGCCAAAATATGACCAGCCGAACTGTTCTTCATTTCTGGGTAACCCAGAAATGAAGAATAGTCTCTGACAAGATTTTCTGTAGCTTAGATCTTTCTTATTGATGATGTTTAGACTTGAACAATGATCAGACAAGATACCCTGTTAGTTAGTCTACAAGGCTCGACGTTTAACACAACTATAACATGAACCGATTGACTGAAATGAGGCCATAAAGTAAATTGGAACTTACCATGACCTTAGGATTCGGGCAACCGAAACTTGAAGAAACCGTCCCGATAAATAATTTCTAAGTTTTATAACGTGAGATTGTGTTGTTGTTTGACCATGATTGTTGTTGGATCATGTAGTATTAAATTAGTACTACAAAATCTAACCATTAGCATGCCCAGAAACAACTTATACAGAGAATGATTGATGGTCAAACATGCTAACTCGAAACTGTATACGAAGGTTCTGGGTTTCTCAAGAACACCTAAGGCGACACTTACTATCGCCAAAGGGCTTTAGCGACAGTCTTATTAAAATTAATTAATTTAAATTCTAAAAATCATTTAAAAATAGAAAATAACTTTTGAAAATTACAAAAATGAATTTAAAAATTATTTGAAGTTATAGAAATTAACTTTTAATAATTTGACATATTTTTTCATAAATATTAATATTTCTTTGAATATTATTGATATTTAAGTTATTTAATAAATGCGTTAAATAAATTAATTAAAATAATTTTATTATATTAAAATCATTTTAAATAATAATAAGGTATTTAATAATATTTTAAGTTGTAAAACATAACTTTTAATATTTTAAGAGATGTTTCATTAATTATTAAATATTAATGATATTAGATTTATTTGGTAATTATATTAATAAATTAATTTAAAATGATTTTAATATTATAAAATCATTTTAAATGAAAATAAATAACTTAAAATATTTGAAGTTATAAAATATAACTTTTGATATTTAAAGGTAAATTTCATTAATAATTGTATATTAATGATATTTGATTTATTTAATAATTATATTGAATAAATAAATTAAAAATAGTTTTATTGATTTAAAAATCATTTAAAAGCGGATATAAATGAATTAAAAATATTTTAAGTTTTAATTAATGACTTTTAATATTTTGATAAATAATACATGAATACTTAAATATTAATGATAACTTATTTAAAAATGATTTTAATATTTTAAAAATTATTTAGGGTAATATTAACATTTTTAAAAGTATTTTAAGTTATTATAAATAACTTTAATATTTTGACAATGGTTTCATTAATAATTTAATATTAATTAAATATTAATGATAATAGAATTAGTTAATATTTAAATCATTTAATAATGATTCTGATGTTTGAAAAAATCATTATAAATTAAAATAATTATTTAAAAATTATTATAAGTTATTTAAAAATAATATGATTGATATTTACAGTTATTGAATTACTGAATGGAGTTTTAGACTCGATAATTACCCGATAAAGCTGTCGGTACACCGAAATATTTCAGAAATTGATCCGGACTTAGATAATTGGACTAGATACATGTTTGTTTAGATTCAATAACTGCTAAACATATGTGACAAAGTGATTAGGTTATGTGCTGAGTGCAAATAGCAGTACTATGCGATATGATATATTATTCTAATCGAACGAATGATCTTATTAATGATAGATTTTGATATAAAAGATTAATCTAAGTTGCGTTATTGTAAGCAGCAGCTCAGGCAAGTATCCTACCTTTGCATTTACTTTATGCCATGGATATGAGTAAAAAAGTTTCAGAATCATATTATTATGCCAGATTATTAACTCTATTGTTATTAATTATGTATCCAATTATTCATATTCATACAAGTTCTTAAATTATTCGATCATTGTTTATCAACACAGCATTAGTGCATAATCTAGATATTTATTCTGTTCGTTAGTTTCTAAATATGGTTATACAAGTGTCCCCACTTGGATAATTATTGTATTTAATCACATGTTGATACATACTTATTGATTTCGAGTATGTATACGTTAACTTAAAAGTCGTCTAAGCTATTTGATTTGGCTAGACATAAACTTAAAAATATTGTTGAGCAAGATAGAACTTTATTGTATCCAACCAGATTGTTTTGGTTCGGATTCCCGACTAAGTATGAACATCCCGAACAAGGAAAAACTTTTGTGCACCTAAGGTGGATAAGATGAACGATAATATCATTCTTGCATGTAGTATTGATCAATACAGGGCATAAAGGGTCGATCGCTTGCAAGTTCCGTAAGTAATGACATTTATTTACGATGAAATTTTGTTTAACCTTTTCAAAAATAGAAAACAATGTTCATAGTCTGTTGACTGATCTCTAGTTATAGTCAGTACGTAGTTTCAAAAATTATATATACAAGTGATATGTTATTATTATTGGTTCAGCTTACTTCACAACTGTTGATTCGTTATAGAAGTGTCATTCAAAGAAAACATTTAATTCTTTCAACTAATATCTATTGTTGTTATTACTTGCTGGGCAATCAAATGCTCATTCTTGCTTTAAATTTAAATGTTTTTAGCTAAGTATGATCAACCAGAAGGTTCAGGCAAGAACAAGGGGAAAGGTAAGCTGTTCGAATGAGTTTTATAATATTCTATGTAATAGTTAAAGTTTATTAAGACAATGATATTTATTATCTATGATGTAATGAATGTTTAAAGGTCGTGTACCTGGGATTTAGACTTTGATATATGTAAATTAAGTTTGATATTTATATTATTGTTATTATTATTAGTATTATTCGCCATAGAAATAGTATCGTGAAGCACCGAAGTTCGGGTGCCTGTGCACTGCGAATTTGGGGGCGCCATGTGGGTAACGATGCATGTCTTCTTTTCCACTTTTATTCATTGGAAAATGAATTATCATATGAAATACGTCTAAACACATAGTAGTGAATATGCATGCTCATATGACTTGATAAAAAATATTCAACATAGTAAATGTTAGTATTTAACCATGCTGAACATAATGATGTGAAAAAATTTGACTTTTGAAACAGTTAAATTGACACCTTTTTTCTGTTATTTCTTATCATATTTGAGGACAAATGAGCAAAGGTAGTAAAGCAAAGTAATCCTGGCAATTAGTCTACCATCATGGATTGCGACTTTGATATTTGTATGCATGTAGGATGTTTATGACTATGGGTAGGTGTGCTACTGAATGGCCACATAGTTATCCCTATATGCATGTGGATAGTCCTGTTTACAAAGGAGACTTTGGCAAAATTTTCCAAAAGTTTAGGCATTGGGTAGACATGCATTTTTAACTTTACTGTAAGCATATGTTAAAGTAATGCATGCATACATATAGTCATAAAATACATTTGAAAAGCTCTAGGTTAGATTTTACCACAGCCTTTCTGAGGTGATTTGGAGACTTATGTCTAGATATATATGGATCCAGATAAGCCGAGTAGTTCTCGCAGGACCACTTCAGATGTACGGAGAAGGGCTTCTGATGTGCCTCGACCCCGTTCAGTCAGACAGCCTCGTCCTTTAGCGAAGGCGGTGATACGTTCTATCCGGGTTGATGTACCGGATGTTGAGGATGAGGAGGAGGATGTACCGGCTGCGACTCCATCTCTTGCTGCTCATATTCCCCGCAGAGATCTTCCAGGCATCGTTGTGACGATTCTAGAGCTTCTGGATGATTTGAGTCGCCACCCTTCAGTTTACTTGCAGGCAAACGAGGTAAAAGCTAAGTTTGAATCTTCCTTTTTTCTATTGATAAGGATTAAAGATTCTGATGTTGCTTTGCATTTGATGTAGGTTCCTGACTTTACACAACCTTGAGGGAACTGGTTTAATATACACTCCCTGTATCAGGCTCTACATCCAGATTACCGAGGTATTATGCATGGTTAGGGCTTTGAAGCGTTCTTTTCTATCCTCCCCCGTCGTTGTCCCTGGGGTTACCTCAGAGCATTGTTTGAGCGCTGGTTTCACCAGACTCAGTCTCTCTATTTATTAGATTGTGAGGTGATGATGACGCCGATGGATTGGCGATTTATCATTTGTATGGAGTTTGGAGGGGCGCCAGTGCCATGTACGATGAACATTATCCTGACTGCCATCAGATCCTTGCTAGGAGTTTCAGCTGAGGCGCTCAAGGGCAGGACTATTCGTACAGGTCCTTTGAGCATAGATGCTATGAGTGGGCTGTTGAGTGAACCCATGCCCGTTGATGTGTGAGTCAAGGATCGCATTCTTCGGCAATTTTTCCTGGTTATTATCAGGGATTGTTTCATAGCAGATAACTCTTCCACGGTGTCATTTGTTTTGATTAGCGCCACTTAGGAGGTGGACCGTATTGGAGAGTATGACTGGGGCTCCTACACCTTTGCCTATTTCCTCAGGGGAATGCGCATACATTTGCAGGGCTTGACAGAGGCTTGGCTAAGATTTTAACCATTTCTACTGGTGAGTATTTCTCTTTTAATTTCCCATGTACAGGTTAAGAGTGTTGACTGACAGCAAATGTTTGCCTTTATATTGGCAGTTTTGGGCCTATGAGAGGCTCCCATGTTTGCGTCCTATTAGTGTGTTAGGTTTGGAGACCTATCCACGAGGATGACAATGACATCACTCCATATTGGCGGAGGTTCTTGTAGCTGAGGGTTTCACCCATTGTCGCTTATAATTGGAGTTATTGACAGCTGATGCCATCACTTGGGTTCCCTACTTTGGGGACCACTTGACAGTGGGATTTGAGGATGGATTCCCGATTGGTGTCGAGTACATGATATCAACCCGTAGGATTACTCTATTCACAGATGGAGGATGGGATCTCTATTTAGGAGAACGTGCTATTAGGAGCACCACATAAAAGATTCCTGTACGATCTTGCCTCCTGCCAGGCGTTATTATCTTGTGTTGCAGTCGCCTGTCAGTGATATCCTATTGATGGGCATTGACGGCTACATTTTGTCAGAGGGCCTATTTACTCAGGAGGCATTATACCGCTGGTGGTCCCCTCATACCATCGGAGCCCAGACCCGCGCCACTCAGTTCATGGGGGATATGGTTCCTAGATCCGTGATGATGACGGATTGGATGGCCTGTGTTCGAGATCTGACTCATTTGACACAAATTGACAACTTTACTCGACAGTTGGACCTGACACATTTTTTCATCCAACATTTGGGAAGAGATCCTTCAGAGGCGGATACTTTTGATCTTTTCAGTTCAGGGGCTGGCCCTTCAGATGACCCATATGGCTTTGCCAGTGCATTGTGGTAGGGACATTGAGGTCAGCCACGTACTGCAGCATCTACCCTTCCGATGATTGTGGTAGGGACATTGAGGTCAGCCACGTACTGCAGCATCCACCCTATAGGGGTATTTATAGGCAGCTCAGTCATGTTGTATGTGTGGTTCATATCACACCTGAGACCGATTGGCACCTTCCGACGGCATGAGTATTGTTTTTCCCATGAGATAACTATGTCTTACTCCTTTTAGCCGGCGGAGTGTATAGACGCTGCATCTTGGTCGGTGTTCTTGGCAGGGATTGGAGATTCATTTTATATTATGCCGTGTATAGGGCTCAGCTCTCCCTATAGCTTCATTACTCATGCACCTGGCATGGATTATCTCCCTCTGGCTGGTTTAAGGGGCATGACCACATATCACCCATTGGTTGAGATGTCACAGTTTGACCAGTTTCAGGAGATGCATCCTTTTGAGAGGGCATTGGGTCAGCTTTTAGCTTCCTGCCATTTGTCTGCAGATGATAGATAAAGGGTGTATGCCTATTGGGATCATTATGAGAGTCTTTGAAGTTTTCTCGTTAGCCACTGGGTCGCATTCGACAGTAGTATTCTACGTGGATGGAGACAGTAGATCGACGATTGCGCAGAGTATCCATAGTGCCAGGGATTGAGTTAGATGGTGGAGCGCCCATGGAGGACATTGATTTTCCCACCGAGGATGAGCCATTCATTAGGTTGCCAACATCTCTTGTAGATTCTCCCAGCATGACTGCCACTGTGATCCAGCATTCAACAGAGTATGTGGAGCAGAGTCTTCATCTGATGACCTTTGAGAGAGATCAGGCTAGGGCCTTGATGTTGATAGCTCTTGATGGGAGAGACGCCGCTCTGTTCGAGAGAGACGAGGCATTAGCTCATAGAGATGCAATCGTTGCTTTGGCGGGATAGCGCGCCATATATCTGCCGAGATATCATCACATTATGAAGATAGATTGTAGTGAGGTCCCTTACTACTGGCATCATTGCATAGATGAACACATATATTAATGAGCATAGTGCCACCATGCAGTTAGATATAGATCTGTTTACTCATGTAGAGACCCTTAGGCAGGAGATCACAATGCTACCTCCTTCTTCTAAGAGGGATGCGATGTTGGACTTGATAGTCTGTATACACACCGACTTGTAGATGGGCTTGTATTTTCCTGCACAGACTAGCTTTAGCCATTTTGTCATGTACAGTACATTTTTTATATATCAAACAACATTATATATGACAGGGAAATATATTTTTATTCACTTCCCTTTTAGTTGTGCCTTGTTATTTGCTTGATATTTGCCTGTTTCTCCAGGGCTTGTGATCTTGATGTATTCTGAACTCCCCCTTGATGGATGGACATTGAGATGTCTCAGGATATTTCAGAATGAATTATTGATTTGTATGTTTTCCCTACCTTCTTTGGTGTCTTGGGACTGGTTTTTGTATGTAAATATGGAGAGGAGTATGGCTTTCCTCTCTGAGGTTGACCGTACCACAGATGTTCGGCGATACTCCTTTGTATGGGGGAGCCCAGTTAGTTCTATCTCTTATAGATTGGTGTTTCTCTTTTGAGGAATCAACCGCAGCTTAGATGGTCACCGATTCTCCCATTTATGTGGGGAGGTCAGGTAGTTCTATCCCTTTGGTCTAAAGCCGATGAAGTGTGGTGGATTGAAAGATGATCCCAGTACCGCCGACAAGTTTTTTTATTTTGGTTGGGGGTAAGACCGAACCATGAATGGCTGCCTACGTACTCCTATTGAGGAGGATATCAGGTATGCGTAGTTTGAACCTAGTGTAAAGGTTCAGCGCTGTATGTGGTAAACTGGTGTAGAGATATGTTTGTTTTTGTTGTTTTTATAGTGAGAAGGGTGCATAAATGTTTTTGTTTTTTTTCTGTAGTGCGACCGGACCATATAAAATGGCTG
Organism: Panax ginseng; assembly: GCA_020205605.1. Classification (NCBI taxonomy): domain Eukaryota; kingdom Viridiplantae; phylum Streptophyta; class Magnoliopsida; order Apiales; family Araliaceae; genus Panax; species Panax ginseng. The sequence continues at coordinate 41,778,235 of CM035136.1, forward strand.
CCTACGTACTCCCGTGTATTGAGGAGATCAGGTCGGTGTAGTTCACCCCATGTACGGGACGAGTTGCAGTCGAAAAGTTTAATCCTATGTACATGATAAACTGAAGGTGTGAAAAGTTTGATCCCTGGTGGGACAAACTGCAGGTGTGAAAAGTTTTATCCTTGGTGGGACAAACTGCATGTGTGAAAAGTTTTATCCCTTGTGGAACAAAATTGCAGGTGAGAAATGTTTTAAAAATGAAGTTGAGTGGAGGATCTGCTTATCCGAAACCAGGATGCTGTTGGAAAGTGTGATTGTCCCTGATGGGGCAAATGGAGGTGAAGAAAGGTTGTATTTTGTGAGGTTTTAGAAAACCTGAAATAACTGGGGATCTGGTGATCCAAAACCATGATGATTGTTTATTCACCTCTAGGGCATGAAAGCTGACAGGCTCAACTTCTAAATTGAAACTGATGAGCGGGATGCCACCTTGTATAGTACATTATGGCTCGGCATTAACAGTGACTAGGCTATTGTTAATGATGTATTTGAGCTACTGATGAAGGGTGGACGGGACAACTCCAACCATATGAATCCACGGTCTCCATAAGAGCAGGTTGTATCATGTAGCTATTTTAAGCACATGAAAGGATAAGCTGAATGTATGTGGACCAATCTCCACAGGTAGTTCAATCTCTCTGATTGTATTTCGTCAGCATCCATCAAAAGCTTAGATAACCGTATGGCTGCTTCGGATCCTTTTGAGATTGATGTTCACCTTCTCTAAGGTGGCATAAGGACAGATACAATGGATTCTCCTTCGACACTGCAGAAGTTATGTGAGATGTGGATCCTTCAGCCTCTCCATAATTCCATGGCACTTTTTATAGGCTGATGACAAGATATTGTGGTCTGAATGGCAAGATAATGGGCTTTGGCGCAACCACTTGCAAAGGGTTTATATCACCTTTGAGTTGAATTGCTTGTATTGTGAGTGGTATGACAGTTGAATCATCCCTAGAGGATATAACTGCTATGACTTCCTTCCATTTTTTAGGAAATGTATTCCCACTCTAAAGTAGTACAATGTCATCATCTGCCAGCTGCAGGACACCGCTGTCAATTAGATTCTGAATAAGGTGACGAAGTGCCCAACATTCTTACGCTCGCGGATGGCAGACAGAGGGGAGTGGTAATTGACATACTCCATTAGAATTGAACCATCTTGAACGAGGGTTGATTGGAGGTAACAGAGCTGTGATTCTTTCTTCATTGATTAGCATCTGAAATATCCCCTCCATTGATTGGCCTATGTATGTAAATTCCCTTTGATTGGCAAAATCCCGACGGACTTTGGCATTTGCTCTTCTCTCAAACTTATCCTCCAGCATTTCACCTTCAAAAGTTAATAATGAAGTACTTGTAACCAAAGGAAGGAGGCTAGCATGCTCCTGACTGAATAATTGGCGTGTGACTTGGTGCTGATGGACCACCAGTTCAGCCACTTGGTTGACTTGCTCACAGAGAGTCTTTATTTTTCGTTCCATTATAAACTGGAACTGTGCAAAATCCCATTTATCCGCATTATCTTTGCTGATTTGGGAGGTTTCACCACCATAATTGGAAGTCTGCCCATTACTCCAATTAGTCATGTTCACCTCCTCTTCTTTGTGTTGAGGAAGAGGGTTGTCTGGCACATGGGGTTGGTTGGGTTTAGTCACCACGATCTCATCATTATCAATCAAATCCTAGATCTTATGTTTTAAGGCCCAGCAATCTTGAGTATCATGACCTAGAGCTCCAGTATGATAAGCACATTTCCAGTTTGTTAGTTCCCAATAGGCACAATATAGATCTAGAAAGGGGGGGGGGTTGAATAGATCCTTTTTTTTCTTTAAATCATTTTCTCGTTTATTTTGTATTGCTAATGATTTAGCATATGACAAACATAAGAATCTTTTCAAGCATAATGGAATAAGTAAAAGATCCCTTTCATTGATATATTCATAATCACACATACATTATTCTTAGAGTTAGTTCGGTTGTAAGCAGTTAAAACATACATAGCAGTTATAGCAGTTAATGTACATAATGTAAATGACATAAAGTAAAAGACACAAGGGGTTTTAAGTGGTTCAGAGACTCAAGCTCCTAATCCACTCTTCTGCTTTCAACTAGTAAGATTTCCACTAAGGAAGGGCAGCACCCTGAATCACTAAGATTCCTTCAAAGCCAGAAGCCTTAGGACTTCAGTTCACTAAGAACTCTTCAGGTCGTTGACCTTGGAACTTCTCCGATTCCTAGAACTCTTGCCCAATGAGACTTGGAACTTCATTTAGTCCCCCCGGACAAGGACCCCTCAGGCCCTGGCTTCTTGTTGTTGATGTTGTTTGTTTGTTGGGGGTGCTGCTAAGATATTCTTTAAGCTCTTCATCTCTGAATACTTAGCAGCTTGACGTGATCATCCTTGACGTGCAGTTGAGTGTTGCATGATGCTCAACTTCTTCAGTTACTCAACCACTTCTGATGATCCCTTGTTGAACTGCCTTGAAGATAATTCTTCTTTATACTTGATGGCTGCATATGATGAGTTTCTAAGATGACTGTAAGCTCTTCTGCTAGGTACTTAGAGACTTTCTCATGCTTGATACCATGATGGCGTTGGTGATCTTCTTTCTTGATACTTGATGCCTTCTCATGATGGACTTGTTAAGATGACTGTAAGCTCTTCTCTCTGGTACTTAGAGTCTTCCCATGATGGACATCAAGATGACATTGATGCTCTTCTTTCTCTTCGGCAGTTTAGAACACTCTTCTTGTAGTAGAACTCTCACTTCTATATTGTAGAACTCTTATTTCTACTTCTTTCTTTGTTTGTCTCTAAGTGTTCTTGGTGGATCGTAGAGTGAGCCTTCGGACCTTCATTGGTCACTCGCTATTTTACGTTGGTTAGATCAGTCCACCATTTCTCCAAACTCAGCAACTCCAGCATCCTTTGATCTTTGAAGCTCTTGCTGATTTATACTCCTTCCCAATCTTCCTGTTGGAAAGTAGCCGTTGAAATCTTTTTGAATTGCTTCGCAGACCTCGAGTTGTTTGGTGCAGACTGCAGATGTGACAAGACATGACTTTCTGACACTGCAGTCTACTGTTTCACCTACCTCGTCAGAGATGTTACTTTGATGTCTCGGGTAGGGAGTCAAATTTATTTCCCCCTTCAGATTTCTCGATCAGAGGTTGTCCTTTTGCATCGATGCTCTCAATAAACTCTTGTCCGAATACCAACCTTCAGATTGAACCATTGCCAATGCTTCAATCTTTGGATGACCGAACTCTACAATTCTGATGCATGCTTTCTTGGACCTGATCGTAGTGTCTAGTTGACATGTACAGACAACACTACGATCTTGAAGAGTGTTAATTGGATCTTCAATGTAGAACACCTCTTCTTTCTTATGTGTAGTGATTCAACCCTTCTATTTGCTTAGATTGTTCTCAGATACTGATGACTTGACTCTTTTTTCTAGCCCCTTTTGAATAGCAAGACACTTCAGTTTTATGGCGTGTCCAGCTCACTTTCTCCTTATGATCTCCCGTTCACTTATCATAAATGGACTGACCCAATGCTTAATCACTTTAGCCTTGTTCTTTAGAAGCTGACCAGTATCTCTGTGTACACTCCATCAGTTCTTTCTTTGTTTGGCAAACACTACGATCCTGGTTGCTTCCAAGATTGTTGTCTTACATTTACTTGATGACTCTCGCACTTGGCTCGACTTTCCTTAGTCGGCCATCAAGTCTTATTCTGATCAACTTGTGGAAGACTTCATCTCGAATGGCTTCACACCTCAATCTGGATATTGATTGGGTTGATGCTTAGATTTTCTGTTAGCTTGCATGCTATTCATTAAGTGCTCTCTGGTTTACTCTAGGTGGGATGTATCTTTGCAGTACCAACCAGCGGCTTCGTTCTTTTGGATATTCTGGGAGTGCTCATTTATTGAGAATCATATTTGCTCTACTATTCTGCCTTGGCATTGTGAGCACATCTGTTGAAGTCTTAGTTCTACACTCTATGATTCAGCTTCGACTGTGTAGACACTACGACTCCGAGATCAGATCTTAACACTCAACGATTTCTGTCGTTGTGCTTGTTGTCTTCATCTGATCTTGCTCGACTACGATCTTTGCCGCTAATATGATCAGTAGACTCTACGACTCTGAGTGTAGTCTATGATTCTTGACTTGGCTTCGACAGATGCTCGGTCGACTCGTAGGCAGACTGTCTCTACGATTCTGAACATGACTTCCTCAGCAGACTACGGCTCCGAGGAAGTTCTACTCGACACACTACGATACTTCCTCGTCTCTCCTGGCAGTCTACGAACTCTGAGATCTACTATCTTACAGACTACGATTCTGCCTCGATAGCTCTCGAGTTTTCCTTGACTCTCCTGGAAGACTACAATTTACAGTGCGAGTGCTCGGCGATCGACGAAGCTTTATCTATTACATCATTAGATCAACCTAACATGCTTGATCTTTCTATATTTATAGTCCTTGTACATCATTTCTATATTAATAAGTACGTAATGAAGGGTCTGTATAGTCTAGACGACTGTTAAGGTTTATGTAATAATACCTAATTACCAGGGATATAGTTCGTGGTCTTAACTCTCAGATATAAATCTTGAACTGTTCTCTATTCTTGATTCGCTGAACAAGTTCCCTATTATCTAGTAACCATTGTTTTAATCTCATGTTGTTACTATTTTTATTCTTTATATTAGTGAGCAATTATTTGCTCACTCTTGCGTTTAAACATTGCAATTAAAGTTGAGAAAGTCGATGAGCCATCTTTCAGCAAGGGAAAGGGCAAGATGTCCAAGTGTTGAAGATTTATATGAATTTATTTGGATGAATTATGTTATAAGACTTAATTTATTTTGAGATTTGTTTCGCAAACTTATGTAATAGTTTAAAGTTAAATTAAATGGGATTGTTTTTATTGATGTAACCCTTTAATGGGGAAGATTATTGCTTAAGTTATTTAAGTTATGTTTTATCCTTTATTATGGGTAGTTAGATATAATTGTTTTGGATAGTGAGCACCAAATCCTATGGGAATGGAGTACTCGGATTTGGGGGTGTCACAACTGTGCTTGAAAAGGGGAGTAGTTTCTCCTCTGAATAGGCATGCTTTGACTGCCTTTTTGCCTTTGTAGTATCAAGGAAACATCCTCCTCTTTCTTCTTATGGACCCTCCGGGGGTTGTTTCCATAACTTTTAGACTGGATGTGTTCAACAACGTACTTTAAGAGCGACAAGGTCTTGAATCTTTCCTGATTTCAATCCCATCTCAGCCATTTCCCCATGTTTAATCATTTCAGAGAATGATTTGTGATAAGTAGGTTTTATACCTACATATTGGATGCCAACTCACTAGAATTATGCTTATCTCAAGTAGTTTTACTTTCTTTTATTTGCATTTTATGTTTATTTTGCAGTACTTGTGATTGGAACTCCTATGGCATGGAAATGCAAGAATGGCATGGATTGGCACTGGCAAGGTGGTATGAGGCTAGCAAAGACTAGGCAAGATGGATATGTGTAGATGAAGAACTAAAGCAGTGGATGAGTGCTATGCAGAAAAGATAGAATAAAGATTAGACAACAGCAATCAAGAAGCAATAGCGAGAAGAGCGACACGCAGTGACCATGCAAACTAATTGGACTTTAAATCAAGCGCTTGCGCGCCAAGGCCTCGGCGAAACAAGTATCGGCGGCGCTTGCGCCATTTTCCACTATGATATCACGCGGCCGCGCGAGTCCTCTGCAGTATGTTTTTGTTGACTTTTTGTAATTTGAAATTTGAGCGTTTTTAGTTGAACTGAACGATATGGTTGGCACCAGAGACGTGTTGAAGTCAGTTTTTATCAGTTTTCGTATGATATTCATTAGGGTTCTGACGTATTAGCTATTCTAGAGAGAGTTTTGAGCATTGGATCATTACAATTTCTTTTCTCTTATTCTAGATTATTAAATAAAGTGTACTTTTAATCTTCTGGAGATTATTGGTGCATTGGGACAAGCGTGGAACAAATTTTGCAATTGAGTTTAACAGATTTGTTATCATTTCTCTTACATCTCTTATTTGCATTATTTTAATTTCATGTATTGCTTCAATCCCATAATGGCTTTTGGTTCAGAAATGAACTAAACTCCATTATGGGATTCTAATGGATTTTAATATGTACTCTAACTTATGTAACTGATTGTATGATTGCATGTTTATCATTGGATTACTTATTGTGATTGAGCGTAATGAATGAATGTTTGATCACCATTCATCTTGTATGCTTATATGGATTTGAAAAATGAAATATGAGTATGGAATATAATCATAATAGCATATGTTTATGAGGTTGAGTTTTTTAGCTTTGTAATTCGTGAACCAGATAGAAATATACCAATTTGTCGTGTGTATTACTGAAAGAGCATGTGTTTTAATTCATTATTGCTGCAATATCACATAGACATATAGTGATTTTGATAATAGTGTTGCTTACATGATTTCTATCATATGTGGAAGTTATGTAAATAGGTCATAGTTCATTGAAAAATGGTTATGTCCACCTTTGTGCTCTTGACTAGTTTTCCATGATAAATATATATGATTTACATGATAGTTACAAGTTAGATGAATTATTAAATGAATTTAGAATCCTATTATTTCCAAATTTGATTTCATTATTGTAGTAATATATTTTTATTCATTAATTGAATTTAGCATAAATTATAATTGCGGTTATTCGTTAGAGCATATGAAAATAGTGACATAGTTGATGTATGATAATTAAAATTTAAAACCTTTCTCCGTGGATCGATACTTTTCTTACTATGTACTACTTGTTGACCCATGTATGCTTGCATGAGTTAGAGTCCTTTTTGTTTGACTGAAAAGGAGGCAACAAGTTTTTGGCGCCGTTGCCAGGGAAAGGCGTTTATTTTTAATATTATCGTCATCAATTTTAAGCTAGTTTTGTATGACTTAGACAAGTCTTATCTTATCTTATTTCTATTTTTGTTTTTGTTTGAATTTTTGGTACTTGTGCATAGTATATGTGCACTCGATCATCCAATTTCGAGTTGACACCTGCACAGGATAACATCAATGGCAGAGGTTGGAAATCGAGAGCGCGTAGAAATATACAAGCAGAGTTAGAGACCACAACATCCAACATGGAAGCAGAAGAGCCAAGAGAGGAACACATGGCCTTGAGAGATTATTCAATGCCAAATATCAATGGATTTACAAATAAGTATAGTCAAATTTAGCTATAGCACTAACACTTTCGAGATAAATAAGGCACTATTCAAATGGTGCGAAATTGATGCTGATTGGGAATCTTGTCTGGAGATGACCCGAATGAGCATCTGCTGAGTTTTATAGAAATATGTGACACCTTCAGGTACAACGGGGTGACATAGGATGAAATCAGACTTCTACTATTTCCATTTTCGTTACGAGACAAGGCAAGAAGTTGGCTTCACTCTTTATCGTCAGGATCTATTACAACATGGGAGGACCTAGCACAAAATTTTTTAGCCAAATTTTTCCCAATGGCTAAAACAGCTAAAATTAGGACAATAATCTCCCAGTTCGAGCAGCAACAGGGTGAATCTCTGTATGAAGCCTGGGAAAGATATAAGGAGATGCTAAGGAAGTGTCCACACCATGGTATGCCGGATTGGATGGTAATTAATACATTATATAATGGATTGGGATGGCAATCGAGGCCAATTGTAGATGCAGCTGCAGGAGGAGCTTTATGGGCAAATAGCTATGAAGAGGCCTACAACCTTATTGAAACTATGGCAGCGAATGATTTCAAAAATCCTACAGCCAGAATGCCACAGCCCAAAGTTACAGGAGTATTGGTGGTAGATGCTATCACACAATTGTCAGCTCAGATGGCATCTATGGCTAAGAAGATTGACTCTTTGGCGGATAGTAAGGTAAAGACAGTTGCTTTCATATGTGAGATATGTGTAGGGTCGCATTCAACCGACCAATGTGCTATCAGTTCAGAGTCTGTACAATATGTGAGCAACTACCATAAGAATCAAAGTCAGTTTCAGAATACATACAACTCCAACAACCGCAATCATCCAAATTTCAGTTGGTCCAATTATCAAAATAATCAGGAAAGTCAGTTTCAACCACAACAACAGTTTCAGGCACAACCATCTTAGCAACAATTTGCACCAAGACCACCCTATCCACCTGGATTTTCTCAACAACAACAACATCATCCACCACCTGTACCTCAAAAAGAGAAGAAGTCAGAGATGGAGGAGATGATGATGAAGTATATGGAAAAATTGAAGTGATGATTAAAAGCCATGCAGTGGCCATCAAAAACTTGGAAACTCAAATGGGTTAGATGGCTAGCATGCTTAACAACAGACCTTAGTGTTCATTTCCAAGTACCACATTGGCTAATCCAAGAAGGGAAGGGAATGAACAATGTCAAGCAATTACACTTAGGTCTGGGAATCAAATTACAGAAAATCAGCATGGCGCGCCCGCACCACTTTTGCAAGGGGAAACCGCACGGCTGCGTGGTCATGAAATTTTTTTGATGATTGTTTGAATAATGAAGGTTCAGAACAACAGCAAGAGAAAAAGAATAAAGAAGAGTCTTTTGAGAGGCCCGTGAATAAGATACAAGTCGTTCTCCCTCATGTACATTATCCATAGAGATTACATAAACAGAGGGAAGACAAACAATTTAGTAAGTTTTTGGAGGTATTTAAAAAGCAACAGATCAACATACCCTTCGCTGAGGTATTAAAACAGATGCCTAGTTATGCAAAGTTTATGAAGGGGATCTTGTTAAGGAAGAAGAGATTAGAAGACTTTGAAATAGTAGCCTTGACGGAAGAATGTAGTGCAGTCCTGTAACACAAATTACCTCTAAAGCTGAAGGACCCGGGTAGCTTCAAAATACCTTTTACAATGGGAAAGATGAGCTTCAGCAAATGCTTGTGCGATCTTGGGGCAAGTATAAATTTGATGTCGTTGTCAGTATTCAATCAGTTGGGATTGCCGGCTCCAAGGCCGACAAATATTTCTTTATAGCTAGCTGACAGGTCTATCACTTATCCACAGGGGATTGTGAAGATGTATTAGTTAAAGTGGATAAATTCATCTTTCTAGCTGATTTTATCATATTAGACTATGAAGAGGACAAAAGTATACCAATCATTCTTGGAAGGCCATTCCTAGCTATAGGAAGAACCTTGATAGATATTTAGAAAGGGGAACTAATATTGCGAGTACATGATCAAGAAGTTACTTTCAATGTGTTCAAGGCAATGAAATTTCTGACAGATGAAGAGGAATGCTTCAGGGTGGATTTGGTGGAAAAGGTGCTAAATGATGAAGTAGAGAACTTGGTGAATCATGAACCTTTGAGAAATGCTATTGTGGGAAATTTAGAAATAGATGATGAGAAGATTGAAGAAATTGTTCATATTCTTGACACAACTCCACAGTTCAGGAAGTTCAAGACTCCTGTTGAGCCATTACAGAAAGCTGGAGAGTCATCAGTGAAATTAAAGCCATCTCTTGAAACACCTCCAGAACTTGAGTTGAAACCACTTCCAGACCATTTGAGGTATGCATTTTTAAATAAAATTCAAAATTACCTGTGATTATTTCTTCTGCACTAACATCTTTTCAGGAAGAAAAACTGCTAAGAGTCCTCAGGGAGTTCAAGTCAGCAATTGGGTGGACTATAACAGATATAAAAAGGATTAACCCATCTTTCTATATGCACAATATCCTCCTAGAAGATAATAGCAAGCCTTCAGTGGAACATCAAAGAAGACTTAATCCAATCATGAAGGAAGTGGTCAAGAAGGAAGTGTTGAAATGGCTGGATGCATGTATTCTTTATCCGATTTCAGATAGCTTGTGGGTGAGCCCGGTACAGTGTGTACCGAAGAAGGGTGGTATGACCGTAGTATCTAATGAAAACAATGAGTTGATTCCAATAAGAACAGTAACGGGGTGGAGAGTCTGCATGGATTACCGCAGACTTAACAAAGCTATAAGGAAAGATCACTTCCCATTGCTGTTTATCGATCAAATGTTGGATAGACTAGCGGGTCATGAGTTTTATTGCCTTCTGGATGGGTATTCAGGCTACAATCAGATTGTTATATCTCCAGAAGACCAGGAAAAGACAACCTTTACATGTCCGTATGGTACTTTTGCCTTCAGGAGGATTTCTTTTGGTCTGTGCAATGCCCCAACCACTTTTCAATAATGTATGATGGCTATCTTTTTGGATATGGTGTAGCATAATGTGGATGTGTTTATGGATGATTTTTTAGTATTTGGTGATTCTTTTGATTTGTGTCTGGAAAATTTAGTGATGGTTTTGAGAAGATGCGTTGAGACGAACTTGGTGTTGAATTGGGAAAAGTGCCATTTTATGGTATAAGAAGGAATAATTCTGGGACATAAGGTGTCGAAGAAGGGACTTGAGGTGGACAGAGCCAAATTAGAGACTATTGAGAATTTCTGACCACCATCTTGATAAAAGGTGCAAGTTTTCTAGGACATGCAGATTTTTACCGCAGATTCATTAATGATTTCTCCAAGATAACAAAGCTACTTTGCAGCTTATTGGAAAAGGATGCATAGTTCAAGTTTGATGAGGATTGCATGTCTGCATTTGAGCATTTGAAGAGGAGGTTAATGTTGGGTAAAATCTAATTACGCACAACACAAAAATCATTGAGGTAATAAAGTGAAAGTAGAGTATAACCACGAGGAATGTTTAATAAAAATCACCAACTAACAAGTAACTAACTCGATCGATTTAAACGAATGAATTTCAATTTATAAGTAAACTAATTCTAATTAAATTCCAATAGTTAAATTAAGATTACGGAGATTTAAGATCACAACTTCACTTATTACTTTATTTAAGTTAACACACTTCTCATCAATTATTCTCTATCATGAATTGTTAATCAAGAACACAAAAGCAGATAAAACCATCTCTCGATGCATAATACCCATACTCACTTAAATCCACAGATGATAGAATTAAGCAAGACACCTTAATTAACTAATCCAATATATCTCTATGTGAATTACAATTAAAAAGGATTTAAAGCACAAGTTCTCTATAAGATTACATATGGCGTAAATGCATATCTCTATCCTAAACACGAATCATGAATTCCATCTATGTAGAAATCACAAACACATGCCATCATGATAAGATCTAAATCTATACTTCATCTCTCGAGTTCATATAGATTATCACGGTAATTGATGGCCAATCAATTAAACAATTAAGTCCAAATCATAATAGACAATGCTCACAATAGAATATAATAATTGATAGCGAAACATATTAAAATAAACTACACAATAAGATCCATTGTAATCTCAAACAAAGAATTAGTTCATTGAATTAAAACTAAGAATCCACACTTGAATACACATTAAAAGATAAAAATAAGAGTAGAGTAAAGAATAAATCTGTTGTCAGCAAATCTCCATCTTCCTCAAGCTCCTACTCTTGATCTTCAATGGTGTCCAAGTTGCTTCAATCTCCCATTCTAATCTAATCTAGGGTTCCTAACCTAAGAAAAAGAAAGTAAAGAATAAGATAATAGAAATCTATCCCAAGAGGGATTTAATGGAGTCTTAGAACTAGCTTCCCAATCCAAGTTAAACTCAAGTATTTAGAGTTATAATGGATACCCTAGCAAGTTAGGCAACTAAGAATCCTATTCTAGCTCAAATTGGACACCAACTAACCCAAAACAGCTCTTTTCCCGCCACCTAGCGCGCCCCGCGCTATCCCCAAGTCATTTATAGCGTGGTCCGCGCTACTGTAGCAGTGGTTCTGGTGACCTAGTGCGCCCCTAGCGCGGTCCGCGCTACTCTGTTTTCTGCTACGATGTCCTTTGGTAAAACACGTATAACGTTTGATCCGCTTAGAGTTACGGGTCCTGCCACCTATCAAATCGAAGATATCGACGAGATCTACAACTTGCATGCTTTGAGAACTAACAGATTCAGATTGGATCAAGGCGGAAATCGGGCTTGAAGTAGATGCTATGTAAATGGCAAACATGACAACTCTTAGCTTTGATCTTCATTGATAAAAAGGTCATAACTCTCGCATCTGAACTCTGATTGGGACGATTCAAGATGTTCTGGAAAGCTAAGAGGTAGAGCTACCATAAAATCCAATTTCCAAGCCAAGAACATGCCATCCAACTTGGTGTTAAATGTCCTTCAATCATCCCTCCTTGTATTTTCTTACGTATTTTGGTCCAAAAGATGTCCGAATTTCTTTCCCTTGTTTCTTCATGCGAATGTTATTTCATAGCCTACAAAATAACATAAAATATATAAAAAATAACTAAGAAAAATAGGTTGAAGCAACTAATTCAAGTAATAGATACCGGATAAGTATGTATAAAACCTACTTATCAAATACCCCCAAACATAAACATTTGCTTGTCCTCAAGCAAAAACACAAAACAACAATGCTATGCAATGCAACTAATCTACATGCCTACGAATCCAGCAGTAATGACAGAAACAAGTCTATTCAATTGGCCTTAGAGAAATCAAATAAACACGATAATACAGCATATCAAAACCAATCAATATATTCTCAATCAATCATCAAATCTTAGACTGTTATCACTAATATAGTGCGTGTGTGCTCCACAACAATGTTAACTGATATAAAATCAAATTTAACACATAATAAGTCTATTCGAAGGCATCATACAATGTAAACTCAGGAAATCCAAAAACAAGCTAGATCCAACTAAAATTAAACAATTACCAATATCAAGGGTCAACATGGGATACTTATGCTTCATTTTTTATCTACGGGGGCTTTTTGCTCTTATTTTTCGTTTTATTTCTTCTTCTTTTTTTTCTCTTTTTTTTCCAGATAGTGAGTGCGTTTTACGCTCCATCTCACGCCTGTGTGTATGGGGAGTGCATTTCACGCTTCTTCTCGACCCAACACAGGACTCAAATTATTCAACCCAATATCTTTTTTTAGAAGCTTATATACCCCACCTTTCCCCCCAAACTTAGGTTCTTGCCTAACTTTTTTTCCTTCATTGCCTATCCTTGTCATTCTCTTATTTAAACTAGCATTATCCTCTAGAGCCCCATTATGTATCAATTTAAACTCAATCAATCAACAAGTTGTTTTTACTTGTCTTATCCTTATTACCGGGGTTCAAAGCAGAGAAAAAGACTCAATTCATAACAAGAAATCACATCAAAGCTCTAATAGTCAGTACTATACTTGTCTACCCAATTCCAATCTCATCATTGACCAAAAAAAATTATAAATATCAAACAACTGGACTCATGCAAGATGTATTAAATGCTATGTAAACATAGTAAACTAACTACTAATTTTTCAAATTTTCAAATTCTTATCTTTTTTTTTTTAAGAAACTGAATGCAAAAACTAAATGTAACTATATAAACTAAAATGTAACTAACTATATGCAATACGACACTAAAATGCCCCCAAACATAAAATAAACATTTTCCTCAATGGCTAAGATAGGAAAAATTAAAAGAGAGGACTTCCCTGAAAATACAACATTTTCCTCCTTGTCTGCTAAGTCTGAAGAATAGGCCAGACACATTGGAATAAATCGGGAATCACGCTTGAGTTGGACTTGACTAACATTGCAATTAAACCACTTTTAACGCCTGGGATTTTTGAGCGGCGCGGAAATTGAAAACCAACGTGGATTGGAAATTGGGGATGGATGGGTTTAATGAGAATGGAAGTTGAAAAGGAGAAGGAGAGGTAAGGATGGTGTAATAGGGGTTGTGGAGTATTGGAAGTGTAATGGGTGTGGGAGAAGTGGAGAAGTTGCATGTGTTAATGAGAATTGGCTTTGTTCAAATCTGAGACACGTCGATTAAATCCGATTCAAATACCGAAATTCCCAGAAGTGTAGCGGTCCGCGCTTGGTATAACCTCGAAAGTAAGTAGCTCCTGCCGCTTAGGCAACAAAGATGATTTGGATCGATAAGCGCTACGCGCTTAGTATAAGTATTGTGTAAGCGTAAGCGGTGCGGGGCAAGAGTATGATGAGGCGATATAACGCGTCCCGCGCTTCGATCGGATGACGTGAAGTGATCGAGCAATGTGATTATTAGATTGGTTTTCGAGATGCTAGCGTCCCCCGCGCTGGGTCTAGGCATTGTATAGTGCGGCCCGCACTGGAAGGATAGTAGTTGAATGAATTTTCTTTTTCTTGCGTTACCTGCGAGCATACCATTATGGATTCATTATTCGTTGAAAACTAAATATTTGAGTTAGGCTATAAACTAAAATATAAAGAATAAATAAGGAAGAAACGGTTTAGAGCTTGGGTTACCTCCCAAGTAGCGCTAGTTTTAACATCGTAAGCCTGACTTTTTCTGGTCAATGCTCTCCAATTCCTCTTCGATACTTGAGGAACCCTCCATCCATCGGAAATAATGTAACTTTTGGTAGGTTCCCTTTTGTGATGGCTATCGAATTAAAGTCACCTAGCCTGCTTTGTTTAAATAAGTGCCCAATTGAGAATGTTGAATAACTAGGTGTTTGTCCGTCCATTGAGTCTATGATTAGATTGGGGCTTTGAGGCTTGGCAAGCACAACGGGCTCTTCATCTTCTATCTTCTCCTCCTCATCCCACCATGGCTTTACATTTGTACTAGCTCTCATGTCATAAAGAGCCTTGCCGACGACATGATTACCAAGCGGGCACGATTTTGCAAATCTAACTGGACCCTTGATCTTTTGCGGAGAAGGAACTTGGGGCACTAATAACATCAGCTCATCCTCGTTGGTACTCATAGTTAGTTCTTCACCGACCTTATTTTCATTATCCCCACTTATCTCCTCTTTTTCAATATCTCGTGTCTCATCCAGTTATAGATTTGGCTCGGGCACTTCATCAATCTTGGAATCCTCGTCATAACACAAATTGTTTCGAGGACAGTTGTTCAAGGCTTGAACATTTGATCCATCTGGTTCTGCAGATTTTGAATTGATATCTCTTGATTCTGAATTGACCGCTCTTGATTAATCCTCCTCTCCTCGTTTGATGCTATGAACTTGGATAATAATTCCCCCAGTCTAGAATTTTCTGTTTCAGTCTCGGAAGCCATATATTGAGGACCAATGTTTGAAGTAATGTTGAGTTATTCCATCTGGTTTTGAAAATTGAAGCTCGATATTTTTTGACTCATCATCCTCTCCTCTTAGTCTGCTATGCCCTTCAATATTACATTCATCGGATTTGGCTTTTCTTCTTGTGGCAATGGAGGTGGACATGAAAAGTCCGGTGTGTATGATTGATTTGGAGCGTAGTATTGGTCTTCATAATTGTTGCTCCATGACGAATCCGGGTGATACCCCCAAACTTGATGATAATTAGCATATGTATAATCGTTGAGGTATTCACCACCGTGTTGTCCCGGCCCAAAACTAACAGTGCATTGATGACTCGGATGATTACCAGCACAATAATTGCAATTAACTGCTATCCTTCGATTACGTTGGGCTGCAACAATGTCCAACCTCCTCGAAAGTGTCTCAAGCTGCACTGATAATGCAGAAAATGCATTGAGACCATCAATCCCCACTTCCCTTGGCTGAGTCATATTCGAATAAGGCCATTTATAATTGCATCCAACCATGGTACCTGAAAAGAGAGAAAAAAAGAAAGAGAATTAAAAAAAATGTTTAAATTAAGACTAATTTGATTGAAATTAATATTGGTAAATAATTATTAAATTAATTTCCCAGCAACGGCACCAAAAACTTGTTGGGTAAAATCTAATTACGCACAACACGCAAGTATACGTGGTCAACAGATAATAAAGTGAAAGTAGAGTATCGTTCCCATGAGGAATTATTTAATAAAAATCACCAAGTATTAACCCGTAACCAACTCAATCTTATTTAAACGAATGAATTTCAATTTATAAGTAAACTAATTCTAATTAAATTCCACTAGTTAAATTAAGATTACGGAGATTTAAGATCACAACTTCACTTATTACTTTATTTAAGTTAACACACTTCTCATCAATTATTCTCTATCATGAATTGTTAATCAAGAACATTAAAGCAGATAAAACCATCTCTCGATGCATAATACCCATACTCACTTAAATCGACAGATGATAGAATTAAGCAAGACACCCTAATTAACTAATCCACTATATCTTTATGTGAATTACAATTAAAAAGGATTTAAAGCACAAGTTCTCTATAAGATTACATATGGCGTAAAGGAATATCTCTATCCTAAACACGAATCATGAATTCCATCTATGTAGAAATCACAAACACATGCCATCATGATAAGATCTAAAACTATACTTCATCTCTCGAGTTCATATAGATTATCACGGTAATTGATGGCCAATCAATTAAACAATTAAGTCCAAATCACAATAGACAATGCTCACAATAGAATATAATAATTGATAGCGAATCATATTAAAATAAACTACATAATAAGATCCATTGTAATCTCAAACAAAGAATTAGTTCATTGAATTAAAACTAAGAATCCACACTTGAATACACATTAAAAGATAAAAATAAGAGTAGAATAAAGAATAAATCTGTTGTCAGCAAATCTCCATCTTCCTCAAGCTCCTGCTCTTGATCTTCAATGGTGTCCAAGTTGCTTCAATCTCCCATTCTAATATAATCTAGAGTTCCTAATCTAAGAAAAAGAAAGTAAAGAATAAGATAATAGAAATCTATCCCAAGAGGGATTTAATTGAGTCTTAGAACTAGCTTCCCAATCCAAGTTAAACTCAAGTATTTAGAGTTATAATGGACACCCTAGCAAGTTAGGCAACTAAGAATCCTATTCTAGCTCAAATTGGACACCAAATAACCTAAAACAGCACTTTTCCCTCCACCTAGCGCACCCCGCGCTGTCCCCAAGTCATTTATAGCGCGGTCCGCGCTAGTGTAGCAGTGGTTCTGGTGGCCTAGCGCGGTCCGCGCTACTCTGTTTTCTGCTACGATGTCCTTTGGTAAAACACGTATAACGTTTGATCCGCTTAGAGTTACGGGTCCTGCCACCTATCAAATCGAAGATATCGACGAGATCTACAACTTGCATGCTTTGAGAACTAACAGATTCAGATTGGATCAAGGCGGAAATCGGGCTTGAAGTAGATGCTATGTAAATGGCAAACATGACAACTCTTAGCTTTGATCTTCATTGATAAAAAGGTCATAACTCTCGCATCTGAACTCTGATTGGGACGATTCAAGATGTTCTGGAAAGCTAAGAGGTAGAGCTACCATAAAATCCAATTTCCAAGCCAAGAACATGCCATCCAACTTGGTGTTAAATGTCCTTCAATCATCCCTCCTTGTATTTTCTTACGTATTTTGGTCCAAAAGATGTCCGAATTTCTTTCCCTTGTTTCTTCATGCGAATGTTATTTCATAGCCTACAAAATAACATAAAATATATGAAAAGTAACTAAGAAACATAGGTTTAATCAACTAATTTAAGTAATAGATACCGGATAAGTATGTATAAAACCTATTTATCAGTTAACTTCAGCACCAGTAATTACAGCAGCGGATTGGAACTTACCATTCGAGTTGATGTGTGATGCCAGTGATTATGCTGTGGGGGCTGTTTTGGGTCAGAGAAGGGAAAAGATTTTTCATGTGATATACTATGGGTGCAAGACCCTTACTGATGCTCAATTGAACTACACCACCACAGAGAAGGAATTACTGGCAGTTGTGTATGCTTTTGACAAGTTTTGAGCTTATCTGATTGGTATAAGGGGGTAATAGTGTACATGGATCATACGGAAATTCGATACTTGGTGGAAAAGAAGGATGTAAAGCCTCATTTGATCAGGTGGATACTTCTGTTGCAAGAATTTGATTTGGAGATTAAGGATAGAAAAGGAACTGAGAACCAAGTGGCGGACCACTTATCTCGACTGGAAAATCTGGGAAGGGAGGTAGATGATAAGACTGTGATTAATGAGTCCTTTCCAGATGAACAGTTATTTATGGTGAAAGAGGAAGTGCCATGGTTTGCAGACTATGTGAACTGCTTTGTGAGCATGATGGTCCCTTCTAACTTATTTGGTCATCAAAAGAAGAAATTTTTGCATGATGTGAAGTGGTTTATATGGCATGAATCATATTTGTTCAAACAATGTGCTGATCAGATGATAAGGAGATGTATCCCATATAGTGAGACAGAGGAGATTTTACAGGATTGCCACGCTTCATTATACAGAGGTCACTACGGTGGAGAGAGGACAACAACTAGAGTGTTACAAGCAGGATTCTACTGGCCGATGATTTTTAAGGATGCTTACAGTTTTATTCAGAGATGTGACAGATGTCAAAGAGTTGGGAATATATCAAAAAGAATCGAGATGCCATTGAACACAATCCTCGAGGTTGAAATTTTTGATGTTTGGGGGATAGATTTCATGGGCCCTTTCGTTTCTTCATGTGGAAATTTATACATCTTGTTAGTAGTCGACTATGTGTCGAAGTGGGTGGAAGTGGCAGCTCTTCCAACTAATGATGCCAAAGTGGTCCTAAGATTTTTACAAAGGAGTATTTTTACAAGGTTTGAGACTCCAAGGGATATCATTAGTGATGAAGGCAGTAATTTTTGTAATATGCAGTTCACAACTCTGTTGGCTAAGTATGGGGTAAATCATCACATTGCTACAGCTTATCATCCTCAAACTAATGGCCAAGTAGAGGTTTCAAATCATGAAGTAAAGAGAATTTTGGAGAAAGTTGTGAACCCCACAAGAAAGGATTGGTCATTGAAGCTTGATGATACTGTATGGCCATAGAAGTCTGCTTATAAGACTCCATTGGGCATGTCACATTTTCAGCTGATTAATGGAAAGGCTTGTCACCTTCCCATGGAGCTTGAACATAAAGCATATTAGGCAATTAGAAAGATCAATTTTGATTTGAAGGTTACCGATGAAAAATGCCTACTCCAACTCAATGTGTTGGATGAATTCAGGCTGCAGGCATATGAAAACTCCAAGCTATATAAAGAAAAGGTGAAGAAATGGCATGATCGCAAGATTATGGAGAGAGTATTCGAGTCGGGACAAAGAGTTTTGTTGTTTAATTCAAGACTTAAACTCTTCCCCGGGAAGGTCAAATCAAGGTGGTCCGAGCCATTTACAGTGAAGACGGTTTTTCCATATGGTGCAGTAGAGGTATTCGATAAATTCCCAGATAAGTCGTTCAAAGTGAATGGACAGCGACTAAAGCATTATTTTGGTGGAGAGGTTGACAGGTAGAAAGTCACCTCCATTATTTCTTCAACGTGATTGAATCAGAGATAGTCAGGCTAATTGACTATAACTTAGCGCTTGATGGGAGGCACCCCATTATTTCTATCCTTACCTCTTGTTTAATTCTGTTTTGATTATATTTAGTTTTCATGTTCCTGTTAGTCTTTATAGCATAACTAGGGTGAAATTAGTATTATGGGAGTTGAATGAGTGTATGATGAGACGTAGGAGTAGCAGAGAAAGTATTGTTTTAGGATAGTCATGTATGGATAGTCATTAGTTCATGTTCTAATTTTGGAGGCTAGATATCTCATAATGATATTTGTTGATTGAACAGGTGTATTGGAGATGATTCGTAGCTGCTTTAGTATGTTTAAGATGCAGATTAATATGGCAGGATGCAGGGTCGCGCAAGGAGTTCAGTATAAAATGGTGCACCTGCGCCAGATTTTTGTGCAACAAAACCAATCTTGGCCCTACCATGCGACTTTCGATTCAAAACTCTGTGGCAATGTGCCATGAGACGAAGCCAAAATTTTTTAAGTGTTTTAAAAGACGGGTCTTTTCCCATCTCTTGTATCAGTTTCATTTGAAATGTGCATATCCATTCCTCTCGACAGACGCACGACTCTCTCCTTTCAAAACTGTTCCATTTCAAATTCATAACTTCTCATCCCATTATACACGTACTACGTTCTCCTATCACATTTCAACTTATAGCCTTATATGTGATTCAGTTACAGAGAAGTTAAGGCTTATTTGTTTCAGAGGGTGAAACAAATAATAAGTTTGGGAGAGTTTGAATACCAAGCACATATTGTCTTGTTGAATTTTATCTGCAGTTTCAAGTTTGTCTTCTTCTTCATTTAGTGCAATGGGTCCTAAGTGTGCTCGTTCCGTCACTTCATCATCATCATCTTCCTCTAGTAGTCAAGGCGAGGATGTCATGGATCACACAAAATTTCTCAGCCTTGATGCACAGATAGAGTACTACAGAATAGTAGCAAAGACATGTGTGAAGGAACGAGGTTTCAAGCCTGAGAAGCAAGATGGCCAGTTATGGGATATGATTCGCGAAAGAGGATGAGGAGGACTGACTACGAATCCTATGCCTGTACCCATGGGTATTGTTCGGGAATTTTATACTAATGCCAAAGACACTATGAGTGGGTTATCTATGGTCCGAGTAGTTCAAGTAGATTACCTGTAAGACCCCAACTTTTATGAATAAAGAATAATTTTCTCGAAATATATTTTTGAATATTATGGTGTGGATTTGATATAATGTTATAGTTGTGGGTTATATTTATAAATTTTGCAAAGTAAGCAAGTGGTTATATAATATTCGATTGGTCAGGAAATATTCGTTTTAACATGGAATATTCGTACGATGGAACAATCATTGGTGGACCCCACAACGAAAGTATTGTCATAGATAGAAAACGACATAATTATCTTTTTATAAAAATAACGGTGAAAGTGTTACCATTAAAACTGTTGAACTACCCGGTAGTAAAAGTACAGTAATACGCGTGATTGCATAGTAGCACACGGTATTGATTATTGATGCTTATATGAGAAGTCACTCAGTTATAGTCAATTATTGCTACAATAATTGCTGCATCATATATCTCATATTATTGATTCAATTATTATCACAGTGTCATCTGCATAATATTTATTATTATTAAATCAATAATTGAGACGACAAAGTTATTCATATTATTATTTACAATATTAACAATGTCTAGAAGTTTTGTCAAGGAGAGGTTTGGTCACCTAATTGCGCGCCAATAAGGAGAAATCCTTATCGAAAGCCCCCTCTTTCCTGGGAACGACCTGGTTGTTAAATATTGTGAGTTATAATATTAATGATGAATAAGTTCGTGTTGATTAAAGATAAAATTGATAGTTCCATTGTGTTGGGATTATTAGTGTTAGTGGAAATTGACATTTATTTCGATAATAATTGATGTCTGGAGGTCATATTGACCAATCGGGTAATTAATCGGATAAATGAGCAATTAATTGCTATTATTTTACATGCTTATAACTATTTGTTCACATGTGTGTACTATTGATTCACATTCATATACTATTAGGGGAGGTGGTGCAAGATTGATAATACTTGCATGACTAAATTAAAAATGGAGGTATAGATGAAGGTACTATACTATAATTAGTTTTTTCACATGATTATACTATTGAGTCACATGAATGAACTATTAATTCACATTATTTACTATTAGGGAGGTGGTGCAAGTTTGATAATACTTTGGGGACTAAATTAAAAATGAAGAAAAAGAGGAAGGTATTATACTGTAATATTTTGAGCCCCAAAATGTACAATTATCGAAACTATATTTTCCTATAAATAGAAGCTCAACCTTCATTTTTCACCAAATCACAAAAGCTTTAGAGCAATTATTATAGAGAGAAATTATAGAGAGAAAGAAGAAGAGAAGTCTGCTACCTCACAATTCCAGTATCCAGTTTTTCTAAGGTAAGGGATATTATTTCTTTCGTATTCATGAAGAGAGTTATTTTCTTTCAATACTCGTAAGGGTTGTTATTCAATTCTTTATCATTATGTTAGAATAACTGTCTGTCTAAGTACCGCATACATGGTGAAATTCTTACATTATTCCATTCTTTATTATTACATTGGAATAACTTTTATGCATGCGATCTATCGCATGCACTGGTGAATTCTGTTGTTATTCCATTCTTTATTATTACATTTGGAACATCATGTATACGTGCGAATTACATTATGACCTAGTTCCATTCTTTATTATTACGTTGGAATATCACATGCATGCGGATTATGCTTGACTTAGTTCCATTCTTTATTATTCTATTGGAATAACCTATGCATGCGGATTACGCATGCACTCGGTGAATTCTTACATTATTCCATTCTTTATTATTACATTGGAATAAACATCTACGTGGATTACTGCATGGCGGCAAAAAATTCATTGCGGTTTCATATATTCTATTATACTCGATTGATTAAAGTTTTGGCTTCTATACTCCATGAAATTAGTGGAATATCCTTAATATTTGCGCTTCATCCAATATCTTTTCATGGAAATATTCTTACGAGCATTCTTGAATTTTACTCCACAAAGCGATATCATGTTGACAATTTGGGACGTTATTGATTTACGGATAAATTAAATTATAAATCTTTATAAATTTATCCTTGAACTTGTTTTATTGAATTCTTATATCATTGTCATCATCCTCATGTTTATAATATGTTGAAAGTCATATGTTTTTGTGAGTGCATAGATGGACTTGGTATGATTATGACCAGGGATTATTCGGTATAATCATGACCGTAATGTTATAAATGATGTGGTAAAAGTCCTCATTGGTTGTAGTGCATTGATGGATAGTTGTTGACATGATCATGACCATTGATTAATACACGAATATCCTTGGCCCGTAGTGCATGGATAATTTGTGGTCGTAAATCTAATGAATATCCTTGGTCGTAGTGCAGGGATGATGTGGTTTATTTATTAAGCGATAAAAGTGATGAAAAAGCTTTTAAATCATAGAAGATAGTAGATTTTATTCTCTACTTGACTCTTCTAATGGATTACTTGTTCCGCTGCAGTTAAACTTGATGTTTATTATATTTTATCAGTTTAACACTGTTGAAGGCTAACGATAAATTATTCTACATTATCTTAGTCATAATATTTCTTATTGGGCTAGTTGAGCTCACCCTTTCTTTCACTGTTCTCTTCAGGAAATGAGAACGTAGTCGGGACTAGTCGGGGAACGGAGTGACGGTCCAGATGATAGCATTAGTAGTCCTCACTATTCTGTTAAATAGTGTGACAATAAATGTAATGAGGACTCCATTGAGTTTGTATATTGTCTAAATGACAACATTCTTATTAAAAACTCTTAGATTATGTTTTGTCGTATTTTACACGACTGTTGTATAATTAAGTTGTATTTGAATTTTGTACCATGTATTTGGCGACCCAAGATGGGTGATGTATACCTGTTTTGGGGGTATCACATTTGGTATCAAAGCTTAGGGATATGATCCCTGGCTAAGATGTGAGACCAGAACTAGGAGGGGAGAGACGGGGAATTCCTTCGCTAATATGACCTACCTAAGTTTATTTGGTATTTAATTGGTCGGTCAGATTTTAGGGATAATATGTTGCATGTAAATTAACCCTTGTTTTGTGGCAGTATTTGAAAATGACATCCGAGAATGTTGAGAATAGCAATGGAGCACAAGAGACCGTTGAGTCTCTACAGATCAATAATCAGGATAATGTGCATTAGGAAGGCGACAATCCTCATGCAAACAACAACACTGACCAAATAATGAACGATGGAATGTTCAGAGGCTTTATGCAATTCATGCAACATCAGGCGAGAGCGGCTCCTGTCCAAAATGTAGGTGGAAACACTGGAAACTCTCGGACGATCACCGCTAAACAGTTCAAGGAGCTGGGACCACCGGAGTTTATTGGAGAGCCAAAACCACTTAAGGCGGGGACATGGATAAAGCAGATCACCAAGATATTTGATGTCTTGGGATGCTCCGAGGAGCAAAAGGTTCCCTTTCAACCTTTATGTTGCGAGGAGAGGCAAATTACTGGTGGGAATTGGTAAAGCGTGCTCAACCTGCCGCACTAAAGATGTCTTGGGAGAAATTTCAAGAACTATTCAATGACAAGTACTTTATCGAAAGTATTCGTCACATGAAAGAGGTAGAGTTCATCAAGTTGGAGCAGAACAATATGACCGTGTCACAGTACAAAGCTAAGTTTGCTGAGTTGTCCCGGTTTGCGTCTCACTTGGTTGATAATGAGGAGAGAATGACACGGATATTTCTAAGAGGTTTGAAACCCGAGATACGTCAATACTTAATTTCTCAAAAACTATGTTTGTATTCAGATGTTGTTAATAGGGCTCAGTTATTGGAACGCGATAACGAGTCAACTCAACCAAGAAAGAAAGCGGTAGAAAATGATAATACCGGTGGTAGCGATCTTGAGCGGTGACAACAAAGCGTGGAGGAATCAACATGCCAGAAATGGTAACCAATTCATTGGTAATCATGGACAAAACAGTAAAAATGGACATTTCAAGAAAAAGATATTCAACAATGATGGAAAGACGTCAGCATCAGCACCCGTTGTTAAGGAAGGAGAACGACCACCTATCATATGCTTCAAATGCGGAGGGGAGGGACATATCAGTCCAAATTGCGTGATGCAATCCAAAGCATGTTACAATTGTGGAAGAGAAGGTCACCTAGCCCGATTTTGTCATTCACCAAAGATAAGTCTAGCTGGGATGAAGGCATCAAATGCCATCCCATAAAAGTTAAAGCCGGTAATGCAAGGGAGAGCGTTTGTCGTGACCTCCTAGAAAGCGAGGAACCCAAACAAGGTCATCACGGGTAAGCTTATCATAAACTCTAGCGAAGTCTATACCTTATTTGATACCGATTCTACCCATTCTTTTATTTCTCCTACTTACACTCAACGTTTAAATTTGACTCCAGAGAAATTAGACTTTGACTTATCGGTTGAAACTCTGTTGGGAGAAACCTTCATTACATCCACTGTTTATAAGTCTTGTTTGATTCAAATCGGTAACCGCACGTTACCTGTCGATCTTATTTATTTGAAAAATACTTGCATTTGATGTGATTTTAGGGATTGATTGGTTAACTACTCATCATGCTAAAATCAATTGTTTTCGTAAGGTTGTTAGCTTTCATATTCCTAACCAACCTATTATGCGAATTCAAGCAACCAAACCATTAAAATCAATCACGGTCATCTCAAGCCATAAAGCTATTCGTTTATTGAAAAATGGATGTCAAGCTTTCTTAGCTCATGTCTCAGATTTAAACTAAAATACGTCAGATTTGAATGATATTTCTATTGTTAATAAATTCCCTGACGTATTCCCCGAAGAACTTCCCGACCTACCCCCGGAGCGTGAAATTGAGTTTGGTATCGACCTTGAACCCGGTACAAAATCCATTTCCAAAGCTCCATATCGAATGGCTCCTATTGAACTTCAGGAGTTAAAGACCCAATTGTAGGAATTGTTAGACATCGGTTTCATTCATCCTAGTACGTCTCCTTGGGGTGCTCATGTTCTATTCGTGAAAAAGAAAGATGGGAGTATGCAACTTTGTATTGATTATCGGGAGCTGAATCATGTCACCATCAAGAATAGGTACCCATTGCTACGTATTGATGACCTATTTGACTAGTTGCAAGGCGCCAAATTCTTTTCAAAGATCGATCTTCGTTCTAGATATCATCAGTTGAAGATTAAAACTGATAACATTCTAAAGATTGCTTTTAGAACTCGGTACGGGCATTATGAATTCTTAGTCATGTATTTTGGGTTGACTAATGCTCCTGCTGTCTTCATGGATATGATGAACCGAGTATTCAAGGAATATTTGGATCACTTTGTGGTCATCTTTATTGATGACATCCTCATATTTTCCAAAAGCCGTGAAGATCATGAGCAACACTTGAGGCTAATACTCCAAAAGCATCGTGAAAACAAGCTATATGCCAAGTTAAAGAAATGTGAGTTCTGGCTTGAGGAAGTAGCATTCCTTGGGCATGTGATATCAAAACATGGAATATCTGTTGACCCAACGAAGATTGAAGCAATTCAAAGCTGGGAGCAACCAAAATCAGTGACCGAAGTACGTAGCTTTCTCGGCTTAGCTGGTTATTATCGGAGATTCGTAGAAGGGTTTTCTCGAATCGCTACTCCATTAACTCAGCTGACTCGAAAAGATACAAAATTCGGTTGGAGCGAGGAATGTGAGAAGAGTTTTCAAGAACTCAAGAGGAGACTCATTTCAGCACCTATTTTGATAATACCATCTGGCTCGGAGGGATTTGTCATCTACAGTGATGCTTCAGGCAAAGGGTTAGGATGTGTTCTCATGCAATATTGGAAAGTCATAGCCTATGCCTCACAACAACTCAAAGAATATGAGGGGAATTATCCTACTCATGATCTAGAGTTGGCAGCAGTCATTTTTGCGCTTAAGATTTGGAGGCATTACCTGTATGGAGAGAAGGTGGAGATCTATACGGATCATAAAACCCTCAAATATTTCTTCACTCAAAAGGAACTCAACATGCGGCAACGACGATGGCTTGAGTTGTTGAAAGATTACGATCATACCATTCAATACCATCCTAGAAAAGCGAACGTAGTAGCTGATGCATTGAGTAGAAGCTCATATGCGGGTACGAGTGCATTATTGTCAACGCAAAGGCCCATTTTATATGACTTACAAAGGATAGAGATAGAGTTAAAGACTCCAGGGACCCATGTGATGATGGCAAATATACGAGTAGAACCGACTTTAATCGATAAAGTTAAAGCTTCTCAAGCTATAGACCTGGAGCTGATGCGTATGAGGAAGAAAGTGCAAGAAGGTGTTATGCCGGAAGCAAGAATCGATGAAGAATGATACTTCGAGTCAACTCTAGACTTTGTGTTCCTAACAACCTTGATTTAAAGTATAAAATCATGATGGAGGCGCACAACACACCGTTTGCAATCCATCCTGGGAGTACCAAAATGTATCGTGATCTTCGACATACATTTTGGTGGAGCAATATGAAGAGAGAGATAGTGGAGTTTATCTCAAGGTGTTTAACTTGTCACTGAGTCAAGGCGGAGCATCAAGTACCAAAAGGTCCATTGAAACCACTTGAAATTCCAGAATGGAAGTGGGAGCACATTACCATGGATTTCGTTACTGGTCTTCCCAAGGTTTCTCAAGGAATAGATGTAATTTGGGTCATTGTTGATAGATTGACCAAGTCTGCTCATTTCTTACCTATACGAGAAACTTATACACTTGAACATTTTTCTCGTATATACATAAACGAGATTGTAAGACTGCATGGTATGCCGATATCCATAGTTTCTGATCGAAACCCAAGATTCACTTCAAGATTTTGGGTTAGTTTGCAAAAAGCTATAGGCAGGGATTTATGATTTAGCTCGGCATATCATCCTCAGACGGACGGGCAGTCGGAGAGGATTATTTAAACTCTTGAAGATTTATTAAGACTCTGTGTCCTTGACTTCAAAGGAAGTTGGGACAAGTTCTTACCATTGGTGAAGTTTTCCTACAACAACAGTTATCAAGCAAGTATTGGCATGGCTCCATTTGAGGCGTTGTATGGAAGAAAGTGTCGTTTCTCGGTATCTTTGGGATGAGGTAGGTGAAGCAACATTGTTGGGGACGGAGTTGGTACGTATGACTACTGGAAAAGATTCAAACGATCCAAATAACGTATAAAAATCTCACAAGATCGATAAAAGAGTTATCTTGATCTTCATCGAAAGGACGTGGAATTCAATATTGGAGATCATGTGTTGTTACGTGTTTCTCCATAAAAGGGAGTTACGAGATTTGGAAGAGAGGAAAGCTCAACCCTCGATTCATTGGCCCATTTTAATCCTCGATCGAGTAGGAAGCGTGGCCTATAGACTACGCGCTTACCGCCAAGAATGTCTCGTGTTCATAATGTTTTCACATATCTATGTTACGTAAATATATGAAAAGACCGAACCACATTATTGAATTAGAACCGGATTTGAGATAGAGGAAGATTTAACGTATGAAGAGTTACCTGTTAAAATCTTGAATAAGAAGGATCATATTCTACGCTCTAAAGTTATACCTCAAGTCAAAGTTTTGTGGAGAAACCACGATGTTGAGGAAATGACCTGGGAGTTAGAATCTAAAATGAAATCAAGGTATCCTCACATCTTCGATATACCAGGTACGTACCCTAATTTTGAGGACAAAATTTCATAAGAAGGGGAGGTTGTAAGACCCCAACTTTTATGAATAAAGAATAATTTTCTCGAAATATATTTTTGAATATTATGGTGTGGATTTGATATAATGTTATAGTTGTGGGTTATATATACAAATTTTGCAAAGTAAGCAAGTGGTTATATAATATTCGATTGGTCGGGAATATTCGTTTTAACGGGGAATATTGATGCGACGACACAATCATTAAGTGGACCTACAACGGAAGTATTATCGTAGTTAGAAAATGACATAATTATCTTTTATAAAAATAACTACGAAAGTGTTACCGTTAAAACTGTTGAACTACCCGGTAGTAAAAGTCTGATGAATATGGCGTGGTTGCATAGTAGCACATGGTATTGATTATTGATCTTGACGTGAGAAGTCACTCAGTTATACTCAATTATTGCTCTGATGAATTGTTGCATCATATATCTCATATTATTGACTCAATTATTATCACAGTATCATCTGGATAATATTTATTATTATTAAATCAATAATTGAGACGACAAAGTTATTCATATTATTATTTGTAATATTGACAATGTCTAGAAGTTCTGTCAAGTAGAGTTTTGGTCACCTAATTGCGCGCCAATAAGGAGAAATCCTTATCGAAAAGCCCCCTCTTTCCTAGGAACGACCTGGTTGTTAAATATTGTGAGTTATAATATTAATGATGAATAAGTTTGCGTTGATTAAAGATGAAATTGATAGTTCCATTGTGTTGGGATTATTAGTGTTAGTGGAAATCAACATTTATTTCGATAATAATTGATGTCTGGAGGTTATATTGACCAGTCGGGTAATTAATCGGATAAATGAGCAATTAATTGCTATTAGTTTACATGTTTATAACTATTTGTTCACATGTGTGTACTATTGATTCACATTCATGTACTATTAGGGGAGGTGGTGCAAGATTGATAATACTTGCATGACTAAATTATAAATGGAGGTATAGATGAAGGTACTATACTGTAATTAGTTTTTTCACATGATTATACTATTAAGTAACATGAATGAACTACTAATTCACATTATTTACTATTAGGATAGGTGGTGCAAGTTTGATAATACTTGCAGGACTAAATTAATAATGAAGAAAAAGAGGAAGGTATTATAATGTAATATTTCGAGCCCCAAAATATGCAATTATCAAAATTATATTTTTCTATAAATAGAAGCTCATTCTTCCTTCATTTCTCACTAATTCACAAAAGCTTTAAAGCAATTATTATAGAGAGAAATTATAGAGAGAAAGAAGAAGAGAAGTCTGCTACCTCACTATTCCAGTATCTAGTTTTTCTAAGGCAAGGGGTATTATTTCTTTTGTATTCATGAAGAAAGTTATTTTCTTTCAATACTCGTAAGGGTTGTTATTCCATTCTTTATCATTATGTTGGAATAACACGTCTATCTGCAATCACCGCATACATGGTGAAATTCTTACATTATTCCATTCTTTATTATTCTGTTGGAATAACCAAATGCAGGCGGATCTATCGCATGCCTGGTGAATTCTGTTGTTATTCCATTCTTTATTATTCTGTTGGAACATCCTGTCTATGCAGATTACGCATGACCTGGTTCCATTCTTTAATATTTTGTTGAAATATCCTGTCTGTGGGAATTACGCATGACCTGGTTACATTCTTTATTATTTTGTTGGAATAACTTGTCTGTGCGGATTACGCACGCCTGGTGAATTCTTCTGTTATTCCATTCTTTATTATTCTATTGGAATAATCTATCTACGTGGATTACCGCATGGCGGCAAAAATCCATTTGCGGTTTTATATATTCTATTATACTTAGTTGATTAAAGTTTTAGCTTCTATACTCCTTGAAATTAGTGAAATATCCTTGATATTTGCGCTTCATCCAGTATCTTTTCATGGAAATATTCTTTTGAGCATTCTTGAATTTTACTCCACAAAGCAGATCATGTTGACAATTTGGATGTTATTGATTTCTGGATAAATTAAATTATAAATCTTTACAAATTTATCCTTGAACTTGTTTTATTGAATTCTTATATCATTGTCATCATCCTCATGTTTATAATATGTTGAAAGTCATCTGTGGCCTGTAGTGCATAGATGGACTTGGTATGATTATGACCATGGATTATTCGGTATAATCATGACCGTAATGTTACAAATAATGTGGTAAAATTTCTCATTGGCCGTAGTGCATTGATGGACAGTTGTTGGCATGATCATGACCATTGATGAATACACGAATATCCTTGGCCCGTAGTGCATGGATAATTTGTGGTCGTGATACTAATGAATATCCTTGGTCGTAGTGCAGGGATGATGTGGTTTATTTATTAAGCTGAGTCTCAGCGATAAAAGTGATGAAAAACCTTTTAAATCATAGAAGATAGTAGATTTTATTCTCTACTTGACTCTTCTAATGGATTGCTTGTTTCGCTGCAGTTAAACTTGATGTTTGTTATATTTTATCAGTTTAACATTGTTGAAGGCTAACGATAAATTATTCTGCATTATCTTAGTCATAATATTTCTTACTGGGCTAGTTGAGCTCACCCTTTTTTTCACTGTTCTCTTCAGGAAATGAGAACGTAGTCGGGACTAGTCGGGGAATGGAGTGACGGTCCAGATGATAGCATTAGTAGTCCTCACTATTATGTTAAATAGTGTGATAATAAATGTAATGAGGACTCCATTGAGTTTGTATATTGTCTAGATGACAATATTCTTATTAAAAACTCTTAGATTATGTTTTGTCGTATTTTACACGACTGTTGTATAATTAAGTTGTATTTGAATTTTGTACCATGTATTTGGCGACCCAAGATGGGTGATGTATACCTTTTTTGTAGGCGTCACATTACCGACCATAATCAATCAGATTATAGAGGATGGGACTGGTGATGATCGCTGGGCTGATGCTGATGAGACTATAGAGGATGGGACCGACGATGGGACCGAAGGCGATGGCACAGAGATTCCTGATCTTGGGCAAAGTTGTTTATATTTATATTTTGACTTTCATGTATGTATTTAGCTTTTAAGTTGTACAGATTTGAGTTTGGTATCTAATTATATTGATTGTTGATAGTAAAAGATATGATTGTTATTGATATGTATACATTGTCATTATTTGTTTTTCTTTAGTTTATAACAGGTACAATGTATATGTAAATGAACAGGGGAATTTTGCAATTTTAATAATTTTTTTTAAAGTGGGTCATTGGCGACGGGGTCTTTGGCGACGAATCTAGAACAAAATTAAATAAAGGTCATTGGCGACGGGAAAGAAACTCATTGGCGACGGCTATGCCGTCGGCAATGACTGAATTATTAATTTTAAAGCATGGTTATTACCGACGATCTATCCGTCGCTGAGGCCGTCGCTAATGACGTATTACCGACGGCATGCCGTCGGGAATGACCCCGTCGACAATGACAAAGTTCTCAACGGCAAGCTGACGGGAAGCGGAGCCGTAGGCTGACGACATTGAGGGCGATGGCATGCCCTTCGCTTAATGATCTCATTCAAGCGGCAATAGGGTCATTAAGCGACGGCGCACGGCTTTGTCGGTAATGATTAATTTTTTTGTAGTGGATTGTATGTTTATAATTGGATTACCTATTGTGATTGAGCGTAATGAATGAATGTTTGATCACCATTCATCTTGTACGCTTATATGGATTTGAAAAATAAAATATGAGTATGGAATATAATCAAAATAGCATATGTTTATGAGGTTGAGTTATTTAGCTTTGCAATTCGTGAACCGGATAGAAATATACCGATTCACCGTGTGTAGTACTGAAAGAGCATGTGTTTTAATTCATTATTGCTGTAATATCACATAAACATATAGTGATTTTGATAATAGTGTTGCTTACATGATTTCTATCATATTTGGAAGTTATGTAAATACGTCATAGTTAATTAAAAAATGGTTATGTCCACCTTTGTGCTCTTGGCTAGTTTTCAATGATAAATATATATGATTTACATAATAGTTACAAGTTAGATGAATTATTAAATGAAGTTAGAATCCCATTATTTCCAAATTTGATTTCATTATTGTAGTAATATATTTTTATTCATTAATTGAATTTAGCATAAATTATAATTGCGAGTTATTTGTTAGAGCATATAAAAATAGTGACATAGTTGATGTATGATAATTAAAATTTAAAAACCTTTCTCCGTGGATCGATACTTTTCTTACTCTGTACTACTTGTTGACCCATGTATGCTTGCATGAGTTAGAGTCCTTTTTGTTTGACTGAAAAGGAAGCAACAGTTTGCCTATGCCAGCTAAAACTCTCTCGTAGAAAGGAGCTTCTTGAATGTCTATGAAGGTCATCACTATCTCAGACTCAGTCATAGAGGGAACAACTTGAGCAGCCAGGTGTCTCCACCTTTGAGCATACTCTCTGAAAGACTCATTGGCTTGTTTCCTGACTTTGGTAATTTGGTACCGATCTGGAGCCATCTGAGTTTGGAAACTGTACTGGCTGAGGAATGCATGTGCTAGCTCTTCCCAGCTATGAATCTTGGAGTTGTCTAATCTGGTATACCATGATCTAGCTTCACTAGTTAAACTCTTCTAAAATAACTGCATTCAAAGCTTTTCATCCTCTTCATAAGATCTGAGTTCCCCAAAGAAGACTTTTAAATGTGTGTAAGGATCTCCCAACCCATCATACTTTTCGAAGTCAGGAGTTTTGAATTTCTCTGGATAATGAACCCTAGGAAAGATACAAAGGTCTGTATATGAATCACTCCCGTATGCTCCAATCCCTTTGATAGGCCGAATGGTCTCTTCCATTTGTAGGACTTTCTTCCTGATATCACTGGTGTCTAGATATTCTTTGAGATGGGTGGTTTCAGGGGTTTTGTTGGTTTTGTTCAACTGAGATTCAGATACAGGAATTTATTTGTCCGGTCGTTGAGTTCCTACATGTGCAGAGGATTCTGTATGTATGGGCATTACTGGACCCTGAGTGGATTTGTATAGTTCTTTAAGTAGAACAACCAACTATGTAATTTGGTGGCTTAATCCTTCGAACTCCTCGCGAGAGATGGGAGTAGGACTAGACTGGCCGGATGAAGCCATGCTTGGCTATAGATTCATTGCCTTTTTGGATTTTGAACGGGTAACAGGACCAATTGCTACCCTACAAAAAGACTCGTGTAGTTTAGTCTTAGGGAATGTGGAAATATTACATGCTATGTGTCCGTTTTAGGAGTATTATCCTGAAAAATGGATGTTAGTTTGTTTGTATGACAAGATAACATGTTTAAATAAAAGGGAATGCATGTACACATATTCCTTCATATTTTCCATTACATTGAGATTGACATGGAAATGAAATTACACGTAATTGAATTTACAAGTAATTGAGATGTGAAAGTATTAAGAGATTTTCCTCCATGTTTGGTTTATTAGAGGCTAACCTATCTTAGGCCACTCTTGCAGTTTTTTGGCATGAAGGTTCCCAAATCATCGCAATTTACTTGACGGGAAGTTAATCCGGCCTTTCAACTGGAACGAATTTGGGTGGTGCCTTTCCTGAGCCTCGTTGAAATTAGTCTTCCTACGAGTCCAGTAATCAAACACCGATAAGATAGCCTTCTGGTGGAGGAACCACAAAACATACATTCATATACAACGTGTCTCACCGTATGGAAATGATGACATGTGCGAAGCACTAATATCAAAAGCAGATATGGTGCGAAGCACTAAGTGCAATAAGTAAATGCATTCGTACACATTCATTCAAATGTATATGCAACATCCACACACAAGCAGATAACAGTTTTGAAAACTATGTAATAGCGGCTTAAGCCCTCTTACTAGATGTCCCCAGCAGAGTCGCCACCTGTCGACGTCGAGATTTTTATTTGTCCGTCTTCTGTTCTTATCTTTTGGTGTTCTCATGTTAGGTGAGATTTGTTTGAAAAAACAAGTTGTGAAAATGTCCGACATGTATATGTCGACGATTGGACTATAAGAGTCGCCAGTTGGTATTTTTAAATGGTTGCACAAACTCAACCGAGAAAAGGTTTGCACATTGACCTAGTGATGTGACACTATTTGACTGGTCTGTGAAATCGAGATTCGTTAGGGTTCGTGGGCTTGATTATGCGGAGGGAAGGTGTTAGGCACCCCCCGACATCCGTGTTACCATGGTGACCACGACTTTTAAATTAAACTGTTATATGAATGTGTGTGTGTGTGTGTGGGTCAATGTACAATTATCTCGAAGTAGTGTTATGCCTCGTTTGAACCTATATACAAAAGCTTTGAATTTTGTATAAAAGTTCAGTTTTAACAAGATATAGCAATGATATTTTATAAAAGAGGTTTTTTCAAACCCTTATGCTCAATAGTAATTGAGGCCTTTGATACTCCCATTTTATTATGTGTTCGACTTAATTGCTTTTATTTTTCGAGATGCGAAACATCTTCGAGAAAATAAGATACATAGCAGTGTCGAACTCCTTGTGGGCATGAGAGCCGTCTAAGGAAATTCAAACACCGTGAATAATTTACAAGCCATGTACAGCTGAAAATATCCATCACGAAAACCGAATCTAGATCCAGGAGACTAAATCTGTGATCACATGATTCCTAGGCTCACATGATATGCAGTTTTTATGAAAGTTGTAAATAGTTATATATATAAAAGTTGTAAATATATATATAGAGATGATCAACCGCCACGAAGTAGACTTCATGGGGGATTGGAAATGTAAATATATAAAATTTAAGACCCCATCTTTTTTGAATAAAGATGAATTTTCTATAAATGTCATTTTTGATTATTAAGGAGTGAATTTGATATAATGTTATAGTTGTGGGTAATATTTATAAATTTTGCAAAGTATGCAAGTTGTTATATTATATTCGATTGGTCGGGGAGTATTCGTTTTAACATGAAATATTCGTACGATGGCACAATCATTGGTGGACCCCACAACGGATTTATTGTCGGAATAAGAAAACGATAAAAATATCTTTTTATAAGAATAACGGCGAAAGTTTTGCCGTTAACTGTTGAAATACCCGGTGTAAAAAGTACAGTAATACTCGTGGTTGCATAGTAGCACACGGTATTGATTATTGGTGCTTACGTGAGAAGTCACTCAGTTTTGTTCAATTATTGCTACAGTAATTGCTGCATAGTATTTCACGTTATTTGATTCAATTATTGTCGATATTTTATATATTATTAAATCAATAATTGAGACGATACAATTATTCATATCATTATTTGTAATATTGACAATGTCTAGAAAGTTCTGTCGATGAGAGATTTGGTCACCTAATTGCGCGCCAATAGGGAGAAATCCTTATTGAAAAGCCCCCTCTTTCCTGGGAATGATTTGGTTGTTAAATATTGTGAATAATAATAATGATGAATAAATGTTGTTAAAAATATTGAGGGGATTTTTATGAAGTATTTGTTGTAAATTTTATTTATTATTTGGACCCCCATTTACCCATTTTTCAAAATAATCGGTAGAAAGTTATTCAGTATATATATATATATATATATAATAAAAGGTGGGGGGTCACATATGGGGCCCACGTATGAAAGAAAAATGGAATTGGGGGGGGGGGAGAAAATTTGATTCACGGGAGGGAGTTTCATTATTATAATATATATATAGATTGTCGTGTAGGCTAAGTTATATATATATATATATATATATATATATATAAGTTTTGTTTTATTTGGTTATTAAATATTTTTTTTAAAAACTGGCGTCGGTGAGTTGCAAAATTCAGCCCGTGATTTATTTTCACTGTTGATCCGTGAAATAAAATTCAAATAGCATCTTTTCTATTCTCCTATAAATAGGATGATTAGTTAGAATTGAAAATTATACCAGAATAAGAGAATTCTTCTTCTATAATATTTATTATATTTCTTTCGAGTTTTAGAAAGCTTTGAGCGTAGAAAACAGTACAAGTTTTCTTCAAGAATATCCTCGATATACCAGTTAGAATACTCTTCTTTTTAAGGTAAGGGATATTATTTTTGTTCAATATTCGTAAGAAATAATATTTTCTTTCATACTCTGTAGTCTGTAAGTAATATATATTATTTCATTTCAGATTTCAAATTCTATACTCGTTTTGTTAAAGTTTTGGCTTCTATACTTCATGAAATTAGTCGAATATCCTTGATATTTGCGCTTCATCCAGTATCTTTTCATGAAAATATTATTTTGAGCATTCTTGATAAGTTTTAACTTTTTCATGCTGGAGTATTATTCACGGGGTACTATTCATGAATTACTATTCATGGGGTACTATTCACTCAGTTACTATTCACCTGGGGTACTATTCATGACAAAAATCGATTCTTTTTCGGTCCAAATTATTTTTGATACAATATTATTCTTGAATTTTACTTCACAAAGCAGTATCATGTTGACAATTTGGATATTTTTTAATTCTAGATAAATTAAATTATAAATCCTTAAAAATTTATCCTTTGTTTTCTTTTAATTGAATTCTTATATCATTGTCATCATCCTCATGCTTATATTGTTATGAAAGTCATCTTTGACCCGTAGTGCATAGATGGACTTGGTATGATTATGACTAAGGATTATTCGATATAATCATGATCGTAATATTACAAATGATGTTGTAAAAGTCCTTATTGGCCCGTACTGTATTGATGGATAATTTTTGGCATGATCATGACCATTGATGAAAAACCGAATATCCTTGGCCCGTAGTGCATGGATAGTTTGTGGTCTTGATACTATTGAATATCCTTAGCCGTTGTGCAGGGATGATTCAATGATGTGGATTATTTATTAAGCTGAGTCTCAGCGATAAAATTGATGATAAAATTTTTAAATCATAGAAGATAGTCGATATCATTGTGAGACCTCAAATTTTATGAATAAAGATTTAATTTTCTCGAAATAATTTTTTGAATATTATGGTGTAGATTTGATATAGTGTTATAGTTGTGGGTAGTATTTATAAATTTTGAAAAGTATGCAAGTTGTTGTATAATATTCGATTGGTCGGGGAATATTCTTTTTGTTGGAGAATATCCGTACGACGGTACAATCATTGGTGGACCCCACAACGGAATTATTATAGGATTGAGAAAATGACAAAAATAATTTATGAAAATAACTGCGGAAGTTTTACAATTATCTTGTTGAACCGCTACGGTAGTAAAAATACTGATGTCTGGCGTGGTTGCATAAGTAGCGAGGCATTATTGATTATTGATGTTTACGTGATAAGTCACTCAGTTTTTTTTTATTAGTATTACTAATGTAATAAAACAGAAAAGCTTTTTATATAAAACAGAATACTTTTATAAAGTTATTCGTTTTATTAGACTATAAATAGAATATATTATATTATATTATGCATAGTGTTTTGCATAGTAAAATTTTTTTATATAAAATAGAATACTTTTATAAAGTTATTTGTTTTATTAGACTATAAATAGAATATATTATATTTTATTACGCATAGTGTTGCATAGTGCCTGTATAGTGCCTGCATAGTGATTTGCATAGTAAAATCTTTTTATATAAAATAGAATACTTTTATAAAGTTATTCGTTTTATTAGATTATAAATAGAATATATTATATTTTATTTAAAAGATTTTGCTTTAAATATGGACCGTCCGATTAAAAGTAAATCAATCTATAACGTTCATGAATTAGTTACTATGCAGTCCATTCTTCTATAAATAGAAGCTCATTCCTTCATTATTTTTTACGAATTCACTGAAACTCTAGAGAGAGAAACTAGAGAGAGAGAGAGAGTTCTTCTTCTATAATCTTGAGTGTATTTCTTTAGAGTTTAAGAAAGTTTTGAGTGTAGTACAAGTTTTCTTCGAGTATATCCTCGCCCTACAAATCGGAATACTCTTCTTTTACGGTAAGGGATATTATTTGTTGTACTCGTAAGTGGTATTCTTTCTTTCTTATTCGTGAAGAGAACTTCTGTTATTCCATTCTTTATTATTCTATTGGAATAATCTGTATACACGGGATACCCTATACTTGGTCAAATTCTTCTGTTATTCCGTTCTTTATTATTCTGTTGGAATATCCTGTCAGTGCGTATTACACCTGACCTGGTTCCATTATTTATTATTATGTTAGAACATCCTATCTGTGCGTTTATGCATGACCTGGTTCCGTTGTTTATTATTCTATTGGAATATCCTGTCTGTGCATCTACGCATGACCTAGTTCCATTATTTATTATTCTGTTTGAATATCCTGTCTGTACATTTACGCATGACCTGGTTCCGTTATTTATTATTCTATTGGAATAACATGTCTGTGCGGTCTATCGCATGCCTGGTGGTTTCTTTTGTTATTCCATTCTTTATTTTACTCAGTTGGTTAAAGTTTTGACTTCTATACTCCATGAAATTAGTGGAATATCCTTGATATTTGCGCTTCATCCGATATCTTTCATGGAAATATTATTCGAGCATTCTTGAGTGTTACTTCAAAGAAGTATCATGTTGACAATTTAGGCGTTATTAGTTCTCGGATAAATTAATTCTTGAACTTGTTTTATTGAATTCTTATATCATTGTCATCATCCTCATGTTTATATTATGTTGAAAGTCATTTGTGGCCTGTAGTGCATAGATAGACTTGATATGATTATGACCAGGGATTATGTGGTGTAATCATGATCGTAATGTTACAAATGATGTGGAAAAAATGTCCTCATTGGCCCGTAGTGCATTGATGGACAGTTTTTGGTATGATTATGGCTATGGATTCTCTTCGGCAAAGGGTGCAAAGATGAATTGTTTTATGGCATAATCATGACCATTAATGAATACACGAATGTCCTTGGCCCGTAGTGCATGGATAATTTGTGGTCGTGATACTAAAGAATATCATTGGTCGTAGTGCAGGGGTGATACGATGATGTGGATTATTTATTAAGCTGAGTCTCAGCGATAAAAGTGATGAAAAACCTTTTAAATCATAGAAGATAATAGATTTTATTCTCTACTTGACTCTTCTAATGGATTACTTGTTCCGCTGCAGTTAAACTTGATGTTTATTATATTTTATCAGTTTAACACCGTTGAAGGCTAACGATAAATTATTCTGCATTATCTTAGTCATAATATTTCTTCTTTGGGCTAGTTGAGCTCACCCTTTTTCTTTCATTGTTCTCTTGTGAAATGAGAACGTGAGGGGGACTAGTTTGGGAAAAGAGTGATGGTCCTAGATGGTGCATTAGTAGTCCTCACTATTCTGTGAAATAGTGTGATAATAAATGTAATGAGGACACCATTGAGTTTGTATATTGTCTAGATGACAATATTTGTATTAAAATTCATAGCATATGTTTAGTCGTATTTTACACGACTTTTGTATAATTAAGTTGTATTTGAATTTTTGTACCATGTATTTGGCGACTTAGAATAGGTGATGTATACCTATTTTGGGGGCATCACAGTTGGTATCAGAGCTTAGGGATATGATCCCTGGCTAAGATGTGAGACTAGAACTAGGAGGGGAGAGACGGGGAATTTCTTCGCTAGTATGACCTACCTAAGTTTATTTGATATTTAATTTGTCGGTCAGATTATATGGATAATATGTTACATGTCAATTAACCTTTGTTTTATGGCAGTATTTGCAAATGGCATCCAAAAATATTGAGATAAGCAATGAAGCACTTGAGACCGTTGAGACACCTTTAATCACTAACCAGGTTAATGTGATGTCAGACGAAGAAGAAATTAGAGATATCTATGTTATGCGTGAAGAACTAATAGTTGCACCCGAGCTAGTTGCAGAGGTAGAAACTGAGAGTGAGGAAGAAGAGGAAGAAGAGGAACCTGAGGATAATTTATTAGAAGAATTTTATGATCAAAATTTAGCATTACAAAATCGTATTCATGAGTTAGAAGAGCAGGCTGAAGAATGGCAAGCGGTCGTGGAGCAAAGAGATGCAACCATTCAAAATTGTGTTACCCGATGTGCGATGCTTGAACAGAAGCACTCTTTGGCAGAGTATAAGATATTAGAGCTGGAATCTGAGAATGCTATGATCAAAGTTCTGATAAAAGAAGAAACAACTGAACGAAGGAGAATAGATGACGCATGGGTAAAAGCCGCACGACG
Organism: Panax ginseng; assembly: GCA_020205605.1. NCBI lineage: Eukaryota > Viridiplantae > Streptophyta > Magnoliopsida > Apiales > Araliaceae > Panax > Panax ginseng. Next base: position 41,818,646 of record CM035136.1, read on the forward strand.
TGTAGATATTGTAGAAAAAGACGTTCGATCCAATAAAGCCAAAATATATTAAATGGATTTTGCTTTTTGGACAACAATTGGGAGAATCCAACATCGAATTCGGAATTACCCTTTTCATAGCGGTCAACCCCAATTCGATATGGATCGGAGAATAATGATTCAAATCATGGATCAAGAATGTGAAGAAACACTTAAGGGTGGAATATACCCTATAACAAAGTTAAATCCAGTAGTTTAAGTGAGAGCGTTTGTCGAGGAACCCGAACGAAGTTATTACGGGTAAGTTAATGATAAACCCTTGTGAAGTCTATACCGTATTAGATACCGGTTCTACTTACTCTTTTATTTCACCTAGTTGTGTTCAATGTTTGAAGTTAACTCTGGAGAAGTTAGACTTTGATATATTTGTTTAAACTCAGTTGAAAGAAACCTTCGTTACCTCCACTATTTATAAATCTTGTTCAAATCAACACTTTCACGTTACGTGTTGATCTTGTCTCTTTGAAAATACTTGCCTTTGATGCGATTTTAGGAATCGATTGGTTAACTACTCATCATGCTTTTCGTAAGGTTGTTAGCTTTTATATTCCTAACCAACCTATTATGCGAATTCAAGCAACCAAACTACTAAAGTCAATCATTGTCATATCAAGCCATAAGTAAAGAGCCTCGGTCCTTTCGTTGTTGACTTTCTTGTGTGGAATGCACCGAAGCCAAACTTTCTGTAGGCGATGTCGTGAATGACGATGGAAAGTTGATAGGTATCAATGTGACGTACTATCCAAGTCTTTGATGAGGGTCACAGTATTGAATGTTATTTCTATTATTAATAAATTTCCTGACGTATTCTTGAAGACTTCTTAGCCTACCCCTAGAGCGTGAAATTGAATTTTGTATTGACCCCAGTACAAAACCCAACTCTAAAACCCTCAAATATTTCTTTACTTAAAACAAACGTAATATGCGCCAAAGACGTTGGCTCGAGCTGTTGAAGATTACGATCGTACCATGTAATACCATCATAGGAAAAGTGAACATGGTAGCTAATGAGTTGAGTAGAAGATCGTATGCGGTTACAAGTGCGAATATACGAACCCACGTGAAGATAACGAATATACGATTAGAATCGACATTAATCGACAAAGTTAAAGCCCAACTGTGATGCCCCCAAAATAGGTATACATCACCCATCTTGAGTTACCAAATACATGGTACAAAATTCAAATACAACTTAATTATACAATAGTTGTGTAAAAAATACGACTAAACATATTCTGTGAGTTTTAATATAAATATTGTCATCTAGACAATATACAAACTTAATGGTGTCCTCATTATATTTATTATCACACTATTTCACAGAATAGTGAGGACTACTAATGCACCATCTAGGACCATCACTCTGTTTCCCCCGACTAGTCCTTGCTACGTTCTCATTTCCTGAAGAGAACAATGAAAGCAAAAGGGTGAGCTCAACTAGCCTAGTAAGAAATATTATGACTAAGATAATGCAGAATAATTTATCATTAGCCTTCAACGGTGTTAAACTGATAAAATATAATAAACATCAAGTTTAACTGCAGCGAAATAAGCAATCCATTAGAAGAGTCAAGTAGAGAATAAAATCTACTATCTTCTATGATTTAAAAGGTTTTTCATCACTTTTATCATTTGAGACTCAAACAATAAATAATCCACATCATCGAATCACCCCTGCACTACGGCCAAGAAAATTCTTTAGTATCACGACTACAAATTATCCATGCACTACGGGCCAAGGACATTCGTGTATTCATTAATGGTCATGATTATGCCATAAAATAATTCATCTTTGCACCATTGGCCGAAGAGAATCCATAGCCATAATCATACCAAAAACTGTCCATCAATGCACTACGGGCCAATAAGGACTTTTTTCCACATCATTTGTAACATTACGATCATGATTACACTACATAATCCCTGGTCATAATCATACCAAGTCCATCTATGCACTACAGGCTACAAATGACTTTTAACATAATATAAATATGAGGATGATGACAATGATATAAGAATTCAATAAAACAAGTTCAAGAATTAATTTATCCTGGAACTAATAACGTCCAAATTGTCAACATGATACTTCTGCATGCGGTAACACTCAAGAATGCTCGAATAATATTTTCATGAAAAGATCTTTGGATGAAGCGCAAATATCAAGGATATTCCACTAATTTCATGGAGTATAGAAGTCAAAACTTTAACCAATGAGTATAATAAAGAATGGAATAACAAAAGAAATCACCGAGGCATGTGATAGACCGCATGCATGACAAGGTTATTCAATAGAATAATAAATAACGGAACCGGTCGTGCGTAAGCACGCAGGCAGGATATTCCAACAGAATAATAAATAATGGAACCAGGTCATGCGTAGACGTACAAACAGGATATTCTAATAGAATAATAAACAACGGAACCAGGTCAAGCGTAAACGCACAGACAGGATGTTCCAACAGAATAATAAATAATGGAACCGAAGTCGTGTAATGTGTGCTTGAGCGGGATATTCAATGAGAATAATAAAGAACGGAATAACTGAAGAATCTCACCAAGTATAGGGTATCCTGCGTATACAGGTTATTCCAACAGAATAATAAAGAATGAAATAACTGAAGTTCTCTTCACGAATAAGAAAGAAAGAATACCCTTACGAGTACAACAAATAATATCCACTACAAGTAAAAGAAGAGTATTCCGACTTGTAGGGCGAGGATATACTCGAAGAAAACTTGTACTACGCTCAAAGCTTTCTTAAACTCTAAAGAAATACGCTCAAGATTATAGAAGAAAAAACTCTCTATAGTTTCTCTCTCTAGAGTTTGGTGAATTAAGTAAGAAATAATGAAGGAATGAGCTTTATTTATAGAAGAATGGTATTTGATAGTAACTAATTCATGAGCGGTCCAGATTGATTACTTTTAATCCAGACGGTCCATATTTAAAGCAAAATCTTTTAAATAAAATATAATATATTCTATTTATAATCTAATAAAATGAATAACTTTATAAAAGTATTACATTTTATATAAAAGATTTTACTATACAAATCACTATGCAGCACTATACATACTACTATACAATACTATGCGTAATAAAATATAATATATTCTATTTATAGTCTAATAAAACAAATAACTTTATAAAAGTATTCTATTTTATATAAAAAGAATTTACTATGCAAAACATTATGCATAATAGAATATAATATATTCTATTTATAGTCTAATAAAATGAATAACTTTATAAAAGTATTACTTTTTTATATAAAAGCTTTTACATTTTATTAGTATTATTAATGTACTAAAACAAAAGCGAGTGACTTATCACGTAAGCATCAATAATCAATACTGGTATTATTACTATGCAACCACGCATTATTCTTTTGCATACTTTACTACCAAGTAGTTCAACAGTATTAACGGTAAAACTTACGCCGTCATTTTCATAAAGTATTTTTGTCGTTTTCTCAATTCGACAATAATTCTATTGTGGGGTCCACCAATGATTGTACCGTCGTACGGATATTCCCTGGCAAAAAGAATATTTCCCGACCAATCGAATATTATACAACAACTTGCATACTTTTCAAAATGTATAAATACTACCCACAACTATAACACTATATCAAATCCACACCATAATATTCAAAAATTATTTCGAGAAAATTAAATCTTTATTCATAAAATCTGGGGTTTCACAATCTCCCCTCCTTATGAAATTTCGCCCTCAAAATTTATGTACGTACCTGGTATACCGAAGAGGTGAGGATACCTTGACTTCATTTCAGATTCTAATTCTTGAGGTATAACATTTGAGTGTTGAATACGATCCTTCTTATCTAATATTTTAACACGTATCTCCTCATACGTTAAATCTTCTGCTATATCGTTTAGTTCTAATTTAATAATGTGGTTCGGGTCGTCGACATATTTACGTAACCTCGATACGAACAAAAAAAATTCTGAACACGCAATATACTTGACTGTAAAACGAGTCTATAGGCCACAGTTCCTACTTCATCGAGGATTTCAAATGGGCCAATTAAATCGAGGGTTGAGATTTCCTCTCTTCGTCGATTCTTGTTTCTAGAATAACGCCCTCTTGAACCTTCTTCTTCACATTCATCAGCTCTGAGTATGTAGCTTGAGCGGCTTTAACTTTATCGATTAAAGTCGATTCTAATCGTATATTCGTTATCTTCACGTGGGTTCGTATATTCGCACTTGTAACCGTATACGATCTTCTACTCAACGCGTTAGCTACCATGTTCGTTTTTCCTACGATGGTATTGCATGGTACGATCGTAATCTTCAACAGCTCGAGCCAACATCTTTGGTGCATGTTACGTTTGTTTTAAGTAAAGAAATATTTGAGGGTTTTAGAAATGGGTTTTGTACTGGGGTTAATACAAAATTCGATTTCACGCTCTAGGGGTGGGCTAAGAAGTCTTCAAGAATACGTCAGAAAATTTATTAACAATAGAAATATCATTCAAAACTGTGACCCTCATCAAAGACTTGGATAGTACGTCACATTGATACCTATCAACTTGCCATCGTCATTCATGACATCGCCTACAGAAAGTCTGGCTTTGGTGCATTCCACACAAGAAAGTCAACAACCAAAGGACCGGGGCTCTTTACTTATGGCTTGATTTGACAATGATTGACTTTAGTGGTTTGGTTGCTTGAATTCGCATAACAGGTTGGTTAGGAATTTGAAAGCTAACAACGAAAAACATGATGAGTAGTTAACCAATCGATTCCTAAAATCGCATCAAAGGCAAGTATTTTCAAAGAGACAAGATCGAAGTTACGAACATATGAATTAAATATGTTATGTGAAGTTAAAAAAAATGGTAAATAGGATTTTATGGCTTGAAAATCCTATATAAAGTATATGCAGATTTTTTATGAGTAATTTGATTATTGGTGATGAAATCTTATGAGTATGGCATTTTTGAATGATTAAATGCATTATTTGGAAAAGTGTAAACAATTAAATTAAATTGCTTATAAGTTTAAGGAGTGATTAAAATATTGTTATGATATTAACAATATTAGATTATGATTTTATTAAGTGATTTATAATGTTTGGATAAATTTAAAGTCTTTAATATTTATCCTTGATTTAGTTTGACTAATGCTTATAATATTGTCATCATCCTCATGCTTATATTATGTTGAAAGTCTTGTGGCCTGTAGTGCATAGATGGACTTGGTATAATTATGACCAGGGATTATTCGGTATAATCATGACCGTAATGTTACAAATGATGTGGAAAAAGTCCTCATTGGCCCGTAGTGCATTGATGGACATTTTTTGGTATGATTATGGTTATGGATTCTCTTCGGCCAAGGGTGCAAAGATGAATTATTTTATGGCATGATCAAGACCGTTGATGAAAACACGATTATCTTTGGCCCGTAGTGCATGGATAATTCATATATTAGAAACAATATATGTGGTAATTTTCATCACCACTTGTTACGAACATATGAATTAAATATGTTATGCGAAGTTAAAAAATTGGTAAATAGGATTTTATGGCTTGAAAATCCTATATAAGGTATATGCAGATTTTTTATGAGTAATTTGATTATTGTTGATGAAATCTTATGAGTATGACATTTTTAAATGATTAAATGTATTATTTGGAAATGTGTAAACAATTAAATTAAATTGTTTATAATTTTAAGGAGTGATTAAAATATTTTTATAATATTAACAATATTAGATTATGATTTTATTAAGTGATTGATAATGTTTGGATAAATTTAAAGTCTTTAATATTTATCCTTGATTTAGTTTGACTAATGATTATAATATTGTCATCATCCTCATGTTTATAATATGTTGAAAGTCATCTGTGGCATGTAGTGCATAGATGGACTTGGTATGATTATGACCAGGGATTATTCGGTATAATCATGACCGTAATGTTATAAATGATGTAGAAAAAGTCCTTATTGGCCCGTAGTGCATTGATGGACATTTTTTGGTATGATTATGGCTATGGATTCTCTTCGGCCAAGGGTGCAAAGATGAATTATTTTATGGCATGATCAGGACCGTTGATAAAAACACGATTATCTTTGGCCTGTAGTGCATGGATAATTCATGGTCGTGATACTAAAGAATATCCTTAGCCTGTAGTGCAGGGATGATTCGATGATATGGATTAATTATTGAGCTAAGTCTCAGCAATGAAATATTAATTCATGGATGTGATAATAATGAATATCTTTGGTCGTAGTGCAAAGATGATTTAATGATTATGAGCTGGAATTGTGATTTGGTATAACCATAACTTTTGATGTTTCAGGTGAAGATAGGTGATGAAAATTATCTTCGTCCTGGGTGCGAAAAGGAATTCAGAATCACAATTATGATTATGAGTTATACATATGATTGTGGACAGGAATTGTTGATTGATGTTACAGGGATAAAACATTATTGGTGGACTTTTAACATGGAGAAGATAATAGACCTGATTGTCTATTTGACTCTTCTAATGGATTTCTTGTTCCGCTGCAACTATGGTTGAAAAGTTTTATTATCTACCATATGTTCTAAATCTCTGATTTATTATTGATGAAAGCTATTGATAATTTAATTATCTTTAGTCATGATATTCTTTACTGGGCTAGTTGTGCTCACCCTTTTGCTTCACAATTCCTTTCAAGTAATAAAAGTGTAGCTGGGTCGAGCGGGGTATTAAGAGGATTAGAATGGTGGTCTATAGCTGTTGAGGTTCTCCTTAAATAGTATGAAAATAATTTTATTGAGAACTTTAGATAAGTGTGTCATATTGTATACGTCATTTGATATTTAATTTTGGTGAACTGAATAGAGTGAGGTGAACCCAACTTTGGAAGGGTGTTTTGCCACTATCATACAAGATGTCTAATGACATACAACCTCGTGTTATCATAAGACAGGGTTGTGCACATCCACTTGCTGAGTATATCCACGGGCACTACCTATATGATCTTGGAGTTTATTTGAAATATAATATTCACTTGGAGAAGGTGGAGATAGTTATATGTCAAGAGAAGACTCACTATGTGATAATAACAATATTATTATCACATATATTCTAATTTTGTTTTATAACATATGATCGTAACCAATCCATTAGGTCATGCATAAATGCACCGACAGGATATTCCAACAGAATAATAAATAATGGAACCAGGTCATGCGTAAACGCACCGACAGGATATTCCAATAGAATAATAAATAATTGAACCATGTCATGCGTAAACGCACAAATAGGATGTTCCAACAAAATAATAAACAACAGAACCAGGTCATGCGTAAATGCACAGACAGGATGTTCTAACAGAATAATAAATAATGGAATAAAAGAAGAATTTCACCAAGTATAGGGTATCCCACGTATACAGGTTATTCCAACAGAATAATAAAGAATGGAATAACAAAAAAAAATCACCAATAAGAAAGAAGGAATACCCCTAACGTGTACAACAAATAATATCCCTTACCTTTGAAAGAAGAGTATTCCGACTGGTAGGGCGAGGATATACTCAAAGAAAACTTACACTACGCTCAAAGCTTTCTTAAATTCTAAAGAAATACGCTCAAGATTATAGAAGAAAAACTCTCTCTATAGTTTCTTTCTCTAGAGTTTGAGTGAATTCGTAATAAATAATGAAGGAATGAGCTTCTATTTATAGAAGAATGGACTGTATAGTAACTAATTCATGAACGGTCCAGATTGATTTACTTTTAATCGGATGGTCCATATTTAAAGCAAAATCTTTTAAATAAAATATAATATATTCTATTTATAGAATAACTTTATAAAAATATTCTGTTTTATATAAAAAGATTTTATTATGCAAAATACTATGTATAATAGAATATAATATATTCTATTTATAGAATAACTTTATAAAAGTATTGGAGTTTTATATAAAAAGCTTTTACATTTTATTACATTAATAATACTAATAAAATAAAACCTGAGTGACTTATTACGTAAACATCAATAATCAATACCTGGTGATGCTTACTTATGCAACCACGCAGATATTATTTACTTTACACCGAGAGTAGTTCAATGACTTTTACCAGTAAAACTTACGTCGTTATTCTCATAAAAATATTTTTATGCGTTTTTCTCAATCGACAATAATTCCGTTTGTGGGGTCCACTAATGATTGTACCGCCGTAAATGCGGATATTCCCAAACAAAAGAATATTCCCCGACCAATCGAATATTATACAACAACTTGCATACTTTTAAAAATTTATAAATACTACCCACAACTATAACACAGACCATAATATTCAAAAAAATATTTTGAGAAAATTAAATCTTTATTAATAAAATCTGGTGTCTCACAACTATCCCAGCTGGACTTGACTTTGGTGCATGACAAAATCGGGCTAGGTGACCTTCTTTTCCATAATTGTAACATGCTTTTGATTTGCATCACGCATAATTTGGTGATATATGTCCTCCCTCCGCATTTGAAGCATATCGATAGTGATTGATTCTCTTTCCTAATTGGTGTTGGTCTTTTGTTATCTTTCCATCATTATTGAACCTTCTCTTCTTGAAATTTCCACTTCTATTATCTTGTCCATGATTACCACCGAAGTGGTTACCATTCTTGGCATGATAATTTCCCCCACGATGGTTATCATTGTTCCGATGGCCGTTGCCACCGGTATGATTATTATCGTGTTGTTGCTCGTTACCTTTTGGTTGTGTTGACTCATTATCACGCTCCAATAACTGAGCCTTATTCACAACATCTTAATATAAACAAAGTTTGTGAGAAATGAGGTATTAACGTATATCGGGTTTCAAACCTCTTAGAAACATTCGCGTCATTTGCTCCTCATTATTGACCAAATGGGATGCAAACCGGGATAACTCCGCAAACTTAGCCTCGTACTGCGACACGGTCATATTGTTTTGCTCCAGCTTGATGAATTCTACCTCCTTCATGTGACGAATACTTTCAGGAAAATACTTGTCGTTGAATAATTCTTGGAACTTCTCCCAAGACATCTTGAGTGCGTCAGGCTGGGTACATTTTATAGATTTCCACCAGTAATTTGCCTCTTCACGCAACATAAAGGTGGCAAAGGGAACCTTTTGCTCCTCGGAGCATCCCAAGATATCAAATATCTTGGTGAAATATTTTAACCACGTCTCTGCCTTAAGTGGTTCTGGCTTTCCCAAAAACTCTGGTGGTCCTAGCTCCTTGAACTGCTTAGCGGTGACCAGCCGTGGGTTGCCATTGTTTCCTCCTGCATTATGAACAGGAGAGCCTTCCTTTGATGTTGCATGAATTCTAAAAGCTCCTAAATGTACCGTCGTTCGTCAATTGATTAGTGTTGTTGTTTACAGGAGGATTATCGACATCCTGTTGCACATTGTCTTGATTATTGATATGTGGAGACTCAACTGTCTTTTGTGCTCCATTGCTTATCCCAACATTTTCGGATGTCATTTTCAAATACTGCCACAAAACAAGGGTTAATTAACATGTCACATATTATCCATATACTCTGACTGACCAATTAAATACCAAATAAACTTAGGTACGTAGGTCATACTTCTATAGTCTTGAGCGTATTTATTTAGAGTTTAAGAAAGCTTTGAGCGTAGTGCAAGTTTTCTTCGAGTATATCCTCGCCCTACCAGTCGGAATACTCTTCTTTCAAAGGTAAGGGATATTATTTGTTGTACTTGTAAGAGATATTATTTGTTGTACTCGTAAGGGGTATTAATTCTTTCTCATTCATGAAGAGAACTTCTGTTATTCCATTCTTTATTATTTTGTTGGAATAACCTGTATACGCGGGCTACCCTATACTTGGTGAAATTCTTCTGTTATTCCATTTTTTATTATTCTGTTGGAATAACATGTATACACGGGCTACCCTATACTTGATAAAATTCTTCTGTTATTCCATTCTTTATTATTATGTCGAAATATCACATACGTGCATTTCTGGGGGACTGGTTCCATTATTTATTATTCACGTAATTAGAATATCACATGCATGCGTTTATATGGGACACGGTTCCATTATTTATTATTACATTGAGAATAACACATCTGTAGGATTCTATCGCATGCATGGTGAATTCTTTTGTTATTCCATTCTTTATTATTCTGTTAGAATAACCTGTCTATGTGGATTATCACATGCATGGTGAAGGATCCTTTGTATTCATTCCTTATTAAATTGTGGAAATAATCTGTTTACGTGGATTATGATAAAAGTCATAATAAAAGTATTGGACTGATGAAAATTATGGGTATATGTACTATTAGTAAGTGTTATGATGAATTATGTTGGTTATTGTGTGAAAACATGAAAGTTTCTTAGAAATCACAAAGGGTTGAAAATCAGATTTTGGTGAAAATGGAACATGAAATTCAATTGACCATATCTCCTATTATATTTCAAATTTTTGAGTGTGGTCAAGTTCTAGAGTTATATCTATGAGTTTCCTAACTTATCCAAGTGGAATCACTGGAAAATGTATTGTAGATTTTCGTGTGGACTGATTTTAGTGAAGGAGTCAAAAACTGCCAATTTCGAAAAAGCTACTGCCCAGATTTTTAAAAGGGAATTTTTGGCCACTTAAATTGTGAGAAACATTCCGGCCTTTTGGGACATAGAAATATATGGTATAACGTACCTCCTGTCCAAAAATGAGCTCATTCCGACTTAAAATGAGCAAGTTATGACCATTTCAATATTTAGGTTTTTCCAACAGAAAACGCTATAACCGGAGTTCTATAACTCCGATAACCATGAAATTTAAACTGGAAGCTCACATTAACATGTGTAAGATCCTGCCAAGATTTGTGACGCCCCGAAAATAGGTATACATCACCTATTCTGAGTCGCCAAATACATGGTACAAAAATTCAAATACAACTTAATTATACAAGAGTCGTGTAAAATACGACTAAACATATGCTGTGAGTTTTAATACAAATATTGTCATCTAGACAATATACAAACTCAATGGTGTCCTCATTAAATTTATTATCACACTATTTCACAGAATAGTGAGGACTACTAATGCACCATCTAGGACCATCACTCTGTTTCCCCAGCTAGTCCTTCTTTACGTTCTCATTTCAGCCAGAAGAAAATAATGAAAACAAAGGGTGAGCTCAACTAGCCCGAGAAGAAATATTATGACTAAGATAATGCGAATAATTTATCGTTAGCCTTCAACGATGTTAAGCGATAAAATATAATAAACATCAAGTTTAAGCTGCGGCGGAACAAGCAATCCATTAGAAGAGTCAGTAGAGAAAAAATCTACTATCTTCTATGATTTAAAGGTTTTTCATCACTTTTATCATTTGAGACTCGCCTTAATAAATAATCCACATCATCGAATCACACCCCGCACTACTGACCAAGGATATTCTTTAGTATCCGACCACAAATTATCCGACTACGGGCCGAGGACATTCGTGTATTCGTTAATGGTCATGATCATGCCAACAACTGTCCATCAATGCACTACGGGCCAATGAGGACTTTTACCACATCATTTGTAACATTACATTCATGATTACACTGAATAATCCCTGGTCATAATCATACCAAGTCCATCTATGCACTGCAGGCCACAGATGACTTTTAAAAAAAATATAAACATGAGGATGATGACAATTCAATAAAACAAGTTCAAGAATAAATTTTAAAGATTTATAAGTTAATTTATCATGAACTCAATAACGTCCAAATTGTCAATATGATACTGCTTTGTGGAGTAAAATTCAAGAATGCTCAGAAGAATATTTCTATGAAAAGATACTGGATGAAGCATAAATATCAAGGATATTCCACTAATTTCATGGAATATAGAAGTCAAAACTTTAATCAACTGAATATAATAAAGAATGGAATAACAAAAGAAATCACCAGGCATGCGATAGACCGCACATGCAGGTTATTCCAATAGAATAATAAATAACGGAACCAGTCCGTAAAAGAAACGCAGCACGGGATATTCGAGCGAGAATAGTAAAGAATGGAAAGCAGTCCGGCGTAAAATGCAGACGGGATATTCTAACGAATAATAAAGAATGGAACGAGATCCGGTAGTAAAAAGCGCGCAGACGAGGATATTCAACGAATAATAAATAATGGAATAACAGAAGAATTTCACCAAGTATAGGATAGGCCGCGTATACAGGTTATTCCAATAAAATAATAAATAATGGAATAACATAAGTTCTCTTCATGAATACAAAAGAAATAATAGCCCTTACGAGTACAACAAATAATATCCCTAACCGTAAAAGAATAGTATTCCGCCTGGTAGGGCGAGGATATACTCGAAGAAAACTTGTACTATGCTCAAAGCTTTTTTAAAACTCTAAAGAAATACGCTCAAGATTATAGAAGAAGAACTCTCTATAGTTTCTCTCTCCGAGTTTCAAATTGAATTAAGTAAGAAATAATGAAGGAATGAGCTTCAATTTATAGAAGAATGGATTTGCATAGTAACTAATTAAAGGAGCAGTCTAGATTGATTTACTTTTAATCGGACGGTCCATATTTAAAGCAAAATCTTTTAAATAAAATATAATATATTCTATTTATAATCTAATAAAACGAATAACTTTATAAAAGTATTACATTTTTATATAAAAAGATTTTACTATACAAAACACTATATCTGCACTATTCAACACTATGTAGACACTATGCAATACTATGCATAATAAAATATAATATATTCTATTTATAGTCTAATAAAACAAATAATTTTATAAAAGTATTATGTTTTATATAAAAAGATTTTACTATGCAAAACACTATGCATAATAGAATATACTATATTCTATTTATAGTCTAATAAAATGAATAACTTTATAAAAGTATTCTGTTTTATATAAAAAACTTTTCTGTTTTATTACATTAATAATTCTAATAAAACAAAACTTAGTGACTTATCACGTAAGCATCAATAATCAATACCGTGTGCTACTATGTAACCACGCGTATTACTGTACTTTTACTACCGAGTAGTTCAACAGTATTAACGGTAAAACTTCCGTCGTTATTTTCATAAAGTATTTTTGTCGTTTTCTCAATCAGGCAATAATTAATTTCGCTGTGGGGTCAACCAATGATTATCTTAGTCTTACGGATAAAATAATATCACTACTTAGTAAAAGAATAGTATTCCATTTGGTGATGAGGATATACTCGAAGAAAACATATACTCAAAGCTTTCTTAAAACTCTAAAGAAATATGCTCAAGATTATAGAAGAAGAACTCTCTCTATAGTTTATCTCTCTAGAGTTTCAGTGAATTCATAAGGAATAATGAAGGAATGAGCTTCTATTTATAGAAGAATAGACTGCATAGTAACTAATTCATGAACGGTCCAGATTGATTTACTTTTAATCGGACGGTCCATATTTAAAGCAAAATCTTTTAAATAAAATATAATATATTCTATTTATAATCAAATAAAACGAATAACTTTATAAAAGTATTACGCTTTTTTATATAAAAGATTTTACTATGCAAAACACTATGCAGTACTATTCAACACTATGCATAATAAAATATAATATATTCTATTTATAGTCTAATAAAACAAAAACTTTATAAAAGTATTACATTTTTATATAAAAAGATTTTACTATGCAAAATACTATGCATAAATAGAATAAAATAGAATATTATATTCTATTATATTCTATTTATATAATAGAATATATTATTAGTTATTTATTTTATTAGACTATAAATAGAATATATTATATTTTATTATGCATAGTGTTGCATAGTATTTTACATAGTAAAATCTTTTTATATAAAATGCAGAATATTTTTATAAAGTTATTTATTTTATTATACTATAAATAGAATATATTATATTTTATTATACATAGTATTGTATAGTAAAATCTTTTATATAAAATGAATACTTTTATAAAGTTATTTATTTTATTAAACTATAAATAGAATATATTATTTTTTATTATGCATAGTGTTGCATACCGCTTGCATAGTGTTTTGCATAGTAAAATGTTTTTATATAAAACAGAATACTTTTATAAAGTTATTCGTTTTATTAGATTATAAATAAAATATATTATATTTTATTTAAAATATTTTGCTTTAAATATGGACCGTCCGATTAAAAGTAAATCAATCTGGATCGTTCATGAATTAGTTACTATACAGTCCATTCTTCTATAAATAGAAGCTCATTCCTTCATTATTTTTTATGAATTCACTGAAACTCTAGAGAGAGAAACTATAGAGAGAGTTCTTCTTCTATAATCTTGAGCGTATTTTTTTTAGAGTTTAAGAAAGCTTTGAGCGTAGTGCAAGTTTTCTTCGAGTATATCATCGCCCTACCAGTCGAAATACTCTTCTTTCAAAGGTAAGGGATATTATTTTTTGTACTTGTTAGGGGTATTCTTTCTTATTCATGAAGAGAACTTTTGTTATTTCATTCTTTATTATTATTCATTGGAATAACTTCAGATACTGCAAGCTACCCTATACTTGGTGAAATTCTTACATTATTCCATTTTTATTATTCATTGGAACATCCCGTCATGCTTTTACGCATGACTGGTTCCATTATTTATCATTGTATTGGAACATCATGTATGTGCTATATACGATGACTGGTTCATCGTTTTATCATTACATTTGGAACATCCATGTCTGCATTTTACGCATGACCGCTTACATTATTTATTATTCGTTAGAATAACTTTTATTCATGCGTGATCTCTACGCATGCATGGTGATTTCTTTTGTTATTCCATTCTTTATTATACTCAGTTAGTTAAAGTTTTATTTTATTAGTATTATTAATGTACTAAAACAAAACTGAGTGACTTATCACGTAAGCATCAATAATCAATACTGCAGTGCTACTTATGCAACCATGCCAGACATCGTATTTCTTTTACTACCGAAAGTAGTTCAACAAGATAATTCGGTAAAACTTCCGTCGTTATTTTCATAAAATATTTTTGTCGTTTTCTCAATCCGAAAACAATAATTACATTGTGGGGTCCACCAATGATTGTACCGTCGTACGGATATTCCTCGATAAAAAGAATATTCCCCGACCAATCGAATATTATACAACAACTTCCATACTTTTCAAAATTATAAATACTACCCACAACTATAACACTATATCAAATCCACACCATAATATTCAAAAAATTATTTCGAGAAAATTAAATCTTTATTCATAAAATCTGGTGTCTCACAATCTCCCCTCCTTATGAAATTTTGCCCTCGAAATTTATGTATGTACCTGGTATGCCGAAGAGGTGAGGATACCTTGATTTCATTTTAAATTCTAATTCTTGAGGTATAACCTTTGAGTGTTGAATACGATCCTTCTTATCCAATATTTTAACACGTATCTCCTCATACGTTAAATCTTCTGCTATATCGTTTAGTTCTAATTTAATAATGTGGTTCGGGTCGTCCACATATTTACGTAACCTCGATACGAAAAAAAAAATGTTCTGAACATGCAACATACTTGACGGTAAAACTAGACTATAGGGCACAATTCCTACTTCATCGAGGATTTCAAATTGGCCAATTAAATCGAGGGTTGAGATTTCCTCTCTTCATCGATTCTTGCTTCTAGAATAACGCCCTCTTGAACCTTCTTCTTCACATTCATCAGCTCTGAGTATGTAATGCCCGGTAAAAAAAAATTAATAATAAGAAAATAAAATAAATAAATAATATTTAAATCCATATTTGAATTGGGCTCTTCTTATGTTTGGGTCAAATTGTATTTAATTTTTGTGAACTATAATAAGTATGTGATTACATTAATTTTGGTATTTAAACTAATTGGGACAAACTAATTTTTTAAGTAAAGGTTTGGGCTTGTTAAACTATTTGAGCCCAAATTAAGGTGATGGGTTTATAAACCAAATTGGAATAGGAGTAATATATTAGGTTAAATTCCTTCATAATACATATACTGACATAATCGACTAAAGAAGTTTCTAGCGTAGCGAGAAAGAGGCGGAAGAAGAATGAGGAGAATGATTGAACGTGGCTGGAATTAAAAAGGGTTTGAGAGCAAGACCATTAAAATTTTATTCATCATATTCTTCTTCTCAAAGGTAATTATTGGACTATTCTTGAATACAAAATAATTATTTTGCTTCTGTAATTACAATATAATTTCTTGTTATGTTTGCAATCTATTTTAAAAATATATTATGTAGTTTGATTAATTGAATTTGTTAATAAAATTTTAATTTATAATAAGGATATATGATATATATATATATATATATCAAATATATTATATCTTTTTTATATATCAGATTATAGTTATATATATATATATATATATATATATATATATATATATATATATATAGGAAATCCATCCATGGCAACCGGTTGTTGGGAACAACCCAAAAAATCAAGGCATAACAGCTTGTTGTGTCTGGGACAATTAAACTGGGAGCGGTTGGACAAAAAGTCAAGGCACAACAGCTTGTTGTGCCTGGGACAATTAAAATGGGACGTCCCATTTTAATTGTCCCAGACACAACAACTTGTAGCGGCTGGAGTAACCTTTTCTTTTACCACTTTGATTATTAACACTATTATATTAATATTTTGTAATATTAGTGTTTATAATATTAATAATAATATTTTGTAATATTATTAATTTTATTATATTAAATACTAATATTACAAAATATTGTATTAATATTAATATTATAAAATATTGTATTAATAATATTACAAAATATTATTATTAATATTATTATTTTTAATAATATTATATTATAAGTATTAATATTTTGTAATAATATAATAATATTTTGTAATATTATTAATACATAATATTATAAGTATTAATATTTTGTAATAATATTATAAGTATTACTAAATATAAATAATAATATTTTGTTATATTATTAATACTTAATATTAATATTATAATATTTTGTAATATTTATAATATTAATAATAATATTTTGTAATATTAATACAATGTTTTATAATATTAATATTAATACAATATTTTGTAATATTAGTATTTAATATAATAGCATTAATAATATTAAAAATATTATTACTAATATTAATATTATAAATATTATAAATATTAATATTACAAAATATTAATATAATAGTATTAATAATCAAAGTGGTAAAAAGAAGACAAGTTAAAAAGAAGGTTACTCCGGTGAGTTACAAGTTATTTGTGCCTTGACTTTTGTCCAATTCGCCATAAGTTATTATACTGGAACAATTAAAATGGGACGTCCCAATTTAATTGTCTCGAGACCACAACAAGTTGTTGTGCCTTATTTTTTGAGTTGCTCCCAACAATAGGTTGCCATGGATGGATTCCTATATATATATATATATATATATATATATATATATATATATATATAAGATATAAAAAAAAAATTTAAAAGGAAAGTGATAAATAAATTATAATATTGTTATTATAATTAAAATGTATCTTTTAATTTCAAAGTGAATATAGTATATTAAAATTATTGAATTTATGAAAATATAAACTATATAAGTTCATAATTTAATTATATGTATTGTATTTGATTTTGAAAATTAGATCGGATTGAGGGAGTCTAGCGGGTGATATTTGGATTCGGGGAATTATTTTGGTATTATATTAAGGTACGGATTTCGTACTCTTTCTGCGATACTTTTGTTAAATTTGATTTATTCGTTTTGTTCCTCGTTTCAAATTCTGTTATTATTTCACATAATTGTTTCTTGTGAAATTCATATATTTGTTTCATTTTGGAGTTGACACATTGGACTCGTATTTGTACTCTTTGAATTAGGATATCGTGTTTAGTATTTATTTTGATAATTGTAGAGCGGTACATATTGCTACCTTCTTTTTGAGACCTTGTGACTATAATTTGATTTGGTTCAACATGTACATATAGAACCCTTTTATTGGTATTATGTCACATGTGTTGTGACATAGTATTTTTGTTAGAATATACCGTAGGGTATACTTGAGCTATAACCACCTGTGGGGGTACCACAGGCATGTCGTCTTGGCACGAGAGGCATGACACTTTCCGTAGCGGTGTGATTAGTCCACGGCGTCTCCGCTTTTGGCTCCGAGGAGGAAATGGGTCATTTGGTGTTTTTGTTGTGGGAGGCATATGGGTTAACCCTAGTTTTACGTTCATGATTTGTGATGTTGTGCCAAACACACCTATCCGATTTGCATACATTTGGATTCGCGGTCCAATGTGTGATTGCACTGTGTGGCATTATTTTGGTTATCATGTGGCATCATTTGATTTGCGTGTGGCATTATTTTGACTTGCACTGTGTGGCAATGTATATTTTGAGCTCATTCGGTGATGAAATAACACCCAACCATTTGATTCAAATTTATTATTTCATTGTATAAGTTTTGTTTGTTTCTGTTCAGTTCAATTCATTGAGTTAGTTATTTCAGTTCATTAGTTCTTTACTCTTTTATTAGTTTCGTTAATTCTGTTGATTCCGATATATTCCATTCAAATCTTGGGAGATTATATTTTTGTTAGTGTTTATACTTGAGGCTTTATTCAGTATTTTATCTCGGTTGATTTCGTATATCAGTTGTACATCTTCGTATTATCTATATCCATACTAGGCAATTGGCTCATGCTGTGTTTTTCTTCCGACAGGTTTGCAGGGGTGATTCAGGGCTAGTGTGATGAGAGAGTTGTCTTTGACCATCTAGGTTATTTTGAATTTTAGTTTTGGTTATTTTGACTCTGTTTGGAGAATTATAATTAGTACTTCATTGATAGATCACCACTATTAATATTTTTGCAGTTATTAGTGCTCTGTTTACTAATTTTGATGTTTGTTGTGCTTTGCACGTGACCTCCCTTTCCTTTTCGGGAAGGGGGTGTTAAAGAGTATGTAGCTTGAATGACTTTAATGTTATCGATTAAAGTCGATTCTACTCGTATATTCGTTATCTTCATGTGGGTTCGTATATTTGCACTTGTAACCGCATACGATCTTCTACTCAATGCGTTAGCTACCATGTTTGCTTTTTCTACGATGGTATTGAATGGTACGATCGTAATCTTCAACAGCTCGAGCCAACGTCTTTGGCGCATGTTACGTTCGCTTTAGTTGAAGAAATATTTAAGGGTTTAAGAAATGGGTTTTGTACTGGGGTCAATACAAAATTCGATTTCACGCTTTAGGGGTAGGCTAAAAAGTCTTCAAGAATACGTCAGAAAATTTATTAACAATATAAATATCATTCAAAACTGTGACCCTCATCCAAGACTTGGATAATACGTCACATTGATACCTATCAACTTGCCATCGTCACTCACAACGTCGCCTACAGAAAGTCTGGCTTCGGTGCATTCCACGTAAGGAAGTCAACAACGAAAATTATTCTATAAATAGAATATATTATATTTTATTTTGCTTTAAATATGGACCGTCCGATTAAAAGTAAATCAATCTGGACCGTTCATGAGTTAGTTACTATGCAGTCCATTCTTCTATAAATAGAAGCTCATTCCTTCATTATTTCTTACGAATTCACTGAAACTCTAGAGAGAGAAACTATAGAGAGAGTTCTTCTTCTATAGTCTTGAGCGTATTTCTTTAGAGTTTAAGAAAGCTTTGAGCATAGTGCAAGTTTTCTTCGAGTATATCCTCGCCCTACCAGTCGGAATACTCTTCTTTCAAAGGTAAGGGATATTATTTGTTGTACTTGTAAGGGGTATTATTTTTTTCTTATTCATGAAGAGAACTTCTATTATTCCATTCTTTATTATTCTATTGGAATAACCTGTATACGCGGGCTACCCTATACTTGGTGAAATTCTTCTGTTATTCCATTCTTTATTATTACATTGGAATAACTTTGTACACTGTGGCTACCCTATACTTGGTGAAATTCTTACATTATTCCATTCTTTATTATTACGCCGAAATATCACATGCAATGCGTTTACGCCTCGTCCGGGTTCCATTATTTATTATTCATTGGAATATCACATGCGTATGCGTTTATCTGAACTGGTTCCATTATTTATTATTCTGTTGGGAATAACACATGCATGCAAATGTCTATCGCACGCATGGTGAATCTTACGTTATTCCATTCTTTATTATTCTATTGGAATAACTCATACATGTGGATTACCACATGCATGGTGAATGATCCTTCATATTCATTCCTTATTAAATTATGGAAATGATCTGTTTACGTGGATTATGATGAAAGTCATAATAAAAGCATTGGACTTATGAAAATCATGGGTATATGTAGTATTAGTAAGTGTTATGATGAGTTATGTTGGTTATTGTGTGAAAACATGAAAGTTTCTTAGAAATCACAAAGGGTTGAAAATCAGATTTTGGTGAAAGTGGAACATGAAATTCAATTGACCATATCTCCTATTATATTTCGAATTTTTTAGTGTGGTCAAGTTCTAGAGTTAGATCTATGAGTTTCCTAACTTATCCAAGTGGAATCACTGGAAAAGGTATTGTAGATTTTCGTGTGGACTGATTTTAGCGAAGAAGTCAAAAGCTGTAAATTACAAAAAGGCTACTGCCCAGAAGTTTAAAAGAGCATTTTCAGCCACTTAAATTATGAGAAAAATTCCAGCCTTTTGGGACATAGAAATATATGGTATAAAGTACCTCCTGTCCAAAAATGAGCTCATTCCGACTTAAAATGAGCAAGTTATGACTATTTCAATATTTAGGTTTTTTCGACGAAAAACGATATAACCGGAGTTCTATAACTCCGATGACCATGAAATTTAAACTAAAAGCTCACGTTAACATGTGTAAGATCCTACCAACTGTGACGCCCACAAAATAGGTATACATCACCCATCTTGAGTCGCCAAATACATGGTACAAAATTCAAATACAACTTAATTATACAATAGTCGTGTAAAATACGACTAAACATATGCTGTGAGTATTAATACAAATATTGTCAACTAGACAATATACAAACTCAATGGGGTCCTCATTACATTTATTATCACACTATTTCACAGAGTAGTGAGGACTACGAATGCACCATCTAGGACCATCACTCTGTTCCCCGACTAGTCCCTGCTACGTTCTCATTTCCTGAAGAGAACAATGAAAGAAAAAGGGTGAGCTCAACTAGCCCAGTAAGAAATATTATGACTAAGATAATGCGAATAATTTATCATTAGTCTTCAGCGATGTTAAAGCGATAAAAATATAACAAACATCAAGTTTAAGCTGCGTGAACAAGCAATCCATTAGAAGAGTCATGTGAGAATAAAATCTACTATCTTACATGATTTAAAAGATTTTCATGACTTTTATCGTTGAGACTCAGCTTAATAAATAATCCACATCATCCCTGCACTACGGCCAAGGATATTCATTAGTATCACAACCACAAATTATCCATGCACCACAGCCAAGGATATTCGTGTATTCATCAATGGTCATGATTATGCCAACAACTGTCCATTAATGAACTACGGGTCAATGAGATCTTTTTCCACATCATTTGTAATATTACGGTCATGATTACACCGAATAATCTCTGGTCATAATCATACCAAGTCCATCTATGCACTACAGGCCACAGATGACTTTCAACATAATATAAACATGAGGATGATGACAATGATATAAGAATTCAATAAAAACAAGTTCAAGAATTAATTTATCCAGGAACTAATAATGTCCAAATTGTCAACATGATACTTCTTTTGTAGAGTAACACTCAAGAATGCTCGAAGAATATTTTCATGCAAAGATCTTTGGATGAAGCGCCAAATATCAAGGATATTCCACTAATTTCATGGAGTATAGAAGTCAAAACTTTAACCAAATGAGTATAATAAAGAATGGAATAACAAAAGAAATTACCGGGCATGCGATAGGCGCATACAGAGCATGAGTTATTCCAATGAATAATAAATA
This sequence comes from Panax ginseng, assembly GCA_020205605.1. NCBI lineage: Eukaryota > Viridiplantae > Streptophyta > Magnoliopsida > Apiales > Araliaceae > Panax > Panax ginseng. The sequence continues at coordinate 41,840,688 of CM035136.1, forward strand.
ATGGAACCGGTCATGCGTAAAACGCATATGACGGGATATTCAACGAGAATAATAAATAATGGAATTGTCATGCGTAAACGTATGCAGATGAGGATGTTCCAACAAAATAATAAATAATGGAATAACAAAAGAATTTCACCAAGTATAGGGTATATCAGATATCGAGTTATTCCAGCGAGAATAATAAAGAATGGAATAACAAAAAATTTCACCAATAAGAAAGAAGGAATACCCTAACTAGAGTACAACAAATAATATCCTTACCTTTGAAATAAGAGTATTAAATTTGGTAGAGGCGATGATATACTAGAAGAAAACTTCTACTCGCTCAAAGCTTTCTTAAATTCTAAAGAAATCGCAAGAGATTATAGAAGAAGAACTCTCTTTATAGTTTTCTCTCTAGAGAGTTTGGTGAATTCGTAAGAAATAATGAAGGAATGAGCTTTTATTTATAGAAGAATGGATTTGCATAGTAACTAATTCATGAAGCGGTCCAGATTGATTTACTTTTAATCGGACGGTACATATTTAAAGCAAAATCTTTTAAATAAAATATAATATATTCTATTTATAATCTAATAAAACGAATAACTTTATAAAAGTATTTTTTTTTATATAAAAGATTTTACTATGCAAAACACTATACGTAGTACTATGCATAATAAAATATAATATATTCTATTTATAGAATAACTTTATAAAAGTATTCTATTTTATATAAAAAGATTTTACTATGTAAAATACTATACATAATAGAATATAATATATTCTATTTATAGAATAACTTTATAAAAGTATTACTTTTTATATAAAAAGCTTTTCATTTTATTACATTAATTATACTAATAAAACAAAAGCTGAGTGACTTATTACGTAAACATCAATAATCAATACGATTGTGCTACTATGCAACCCAGCGTATTCATTGTACTTTTACTACTCAGAGTAGTTCAAATGACTTTAATGGTAAAACTTCCGCCGCTATTCTCATAAAAATATTTTTGTCATTTTTTTCAATCTGACAATAATTCCGTTGTATGGATATTCCCTGACAAAAAGAATATTCCCCGACCAATCGAATATTATACAACAACTTTCATACTTTTAAAAATTTATAAATACTACCCACAACTATAACACACATCATAATATTCAAAAAAATATTTCGAGAATATTAAATCTTTATTAATAAAATCTGGGGTCTCACAATCTCCCCTCCTTATGAAATTTCGCCCTCGAAATTTATGTACGTACCTGGTATGCCGAAGAGGTGAGGATACCTTGACTTCACTTCAAATTCTAACTCTTGAGGTATAACCTTTGAGCGTCGAATATGATCCTTCTTATCCAAGATGTTAACATATATCTCCTCATACGTTAAATCTTCTGCTATCTCATCTGGTTCTAAATTTATGGTTCAGGTCGTCCACATATTTACGTAATATCGATACGTTAAAAACGTTATGAACACGCGACATACTTGGCGATAAAACGAATCTATAAGCCATAGTTCCTACTCGATCAAGGATTTTAAATGGGCCAATTAAATCGAGGGTTGAGATTTCCTCTCTTTGTCGATTCTTGATTTTAGAATAACGCCCTCTTGAACCTTTTCTTCAAATTCATCAGATTCGGGTGTGTAGCTTGAGCGGCTTTAACTTTATCGATTAAAGTCTATCCTACTCGTATATTCGTTATCTTCATGGGGGTTCGTATATTCGCACTTGTAAACGCATATGATCTTCTACTCAACGCGTCAGCTACCACGTTCGCTTTTCCTTAAAATTAGAATATTGTTCAAGAGGGCGTTATTCTAGAAACAAGAATCGACGAATAGAGGAAATCTCAACCCTTAATTTAATTGGCCCATTTGAAATCCTCGATGAAGTAGGAACTGTGGGCTATAGACTCGTTTTACCGTCAAGTATGTTGCGTGTTCAGAATATTTTTTTTCGTATCGAGGTTACGTAAATATGTGGACGACCCAAACCACATTATTAAATTAGAACTAAACGATATAGCAGAAGATTTAACGTATGAGGAGATACATGTTAAAATATTGGATAAGAAGGATCGTATTCAACACTCAAAGGTTATACCTCAAGAATTAGAATCTGAAATGAAGTTAAGGTATCCTCACCTCTTCGTCATACCAGGTACGTACATAAATTTCGACGGTAAAATTTCATAAGGAGGGGAGATTGTGAGACCCCAGATTTTATGAATAAAGATTTAATTTTCTCGAAATAATTTTTTGAATATTATGGTGTGAATTTGATATAGTGTTATAGTTGTGGGTAGAATTTATAAATTTTGAAAAGTATGCAAGTTGTTGTATAATATTCGATTGGTCGGGGAATATTCTTTTTGTCGGGGAATATCCGTACGACGGTACAATCATTAGTGGACCCCACAACGGAATTATTGTCGGATTGGGAAAATGACAAAAATACTTTATGAAAATAACGGCGGAAGTTTTACCGTTAATACTGTTGAACTACTTGGTAGTAAAGTAAATGCGATGTCTGGCGTGGTTGCATTGTAGCACACCAGTATTGATTATTGATGCTTACGTGATAAGTCACTCGGTTTTGTTTTATTAGTATTATTAATGTAATAAAAGAAAACTTTTATATATAAAATGTAATACTTTTATAAAGATATTAGTTTTATTATACTATAAATAGAATATATTATATTCTATTATGCATAGTAAAATCTTTTTATATAAAATAAAATACTTTTATAAAGTTATTTGTTTTATTAGACTATAAATAGAATATATTATATTTTATTATGCATAGTGTTGTATAGTGTTGCATAGTGTCTGCATAGTGCCTGTATAGTGTTTTGCATAGTAAAATCTTTTTTATATAAAATAGAATACTTTTATAAAGTTATTCGTTTTATTAGATTATAAATAGAATATATTTTATTTTATTTAAAAGATTTTGCTTTAAATATGGACCATCCGATTAAAAGTAAATTAATCTGGACCGTTCATGAATTAGTTACTATGCAGTCCATTCTTCTATAAATAGAAGCTCATTCCTTTATTATTTCTTACGAATTCACTGAAACTCTAGAGAGATAAAGTATAGAGAGAGTTCTTCTTCTATAATCTTGAGCGTATTTCTTTAGAATTTAAGAAAGCTTTGAGCGTAGTACAAGTTTTCTTCGAGTATATCCTCGCCCTACAAGTCGGAATACTCTTCTTTTACGGTAAGTGATATTATTTGTTGTACTCGTAAGAGGTATTCTTTCTTTCTTATTCGTGAAAAGAATTTCTGTTATTCCATTCTTTATTATTCTGTTGGAATAACCTGTATACGCGGGATACCCTATACTTGGTAAAATTCTTGTATTATTCCGTTCTTTATTATTCTGTTGGAATATCCTGTCGGTGCGTATTACGCCTGACCTGGTTCCATTATTTATTATTCTGTTGGAACATCGTGTGTTCATGCGTTTACGCATGACCGGTTAGATTGTTTATTATTCTCATTGGAATATCTTGTTCAATGCGTCTCACGCATGACACAGTTCTATTATTTATTATTACATTGGAATATCTTATCTCGTGCATTTACTGCGTGAAAGTTGGTTCTCATTATTTATTATTCGTTGGAATAACTCCATCATGCGATCTATCATCGCATACGGTGATTTCTTTTGTTATTCCATTCTTTATTATACTCAGTTGGTTAAAGTTTTGACTTCTATACTCCATGAAATTAGTGGAATATCCTTGATATTTGCGCTTCATCCAGTATCTTTTCATGGAAATATTATTCTGAGCATTCTTGAGTGTTACTCTACAAAGAAGTATAATGTTGACAATTTGGACGTTATTAGTTCCTAGATAAATTAATTCTTGAACTTGTTTTACTGAATTCTTATATCATTGTCATCATCCTCATGTTTATATTATGTTGAAAGTCATCTGTGGCCTGTAGTGCATAGATGGACTTGGTATGATTATGACCAGGGATTATGTGGTGTAATCATGACTGTAATGTAATAAATGATGCGAAAAAAAGTCCTCATTGGCCCGTAGTGCATTGATGAACATTTTTTGGTATGATTATGACTATGGATTCTCTTCGGCCAAGGGTGCAAAGATGAATTATTTTATGGCATGATCATGACTATTAATGAATACACGAATGTCCTTGGCCCCTAGTGTATGGATAATTTGTGGTCGTGATACTAAAGAATATCCTTGGCCGTAGTGCAGGGGTGATTCGATGATGTGGATTATTTATTAAGCTGAGTCTCAGCGATAAAAGTGATGAAAAACCTTTTAAATCATAGAAGATAGTAGATTTTATTATTTACTTGACTCTTCTAATGGATTGCTTGTTCCGCTGCATTTAAACTTGATGTTTATTATATTTTATTAATTTAACACCGTTAAAGGCTAACGATAAATTATTCTGAATTATCTTAGTCATAATATTTCTTACTAGGCTAGTTGAGCTCACCCTTTTTCTTTCATTGTTATCTTCAGAAAATGAGAACGTAGCAGGGACTAGTTGGGGGAAACTGAATGGTGGTTCTAGATGGTGCATTAGTAGTCCTCACTATTCTGTGAAATAGTGTGATAATAAATATAATGAGGACACCATTGAGTTTGTATATTGTCTAGATGATAATATTTGTATTAAAACTCACAACATATGTTTAATTAAGTTGTATTTGAATTTTTGTACCATGTATTTGGCGACTCAGAATAGGTGATGTATACCTATTTTGGGGGCGTCACAATCATGCTCTACTTGACTCTTCTAATGGATTGCTTGTTCCGCTGCAGTTAAACTTGATATTTATTATACTTTATCAGTTTAACAATGTTGAAGGCTAACGATAAATTATTCTGCATTATCTTAGTCATAATATTTTTTACTGGGCTAGTTGAGCTCACCCTTTGCTTTCATTGTTCTCTCCAGGAAATGAGAATATAGCAGGGACTAGTCAGGGAACGGAGTGTCAGTCGTAAGGATATTATATTATAATATCTTGGGTATGTAAATAATTGTATTTATATAAGAAATTATGTGTAACATATTTTTTTTACAATTATAAAATAAATATGTAATTTGAGTATGTTATGTTATATTTTATATATCAAAGATGGGTTATGTAAATTATATGATTCCAAGAGGGTAAAATAAATTAAAGAGATTTATGTAGTACGTAACTTATTTGATTAAATAAGTTACTAAGATTGGGTAATTAAATAACTTAACAAAAGTAAGTTAAAGATAAGAGAGGGAGAATTGTGCGAGTTACGAAAATCTTAGGGTTGAAAACCTAATATTTTAAACTTAAGAAAATATCTTAAGGAATATACTAAGGAATAAAGAATATTCCGAGAATATGCTAAGAATATGTCAGGGGGTGATTTGCATGCTTTTAAAGATGAAGGGGAAGACTAGAGAAGACTTAAGTTGAGTGACCAACTTATAAGAAATTGAAAATAACTTTTATAAAATAAACAAAGCCATATGTCTAAGGGCAATTAAGTAGTTGGAATGGAGAGTGGTTATCATGAAGTTTATTTTTAGGTAAGTTGGTCAATTGGCCAATAGAGTGCTGACACGCAAGTGAGACTCTATGTGTGTCAATATTCTATTGGCCAATTAATCAACTTACCCAAAAATAAACTCCATGCTAACCGGACCCGTTGGGATGATAAGAGGGAGTTTATTATAAGGAGCATGAGGCGGGATTCATTGAGAGAATAATAGGCCTGAGTCATTAATTAAGTTGGAGCTGGAAAAGTTTTGAGAACACAAGCTTAGCAATTCCGCTACCCTATATGTGTACGTGGTGGACAAGAATTTTTTTTATTAACAAGACAAAAGTTTCTATATAAATGCAACCCATATTACATATTTCTATTCTCTGGGTTTTCCTTCATCTCAGTAAAATCTTTGTGCTCTCAAAGTATCATATAAATATATAATCCATAGGAGTCTATGCTAGCAAATCTAGTTACAGAACAATTCGGTTAGAGTCCGGATTGAATGAAGAATTTGAGCATGTGCAATCCATAATTGGAGATCATAAGGTATTATTACATTCTTATTCTGTTACACCAAATAGTTAGCTTCATCTGTTAAGAAATTGAAATAATTTGATGGTTGAAATTGGAAGTAAATAGCAAAAATTGTAGCACTAAATATTATTTGTAATATATGTATATTTATGTTATGAAATATTGGAAGTATTGCAAATAAAATTTAAATTGTATTATATGTAATACGTAAGATGCATTATTGGATATATGTATTCAGTATAGATGTAATAAAATAGTAAGGTGGATAATATATGTCAATGTATATCCAAGTATGCTGAGAATATATGTTAGAGGGGTGACTAATTAAAAGAGTAAGGAGGAGGTGGTGTGTGACTATACTAACAATCTACCCACTAAGCAAAACTAGAATACTATGAGTTTAAGTAATCCCAAAATATATTAGATCAAGTACTCTCTTATTTCCATAAGTTTTCATCCTTTCCATACTTCATCCCTTTCATATTACCAAAACATAAAAATTTTATCACTCAGAAAAATTGCGGTGGCAAACGAATTGAAGGGGGGAATTGGAATGAAGTGCTGTTAAGAGAGGATTTCAAGACAACTTGGATCAAGCAATTGAGTAATAACCGAGCTAATTAAGCATTTTTGCAAGGTAATGAAAGTTAGTTTTTTTTAACAGTTAGTTATATGGAGTGAGTAAAAACAGTTGGTATGTATGAATAAATTGAATAGATTATGGGTTATAGCTTCGGTAATTAGTGGTTTGTAATGATTATCTTATGTTGGCATATTGCAAACAGGGACGGAGCCAGGATTCGATATTAGGGGGGGGGGAAGAATTTTTTTAACATAATATATATTCGTCACTAAAAAGTAAAATTTTACAATTACAAAACATATTTTTACTAAAATAAAGATAATGTAGTAATATAATTTTCTTTGACAAAGACAACAAAACATAGCAAAAAAAAGTCTTTTAGAACATATCAAAGTTTTGTCAGAATTGCACCCGACGTTCTTTCAAATCACGAAATCCATCTATTATACTAAATGAGAAAATATCTACTCTTGAAATTATCTTCACAATAGTCATTAGTCAATACTATTATATTAAGAAACAACCAGTCTGATATTAAAATTTTAGACTTGGATTTCAGATTTTGGATTTGGATTTTGGAGATTTTGGATTAGTGACTATAACAACTATTGGGTCAGGCCGAAAGCAATAGAATACCAAATGGGCCTTACAAAAAACTCAAATCTTAGGGGGGGCCATGGCCCCCTCCAGCCCTATACTGGCTCCGTCCCTGATTGAAAAGTTACGATGATATATACTTGAGTCAAATGAGTTTAGAAACTAAAAGTTAGTAAACTAACTAGTTTTTAAAATTGTTGTATATATGTATGAATTTGTTATGAAAATAATTGATATTGACTGAAATTAGAGCGAAGGAGTATAATGGGTTGTGCGGGGTAATAAGGTGGCAAAAATCAAGCTAGAACATAAACCAAACTCTATGAAATTTGTGTTTTAAAGCAACGCACACCACACACTCGATAAAAGTCCTCTAAGGACTATTTTTGTTAAAAACAAAGAATTAGGCAAAGTTGAGGCTAAGGATACATATATATACACTATATGTACATAATTAAAGGGTTTGGGCAAATAAAATTAGAACGAAAAGCGATTTTAAGCCAAAACAAAAATTGAAAGTTAGTGTGTCAAGCTACTTTTGGGCTAACTGTTTTGGCTAGTTAAACTTTCTGGAAAATTATAATTTTTTGGGGTCTTGTAGTGTGCCATCCCAGATATTCGTAGCCTCTGGAACAGACTAATTCCGACTTCGGAGGAGGGAGTTATGGCATTCTAAAGTGGCTGTGGTGAATCTGTCCAAAATCTGGAAATTAGATTTTGACCAGCCCCTTGCGCGGATTTTCTGGAATTATGGGTTTAGAATTTGGAAAAGGTTATTGAATAAGAGTTGTAGGCCCAGAAGTTAGCTTCGCGTGGGCACTAGAATCACTCAAAAATGTTTTAAAACGAATTAGTTATGACTGTTTTAATGCGAGGGTAAAGCTGGGAAAAAAATTTAAAAATAGTTGCGACCAAACATTTTTGGGGTCTGTTTTGGACTGCCTATGATGTCCAAAATAGGTGCATTTAATTTTCTAAATATAGCATAATATGGTGTCTACAATATATCCAAAATTGGTTGTAATCAAAGTTATGAGCTAAAAGATATGAAATTGTAAAAAATCATGTCGTAGAAGGCTGCTACTACGCCACGGTAAGTGACAGATAGAAGTCGAAGACGTAAGCGGCATGCAATTTGACATGCATTTTTTTGTAGCTTGTTTGTGTACCCGTGAAATTAGTTTATAAGTTGGTAAAAGTAGACGGGTATATAATCTACAACATAACGAAAGCTTAATAGAATTTGAATTAACGAGTTGAGAATGAGAAAATAACAAAGTGAGCGTCGGAAGCTCGGGAAGGCCGTTTAGCCAAGCAAGGCCACACCATGGGGCTGTTATTGTTTTATGGGGTTGTTTAGTATTGCTTGGAAACATAATGGATTTTAACAAAACAGTTTACATAAATGGGTATATTAAGCAATTTAAAAGCTATAATTTGTCTGTATATTATATAATCATGAATAATACATAAGATATATTATGCATTCACCTTAAATACTTAAGTGAGGTATAAGAGATATGGAATACCCATATATTAAGCTACGAGTGGATTATAAAACTAAAATTGTGAGATATTCATGAAGTAAATCATGTCGAAATCTATTAAAGCTATAAATGATTACTGTGAGTAAAAGAATAAATATTTTTGAAAAGAGGTGGTCAATGTGAATATTTAAAATATAATTGTACAAGTTATATGACATGGTTGTGTGGCTAATACGTTCATATATAGTAAAAATGTAAATATCTGCAAAACAAAGAGTAAAGCGAATGTGTTAGCGGGATGAAATTTTATATATGAGATAATGATTCGAGTTAACTCATGAACATGAAAAATAATAATATAAAAATTATTTATATTAAAGGAATAATATAGTAAATTAAATTTTACTATAAAAGCTATTTATTAGTTGTTTAAATCCCGAATTAATGAGGAAAGGCATAAGATATTCCTAAAGTGGAATATAAATAATTGAAGCTTCAAAGTGTAAAATATTTACATACTAAAATGTGAGGAACCTTTATTTTGTTTAAAAAGGTTAAAACGAATTAAGTTTCTAAATAAACTAATGTTCGTTTTGAATAAGAATAAATAATATTAGTTTGTATAAAACTAATAATTATTATTGATGAATATACATACATGTTTTGTAACATATTCAATTATCTAATATGTGTGTGCATGTAAATATAATTTTATAGGAATTGTGGAGAAACTCTAAGTTAAATTTTGTGGTAATCTCCAATCAAGGCAAGTTTTTCAGTTCTATTATGTTTGTGGATTAAATGTGATTATGTGGTGAGTTACATATCATGCTTTATGAATGGTTAAAGTCAAAATATGACTAAGTTAATTGGGTTATGGAACTCAATTTATATGTGATATGTGATAGCACATGTTGTATGATGTAACTCGATAAATTGAAAATGTATAATGCATGAATGCATGCTTTGTAAAGAATTATTGATGCATGTAGGATATGCATATATAGTAAAGAATATATGTTGCATGTGGATATGCATAGTAAAGGAAATATAGTGCATATGAAATTGTGTGCTATGTGAAACATGATAGACTGTTAAATTTACTGGGCTGTCGAGCTCAATCTTGCAAACACAAACTTTTTGTAGGTTAATGATGTTAGGCAATATTACTTGCTATACGAATGATGAAGATTGAACGATGTGCAAAATGAATACATTTCCTTGAATTAGAAATGGTATAAATCTATGATGGATAGTTTTGTCAAATGTAATTGGCAGTTTTGTATAGTTTGAAATGTTGAATGGATAAAGAATGTTTATTCTGAAATGAGAATATATATGATTCTAGTACAAAGAAGAATTATAAAGGTTGCAATTCAGGAAATGAATGAATGGAAATAAAGAAGAAGAAAAATTATTCTATATTTTTAGTTATTTTAACATTAAATAATGTTTTAAAGCTAGAACATGAAAATATTAACGCACAAGATCGGGGAGAGAAATTATCCCGATTTTGGGGTCGTTACAATATGTATGTACAGTATGTGAGTAGTTAGAAATCCTAAGTACAAATTTGGGAAACTCTAAACCCTAATTTTCAAACCCTAATTGTAAGACCCCAACTTTTTATAAATAAAATTGAATTTTCCTCTAATTATTATTTTGAAATAATAAGGTGTTAATTTGATATAATATTTTGGTTATGGGTGAAATGTGAAAATTTTGCAAAATAAGAAAGTGGTTATAAAATATTCATTGTTGTCGGGGAATATTCGTTTGGTCGTGGAATATTCTTGTTGTCGGGAAATATTAAATGATTTGCCAAGCAACCATTTATGGGGCCCATAATGAGAATAGCTGTTGGATGAAGAAAGCGACAAAGTATGAGTTTTATAAATAAATGGCGTAATTATTCTGGTTGTGGTTAAAATCTGATGTCTGGCGTGGTTGCACAAAGAAGACGCAGATTGTATTGCCTGATATTGTTGAATTATTGATTCTTACGTAAGAAGGCACTACTCAATAATTGTTACAGTAATTACTGTTCAATATTTATTTTATTGATTCAATAATTGCTACGTTGATATTTTATATTATTGTTGTTTCAATAATTGTCACTGCATAGTATTTTCCATTATTAGATCAATAATTCATATTATTTGAATAATATTATTAGAATATTATTATTGGCAATGTCTAGAAAGTTCTGTTAAGGAGAGGTTTGATCACCTAATTGCTCGCCAGTAAGGAGAAATCCTTATTGGAAAGCCCCATCTTTCCTGGGAACGGCCTAGTTGTCATAATTGTGATTCTGTAATATTATTTATAAATAATTAATTATTGATTTATATGATAAGGAAATATTTATTTGATGTGGATATAAATGATGGATTTATTTATGTGGTTATAAATGAAGGAATTAACGTTGAGGTGTTTTATCAGTATTTTGTCGGATTGGAGGTATTAAAAGATCAAATCGGTGTTCTTAAAGCTCTATTGCATGAGTTATAATTTTTAATCCGACTGTTGGATCGTTGTGATTTTTGAATATGTTATACATATATAAGTTGAGTATATGTCCACAAATTTTGAACCGTTAAAAATGAACGTATGATTTGTTATGAATTTTAAGAGGTGGTGGTTAGTAAATTGTTCAAGTATCTCTGAATTTATCATTTTGGTGGAAAATTCTAGAATTGGTGGGCCCCACTTTTGGTTGGTGAGAAATGTGCTCAAATTGAATTTCGAATGTGGTGGGTGGCAATAGTAGTAGGTAAAGTCATCAGGTAGCAGGTCAAGTCTGCTTCGTCGTTCTAACATTTTCCTATAAATAGAGGGCTAAGTTAGAATTAAAAATCACACCAGAAACAAGTTTTCTCTCTTTCTCTCTCTATAACATCGAGCGTATTTTTGTGAGTATTTTGGTACTTTGAGTGTTGCTATATGGTGCAAGTTCCTTCAGCACTATATCCAGTATTCCAGTCAGAAGTACTATCTTTTCGAGGTAAGGGATGTTATTTTTTTTATATAAATGATATTATTTCTTTCAATATCATAATGCCGGAATATTGGTAAGATTTTTCTTGTGAAATTCTTGTCTTTTAGTGTCGGGGTTACTATTCACGTATACAACATTATTCACGTATACGACACTATTCACGAATACGACACTATTCACCGAAAAATGAAATTTTCTCTTTTTTGTCCAAGATGTCTATTATGGTTACTATCTTTGATTGTATCCATGTTTTGATCTTTATTTTTGAATTCTGCTTCAAAATTGGTTATTATGGAGTATTATTGAACTTGGATAAACTGTAATATGAATCCCTAATATTTATTCTTTTATCTCACTGGATTCGTTTTCTTTAATATATTTTTCATCATCCTCAGTCTTAAATGATGATATTATTGAATATCTTTGGCCTGTAGTGCAAAGATGAATGATTAACGGATGAATGTCTTTGGCCTGTAGTGCAAAGATGAATGATTACCTAATGAATATCTTTGGCCTGTAGTGCAAAGATTTACAGGTGTTGAGATGAACATGACCAACTGGTGATACAAATGAATATCTTTGGCCTGTAGTGCAAAGAAGAATATTTGATTCAGGATGTATATTGATTGATGTTACATGGATAAAATATTGACGATGGACTTTAAATCTTAGAAGATAGTAGAATTCTTTCTCTACTTGACTCTTCTAATGGATTGTTGTTTCATTTGCAGATTGTTGATCTAAAACTTGTTGTCTATTATATTTTATCGATTTTTCCTGTTGAAGACTAATGATAATTTGTTGTATATTATCTTAGTCATAATATTCTTTACTGGGCTAGTTGAGCTCACCCTTTTCCTTTTTGTTCCATTGTTCTTCTTAGGAGGAGAGAATTTAGCAGGAATTAGCCGAGGTATGGAGTGATGATTCAAGATAGTTATTTTAGTAGTCCTCAATATTTGGTAAAATAGTGTATAAATAATTGTAATGACGACTCCTTTTGAGTTTGTATACTCTCTATTAGACAATAGTTGTATTCAAACTCACAGTATATGTGTTGTCATATTTTGCACGATAATTGTATTACTGAAGTTGTATTTGTTTCTATACCATGTATTTGGCGACTCAGAATGGGTGATGTATACCTATTTTGGGGGCGTCACAGTTGGTATCAGAACTTAGGGATATGATCCCTGGTTGAGGTGTGAGACAAGAACTAGGAGGGGAGAGACGGGGAATTCCTTCGCTAGTATGACCTACCTAAGTTTATTTGGTATTTAATTGGTCGGTCAGAGTATAGGGATAATGTGACAACCCCAAAATAGGTCCATTCCATCCAACCCATTCTAAGTCGCCAAATACATGGTACAGAAAACAACTACAACTTTATTACAACAATTATCGTGCAAAATACAACAACACATATGCTGTGAGTTTGGATACAAATATATACCAACTGTGACACTCATCCCAACCTTGGATATCACGTCAAAATGACACCTTACATAAAGGTATAGTCAAAAACTGTTTTAGAAATTAGAATCTTTGGGAAGTGCTCAAGGAAACCTTCGTATATGGGAGGCCTTGCTTCTAGGTTATGATAGATATCCTATGGCCACAAAATTATCCTTGGTTGACCCAATAGATCCCAAGAAAAAAACGAGAAAATTACGATCATATTATTTCCAATGGTGAGTCTTCTCTTGACATATCATTATCTCCACTGTCTCTAATTGAGAGTTATACTTCAACTAAACACCAAGATTATATAGGTAGTGCTCATAGATATACTCAGCAAGTGGATGAGCACAACCCTTTCTTATGATGACACGAGGTTGTATGTCATTAGACATCTTGTATGATAGTGGCAAAACACCCTACAAACATTGGGTTCGCCTCACCCTATTAGATTCACCAAATATAACTACTAAATGGTGTATACAACAATTTTCTATACTGCTTAGGTAGAACCTCCATAGCTAGAGACCACCATTCTATTTCCCCGTTACCCTCGCTCGACCTAGCTACACTCTTATTACCTGAAAAGGAATTGTGAAGAAAAAGGGTGAGCACAACTAGCTCAGTAAAGAATATCATGACTAAAGATAATTAAATTATCAATAGCCTTCATCAGTAATAAATCAGAGATTTAGAACATATGGTAGATGATAAAACTTTTCAACCATAGTTGTAGCGGAACGAGCAATCCATTAGAAGAGTCAAATAGACCATAAAGTCTATTCTATTCTCCATATTAAAAGTCCACCAATAATGTTTTATCCCTGTAACATTAATCAACAGTTCCTTTCCACAATTATATGAATAACTCATAATCATAGTTGTAATTCTAAATTCCTCTTCGCATCCATGACGAAGATAATTTTCATCACATGTCTTTACCTGAAACATCAAAGATCATGGTTATACTAAATCACAGTTCTTGTTTATAATCATACTAACAATTTCATTTTTGCACTACGGGCCAAAGATATTCATCAACAAGTCATCTTTGCACTACAGGCCAAAGATATTCAACAATAGGTCATCTTTGCATTACGAGCCAAAGATATTCAACAGTCATCTTTCAGGTGCCAAAGATATTCAACAATAATTCATCTTTGCACTACGGGCCAAAGATATTCACATCTCAAAGAAATATAAAATCATTTCAAAATCTATATAAACCATAATTATAACCATGTTGATCAATTCACCTTTGCACTTAAGCTAAAAATATTCAATTGTAAATTCAATGGTCATGATCATACTAGTCACAATTCATCTTTGCACCATCGCCAAAGAGAACCCATAGTCATGATCATACCAATAATCTACCCATCTTTACACTCAAGTCAAAGAGAAATTTCTTCACCAGATTATAAAATGTTATATATGATAATAAAACAATATCATCAACAACTGCATTTAATTTCAAGAATAAGATTCATAAATCAACGATAATTTGGTCAGAAAAAGAAACCAATTTTGTCGTGAATAGTACCCATGAATAGTAACTCGTGAATAGTAACTCCTAAATAGTAACTCGTGAATAGTAACTCATGAATAGTAATTGATATTCATACATAATATCATTACAAAAAGGTATAACACGTAAATAATGTCATATACATAAATAGTGCCATATACATGAATAGTGTCGTATACGTGAATAGTAACTCCGACTCAAAAAGATAAAAATTCCACAATAAGATCCATACCAATATGTCAGTATAATGATATTAAAGGAATAACATCAATTGAGCACTTTTCCCACCCACCACATTTGAAAATTCAATTGAGCACTTTTCTCACCAACCAAAAGTGGGGCCCACCAATTCTAGAATTTTCCACCAAAATTATTTGTAACCTAATTTCCGAATAAGTCACCTCTTAAAATTCATAACAAATTATACGCTAATTTTTAACGGTTCAAAATTTGTGGACATATACTCAACTTATATATGTATAACATATCCAAAAATTACAACGATCCAACTATTTCGGATTAAATATTATAACTCACACAATAAAGTTCGTAATAACAACCGATTTGATCTTTTAATACCTCCAATCCGACAAAATAATCGATAAAACACCTCAACATTAACTCCTTCATTTATAACCACATAAATAAACCAATCATTTATATCCACATCAAATAAATATTTTCTTATCATATAAATCAATAATTAATTATTCACAAATAATATTACGTAATCACAATAATGACAACCAGCAGCCCTGAAAGAAAGAAGGGCTTTCCAATAAGAATTTCTCTTCATCGCTGCAACAATTAGTGACCAAACCTCTCCTGAAAGTAACTTTCTAGACATTGTCAATAATATTATCTAATAATATTATTCAAATAATATGAATTATTGATCCGATAATAGAGAAATAATGTGCAATGACAATTATTGAAACAACAATAATATAAAATATCAACGCAACAATTATTGAATCAATAAAATAAAATATTGAATAAAGAATTATCGTAAATAATTATCGAGTAAAGTGCCTTTCACGTAAGAATCAATAATTCAAAAATATGTGCAATACCGCGGTGCCATCGCGTGCAATAACGCCAGACATCGTATTTTAACCACCGGTATTCCAACAAAAGTTAACTCAGAATAACTACGCCGTTATTTGTAAAAACTCAAATTTGTCGTTTTCTTCATCCGACAGTTATCCGTTATGGGGCCCACAAATGATTGTACCGTCGTATGAATATTTCCCGACAAAAAGAATATTCCACGACCAAACGAATATTCCCCGACAACAATGAAGATTTTATAACCATTTGCTTATTTTGAAAAAAATTGAACATATCACCCTTAACTTTAACTTTTTTTTTTTATCAATTTAACCATTTACTAAATAGGAAAATTGAATACTTTTATTTCATAAAATTCGGGGTCTTACATTCTCCCCTCCCTATGAAATTTCGTCCCCGAAATTTACGTACCTGATAATTCAAAGAGTTGAGAATACCTTGCTTTCATTTCAGATTCCATCTTCTCTGTCATCATGATTTCTCCATTGCTCATCTCATGTATTTCAGATATCATTCTAGAATACAGCTTCAAACCAAGGGTTAATTGAATAGATTAACATATCACATAATATCCCGATATTATGACTGACCAACAAATAAGCTTAGGTAGGACACACTAGCGAAGGATTTACTCATCTCTCCCCTCCTAGTTATATTCCCGATCTCCGCCAGAGACCATATCCCTAAGCTCGATACCAAATGTGACAACCCCAAAATAGGTCCATTCCATCCAACCCATTCTCGAGTCGCCAAATACATGGTACGTAAAACAACTACAACTTTATTACAACAATTGTCGTGCAAAATACAACAACACATATGTCGTGAGTTTGATATAAATATATATATACCAACAGAATGACAAATGTCCCAACCTTCGATATCACCTCAAATGACACCTTACATAAAGGTATAGTCAAAACCTGCTTTTAGAAATTAAAATCTTTGGGAAGTGCTCAAGGAAACCTTCGTACATGGGAGGCCATGCTTCTAGGTTATGATAGATATCATATGGCCACGTAATTATCCTCGTCAATCTAATAGACCCTAAAGAAAAAATGAGAAGATTACTATCATATTCTTTCCAATGGTGAGTCTTCTCGACATATCATTATCTCCACCGCCTCTAATTGAGAATTATACTTTCAAACAAACACCAAGATTATATAGTAGTGCTCAGAGATATACTCAAAGAAAGTGGATGAGCACAACCTCGCCTTTATGATGACACGAGGTTGTATGTCATTAGACATCTTGTATGATAGTGGCAAAACACCCTTCCAACGTTGGGTTCGCTTTCACCCTATTTGATTCACCAAATATAACTACTAAAATGATGACCACCGCTTAGTAGAACCTTATAGAGACCACCGCTCTATTCCCCCCCTCCCTCCCAAACCTACTACACTCTTATTACCTAAAAAGGAATTGTGAAGCAAAAGGGTGAGCACAACTAGCTCAAGAAAGAATATCATGACTAAAGATAATTAAATTATCAATAGCCTTCATCAATAATAAATCGTAGATTTAGAACATATGGTAGATGATAAAACTTTTTCAACCATAGTTGCAAAATGAACGAAAGCAATCCATTAGAAGAGTCAAATAGACCATAAAGTCTATTATCTTCTCCATATTAAAAGTCCACCAACAATGTTTTATCCTCGTAACATCAATCAACAGCTTCCTTTCCACAATTATATGAATAACTCATAATCATAATTGTAATTCTAAATTCTCTTCGCATCCAGATTTAAGATAATTTTCATCACATGTCTTTACCTCAAACATCAAAGATCATGGTTATACCAAATCACAGCTCATATTTATAATCATACTAATAAATTCATCTTTGCACTACGGCCAAAGATATTCATCAACAAGTCATCTTTGCACTACAAAAGCCAAAGATATTCAACAACAAAGTCATCTTTTGCACTACGTAGCCAAAGATATTCATCAATGTGTCAAAGATAAAGATATTCAATAATTCATCTTTTGCACTACGTGCCAAAGATATTCACATCTCAAAGAAATATATAATCATTTCAAAATCTATATAAACCATAATTATAACCATGTTGATCAATTCACCTTTGCACTTAAGCTAAAAATATTCAATTGTAAATTCAATGGTCACGATCATACTAGTCACAATTCATCTTTTGCACCATCGCCAAAGAGAACCCATAGTCATGATCATACCAATAATCTACCCATCTTTACACTCAAGTCAAAGAGAAATTTCTTTCACCAAGATTATAAAATGTTATATATGATAATAAAAACAATATCATCAAAAACATGGATTTAATTTCAAGAGTAAGATTCATAAATCAACGATAATTTGGTCGTAAAAAGAAACCAATTTTGTTGAATAGTACTATGAATAGAATAGTAACTCGTGAATAGTAATAGTAGAATAGTAACTCGTGAATAGTAACTCATGAATAAGTAACTCATGAATAGTCATTCATACATAAAGTACAGACACGTAAATAATGTCATATACATAAATAGTGCTATATACATGAATAAAGGTCATATACGTGAATAAGAACTCCCGACTCAAAAAGGTAGAAATTCCACAATAAGATCCATACCAATATATCAAAGATAATGATATTGAAAGAATAACATCATTATGAAGAAATAACATCCCTTAATATCCCTTACTATCCCCTTACTATCCCTTACCTCAAAAGAGCAAAGACTTTCGATCGGATATCTGATATATATGACGTCAAGGAAACTTGCAATCAAGAATAACAACTCACCAAGTATCTAAATACTCACAAAATACACACTGATAATCTAGAGAGAAAGAGAGAAAACTTATTTTTCGTGTGATTTTCAATTCTAACTTAGCCCTCTATTTATAGAAAATGTTAAGACGTCAAGTAGATTTAACTCCGCAACCCGATGGCTTTACTCGCTACTATTCCCACCCACCACATTTGAAAATTCAATTGAGCACATTTTTCTCACCAACCAAAAGTGGGGCCCACCAATTCTAGAATTTTCCACCAAAATCATTTATAACCTAATTTCCTAATCACCACCTCTTAAAATTCATAACAAATTATACGCTCATTTTTAACGGTTCAAAATTTGTGGACATATACTCAACTTATATATGTATAACATATCCAAAAATTACAACGATCCAACTACGGATTAAATATTATAACTCACACAATAAAGTCAGTAATAACACCGATTTGATCTTTTAATACCTCCAATCCGACAAAATATCGATAAAACACCTCAACATTAACTCCTTCATTTATAACCACATAAATAAATCCATCATTTATATCCACATCAAATAAATATTTTCTTATCATATAAATCAATAATTAATTATTCACAAATAATATTACGTAATCACAATAATGACAACCAGCAGTTCCTGTGAAAGAGGGGCTTTCCGATAAGGATTTTCTCATCATCGGCGCAATTAGGTGACCAAACCTCTCCTCGAAAGTAACTTTCTAGACATTGCCAATAATGCTATCTAATAATATTATTCAAATAATATGAATTATTGATCCGATAATGGAAAATAATGTACGCAAATGACAATTATCAAAACAACAATAATATAAAATATCAACGCAAACAATTATTGAATCAATAAAATAAAATATTGAACAAGAGAATTATCAGAATAATTATCGAGTAAAGGCTTTCACGTAAGAATCAATAATTCAAAAATAATGTGCAATACCGTGCCATCGCAAGCAATAACGCCAGACATCAGATTTTAACCACCGTATTCCAACAAGGTTAACTCAGAATAACTACGCTCGTTATTTATAAAAACTCAAATTTGTCATTTTCTTCATCCGATAGCTTTTCTCGTTATGGGGCCCATAAATGATCATACTGCCGCATTTATTAATATTCCCCACACAAAAGAATATTCCACACCAAACGAATATTCCCCTAACAACAATGAATATTTTATAACCACTTGCTTATTTTGAAAAAAAAAATTCATATATCACCCTTAACTTTAACTTTAACTTTTATCAATTTAACCATTTACTAAATAGAAAATTGAATACTTTTATTTCATAAAATTGGGGTCTTACAATCTCCCTCCTTATGAAATTTCATTCCAAATTTACGTACGCATTCGGTATTTTCAAAGAGTTGAGAATACCTTGCTTTCATTTCAGATTCCATCTTCCCGTCATCATGATTTCTCCATTGCTCATCTCATGTATTTTATATCATTCTAGAATACAACTTCAAAACAAGGGTTAATTGAATAAATTAATATATCACATAATATCCCGATATTATGATCCACCAACAAATAAGCTTAGTAGTAGACACACTAGCAAGAAGGATTTACTCATCTCTCCCTCCTAGTTCTATTCCCCGATCTCCGCCAGAGATCATATCCCTAAGCTCGATACCAAATGTGACAACCCCAAAATAGGTCCATTCCATCCAACCCATTCTCGAGTCGCCAAATACATGGTACAGTAAAAACAACTACAACTTTATTACAACAATTGTCGTGGCAAAAATACAACAACACATATGTTGTGAGTTTGATACAAATATATACCAAATGTGACTCATGTCCCAACCTTGGATATCACGTCACAATGACACCTTACATAAAGGTATAGTCAAAAACTGCTTTTAGAAATTAAAATCTTTGGGAAGTGCTCAAGGAAACCTTCGTACATGGGAGGCCATGCTTCTAGGTTATGATAGATATCATCATATGGCCACGTAATTATCCTGGTCAACCTAATAGACCCCAAAGAAAAATGAGAAGATTACTATCATATTCTTTCCAATGGTGAGTCTTCTTCGACATATCATTATCTCCACTGCCTCTAATTGAGAATTATACTTCAAACAAACACCAAGATTATATAGTAGTGCTCAGAGATATACTCAAGAAGTGGATGAGCACAACCTCGCCTTTATGATGACACGAGGTGTATGTCATTAGACATCTGTGTATGATAGTGGCAAAACACCTTCCAACGCTGGGTTCGCTTTCACCCTATTTGATTCACCAAATATAACTACTAAATGATGTATATACAACACAATTTTCTATATTCCCTAAAATTATACCTCCACGCCTAGAGACCACCGATTCTATTCCCCGTTATCTCCGTTTCAATCCAAGCTACACTTTTTATTACCTAAAAAGGAATTGTGAAGCAAAAGGGTGGTGAGCACAACTAGCTCAAGAAAGAATATCATGACTAAAGATAATTAAATTATCAATAGCCTTCATCAATAATAAATCGTAGATTTAGAACATACGGTAGATGATAAAACTTTTCAACCATAGTTGCAAATGAACGAGCAATCCATTAGAAGAGTCAAATAGACCATAAAGTCTATTATCTTCTCCATGTTAAAAGTCCACCAACAATGTTTTATCCTCGTAACATCAATCAACAATTCCTTTCCACAATTATATGAATAACTCATAATCATAATTGTAATTCTAAATTCTCTTCTCATCCAGACAAAGATAATTTTCATCACATGTCTTTACTCAAACATCAAAGATCATGGTTATACCAAATCACAGCTCATGTTCATAATCATACTAATAAATTCATCTTTGCACTACGGCCAAAGATATTCATCAACAAGTCATCTTTGCACCAAAAGCCAAAGATATTCAACAACAAAAGTCATCTTTTTGCACCACGAGCCAAAGATATTCAATCAATCATCTTTGCACTACAGCCAAAGATATTCAATCAATCATCATTCATTTTGCACTATGTGCCAAAGATATTCACATCTCAAAGAAATATATAATCATTTCAAAATCTATATAAACCATAATTATAACCATGTTGATCAATTCACCTTTGCACTTAAGCTAAAAATATTCAATTGTAAATTCAATGGTCATGATCATACTAGTCACAATTCATCTTTGCACCATCGCCAAAAGAGAACCCATAGTCATGATCATACCAATAATCTACCCATCTTTACACTCAAGTCAAAGAGAAATTTCTTCACCAGATTATAAAATGTTATATATGATAATAAAAACAATATCATCAAAACATGGATTTAATTTCAAGAGTAAGATTCATAAATCAACGATAATTTGGTCGTAAAAAGAAACCAATTTTTTCGTGAATAAGAATCATGAATAAGAATCGTGAATAAGAATCGTGAATAGTAACTCATGAATAGTAACTCGTGAATAAGAACTCGTGAATAGTAACTCGTGAATAGTAATTCGAATATCATATATATCGTATACGTAAATAATGTCATATACATAAATAGTGCCATATACATGAATAAGTGTCAGATATACGAATAAGTGTCGATACGTGAATAGAAACCCCGACTCAAAAAGGTAGAAATTCCACAATAAGATCCATACCAATATTTCAAAGATAATGATATTGAAAGAATAACATCATTATGAAGAAAAATAACATCCCTTAATATCCCTTACTATCCCTTACTATCCCTTACCTCAAAAGAGCAAAGACTTCGATCGGATATCTGATATGACGTCAAGGAAACTTGCAATCATGAATAGCAACTCACCAAGTATCTAAATACTCACAAAATACACTCGATAATCTAGAGAGAAAAGAGAAAACTTATGAATTTTCGTGTGATTTTCAATTCTAACTTAGCCTCTATTTATAGAAAATGTTAAGACGTCAAGTGCATTTAACTCGCAACCCGATGGCTTTTACTCGCTACTATTCCCACCCACCACATTTGAAAATTCAATTGAGCACACATTTTTCACCAACCAAAAGTGGGGCCCACCAATTCTAGAATTTTCCACCAAAATCATTTATAACCTAATTTCCTAATCACCACCTCTTAAAATTCATAACAAATTATACGCTCATTTTAACGGCTCAAAATTTGTGGACATATACTCAACTTATATATGTATAACATATCCAAAAATTACAACGATCCAACTATCGGATTAAATATTATAACTCACACAATAAAGTCAGTAATAACACCGATTTGATCTTTTAATACCTCCAATCCGGACAAAAAATATCGATAAAACACCTCAACATTAACTCCTTCATTTATAACCACATAAATAAACCCATCATTTATATCCACATCAAATAAATATTTTCTTATCATATAAATCAATAATTAATTATTCACAAATAATATTACGTAATCACAATAATGACAACCAGCAGCTCCTGTGAAAGAGGGGCTTTCCGATAAGGATTTCTCTCATCGGCGCCGCAATTAGGTGACCAAACCTCTCCTCGATGTAACTTTCTAGACATTGCCAATAATGCTATCTAATAATATTATTCAAATAATATGAATTATTGATCCGATAATGGAAAATATCATGCAAAGGACAATTATCAAACAACAATAATATAAAATATCAACGCAAACAATTATTGAATCAATAAAATAAAATATTGAATAAAGAATTATCGTAATAATTATCGAGTAGTGCCTTTCACGTAAGAATCAATAATTCAAAAATATGTGCAATACCGCGTGCCATCGCAAATAAACGCCAGACATCAGATTTTAACCACCGGGTATTCCAACAAGTTGTTAATCTCAGAATAACTACGCCGTTATTTATAAAAACTCAATTTTGTCATTTTCTTCATCCGACAGCTTATCCGTTATGGGGCCCATAAATAAATGTCGCTACTGTCCGCATTTAATATTCCCCTACGTAAAGAATATTCCACCACCAAACTAATATTCCCCACAACAATGAATATTTTATAACCATTTGCTTATTTTGAAAAAAAAAAAAATTCATATATCACCCTTTAACTTTAACTTTTATCAATTTTTATTTTAATACTAAATAGAAAAATTGAATACTTTTATTTCATAAAATTCGGGGTCTTACAATCTCCTCCTTATGAAATTTCGTCCCCAAATTTACGCACTCGGTATTTCAAAGAGTTGAGAATACCTTGCTTTTCATTCCGCATTCCATCTTCCCCGTCATCATGATTTCTCCATTGCTCATCTCCTCGTATTTCGATATATCATTCTAGAATACAACTTCAAAACAAAGGTTAATTGAACAAATTAACATATCACATAATATCCCGATATTATTCGATCGACCAACAAATAAGCTAGTAGAGTAGACACTAAATAAGGATTTACTCATCTCTCCTCCTAGTTCTATTCCCCGATCTCCGCCAGTAGATCATATCCCTAAGCTCGATACCAAAATGTGACAACCCCAAAATAGGTCCATTCCATCCAACCCATTCGAGTCGCCAAATACATGGTACGTAAAACAACTACAACTTTATTACAACAATTGTCGTCGGCAAATACAAACAACACATATGTCGTGAGTTTTTTGATACCAAATATATACCAACAATGTGACAAATGTCCCAACCTTGATAAAGACACGTCACAAATGACACCTTACATAAAGGTATAGTCAAAAACTGTTTTTTAGAAATTAAAATCTTTGGGAAGTGCTCAATGAAACCTTCGTATATGGGAGGCCATGCTTCTAGGTTATGATAGATATCATATGGCCACGTAATTATCCTTGGTCAACCTAATAGATCCCAAAAAAAAAATGAGAAGATTACTATCATATTCTTCCCAATGGTGAGTCTTCTCGACATATCATTATCTCCAATCGCCTCTAATTGAGAATTATACTTCAAACAAACACCAAGATTATATATAGTAGTGCTCAGAATATACTCAAAGAAGTGGATGAGCACAAACCCTGTTTTATGATGATGACACGAGGTTGTATGTCATTAGACATCTTGTATGATAGTGGCAAAACACCCTTCCAACGCTGGGTTCGCTTCACCCTATTTGATTCACCAAATATAACTACTAAATGATGTATACAACACATTTTTTATACCGCTTAGGAGAACCTCCACCCAGAGACCACCGCTCTATTCCCTGTTATTCCCCTCGCCTTCGACCAACCTACACTTTTATTACCGAAAGGAATGTGAAGAAAAAAGGGTGAGCACAACTAGCTCAAGAAAGAATATCATGACTAAAGATAATTAAATTATCAATAGCCTTCTTCATCAATAATAAATCGTAGATTTAGAACATATGGTAGATGATAAAACTTTTCAACCATAGTTGCAAATGAACGAGCAATCCATTTAAGAGTCAAATAGACCATAAAGTCTATTATCTTCTCCATGTTAAAAGTCCACCAACAATGTTTTATCCTCGTAACATCAATCAACAATTCCTTTCCACAATCATATGAATAACTCATAATCATAATTGTAATTCTAAATTTCTTTCTCATCCAGACAAAGATAATTTTCATCATCACATGTCTTTACCTCAAACATCAAAGATCATGGTTATACCAAATCACAGCTCATGTTCATAATCATACTAATAATTTCATCTTTGCACTACGCCAAAGATATTCATCAACAAGTCATCTTTGCACTACAACAGCCAAAGATATTCAACAACAAGTCATCTTTGCACTACTAGCCAAAGATATTCATCAAATCAGTCATCATTTTGCACTACAAAGCCAAAGATATTCATCAATAATTCATCTTTGCACTACAGCCAAAGATATTCATATCTCAAAGAAATATATAATCATTTCAAAATCTATATAAACCATAATTATAACCATGTTGATCAATTCACCTTGCACTTAAGCTAAAAATATTCAATTGTAAATTCAATGGTCATGATCATACTAGTCACAATTCATCTTTGCACCATCGCCAAAGAGAACCCATAGTCATGATCATACCAATAATCTACCCATCTTTACACTCAAGTCAAAGAGAAATTTCTTCACCAAGATTATAAAATGTTATATATATGATAATAAAACAATATCATCAAAAACATGGATTTAATTTCAAGAGTAAGATTCATAAATCAACGATAATTTGGTCGTAAAAAGAAACCAATTTTTGTCGTGAATAAGAACTCGTGAATAAGAAGTAACTCGTGAATAGTAACTCGTGAATAGTAACATGTGAAATAATAATCGTGAATAGTAACGATCAGATTCGTGATATAGTATCAGATACATAAATAATGTCATATACATAAATAATGTCATATACATGAATAAGGTCAGATACACGTGAATAAGGTCGTGATACGTGAATAAGTAACCCGACTCAAAAAAGGTAGAAATTCCACAATAAGATCCATACTAATATTTCAAGATAATGATATTGAAAGAATAACATCATTATGAAGAATATAACATCCCTTAATATCCCTTACTATCCTTACTATTACTATCCCTTACCTCAAAAGAGCAAAGACTTCGATCGGATATCTGATATGACGTCAAGGAAACTTGCAATCGAAGAATAAGAACTCACCAAGTATCTAAATACTCACAAAATACACTCGATAATCTAGAGAGAGAAAGAGAGAAAACTTATGTTTCGTGTGATTTTCAATTCTAACTTAGCCTCTATTTATATAGAAAATGTTAAGACGCCCAAGCACTTAACTCGCAACCCGATGGCTTTTACTCGCTACTATTCCCACCCACCACATTTGAAAATTCAATTGAGCACATTTTTCACCAACCAAAAGTGGGGCCCACCAATTCTAGAATTTTCCACCAAAATCATTTATAACCTAATTTCCTAAATCACCACCTCTTAAAATTCATAACAAATTATACGCTCATTTTTAACTGCTCAAAATTTGTGGACATATACTCAACTTATATATGTATAACATATCCAAAAATTACAACGATCCAACTATTTGGATTAAATATTATAACTCACACAATAAAGTTGTAATAACACCGATTTGATCTTTTAATACCTCCAATCCGACAAAATAATCCGATAAAACACCTCAACATTAACTCCTTCATTTATAACCACATAAATAAACCCATCATTTATATCCACATCAAATAAATATTTTCTTATCATATAAATCAATAATTAATTATTCACAAATAATATTACGTAATCACAATAATGACAACCAAAAGCGCCCTGTGAAAGAGGGGCTTTTCGATAAGGATTTCTCCTCATCGGGCGCCGCAATTAGGTGACCAAACCTCTCCTCGATGTAACTTTCTAGACATTGCCAATAATGCTATCTAATAATATTATTCAAATAATATGAATTATTGATCCGATAATGGAAAATATCTGTAAAGTTGACAATTATCAAACAACAATAATATAAAATATCAACGCAACAATTATTGAATCAATAAAATAAAATATTGAACAAGAATTATCGTAATAATTATCGAGTAAAGGCTTTCACGTAAGAATCAATAATTCAAAAATAATGTGCAATACCGTGGTGCTATCAAGCAATAACGCCAGACACAGATCGTATTTTAACCACCGGTATTCCAATATAACAAGTTAATCCAGAATAACTACTACGTTATTTATAAAAACTCATTTTGTCACTTTTTTCACTAAATAGGAAAATTGAATACTTTTATTTCATAAAATTTTATCCGTTATGGGCCCATAAATGGATCGCGCTGTCATGTATTTAATATTCCCCACGTAAAGAATATTCCACCACCAAACTAATATATTCCCTACAATAATGAATATTTTATAACCACATGTGTTTTATTTTGACATTAAAAAAAATTCATATATCACCCTTAACTTTAACTTTTATCAATTTAACCATTTTAAACTAAATAAGAAAAAATTGAATACTTTTATTTCATAAAATTCAAACACTTGTTCATCTTTGCACTACCACACAGCCAAAGATATTCGTCGAAATCATTCATCTTTGCACTACAAGGCCAAAGATATTCAGTTATATCATCATTTGGGATGAGGATGATGAAAAATATTTTAAAGAAAACGAATCCAGTGAAACAAAAGAATAAATATTAAGGATTCATATTTCAGCTATTCCATGTCCAAAAATACCTCATAAATAATCAAAGTGGAGTAAAATTCAAGAATGATCAACACATGGATACAATCAAAGCTAGTATCCATAATAGATATTTTGGACGAAAAACAAAAATTTAATTTTTCTGTGAATAGTGCCGTATTCATGAATAGTGTCGTATACGTGAATAGTGCCGTATACGTGAATAGTGTCGTATACGTGAATAGTAACTCTGACACTAAAAGATAGAAATTTCACAAAAAAAATTCATCATGCTTCGTGAATAGTACTCGTGAATAGTAATTCATGAATAGTAACTTATGAATAGTAACCCCGACATAAAAAAGTTCCAAATTTGATAAAAAGTTCCAACCAATATTTCGGCATAATGATATTGAAGAAATAATATCATTTTTTTTTTAAAAATAATATCCCTTACCTCAAAAGGATAGTACTTCTGACTGGATATAGTGCTGAAAGAAATTTCACCGTATAGCAATACTCAAAGTACTAAAATACTCACAAAAATACGCTCAATATATTGAGAGAGAAAAAGAGAAAACTTCAGTTTCTGGTGTGATTTTTAATTCTAACTTAAGCACCCTATTTATAGAAAAATGCTTAGAACACCAAAGTAGAAAATTTAATATAATATTAATATATTATATAAAAATTCTTACGCACACCAAATCAGATCCAAACATCGGCCACCAATAGTCAAATAAATCAAAAAAACGTTTTTGTTATTAAAAATAATTAAAACTTTCAAAAATTAATTATTTTAGAACTTCGGAACTTCAATAATTCATAATAAATAGCCCTTTTATCAGAAAATTCGAATCTTATGACTTATTATAGGAAATTCAATTCTCTACAACTCTGTAGAAGAAAGATTTTCCAAATTTCAAACAGAAATTGACCGAAATCCATAAACGGGCGATTTTACAGGCTATAATCAAATTTCAGTCAAGAAATGGGCCCACAGACATGTTTAACATGTTTTAAACAACTTTTGCAACAAAAATACTCTTCCTCCTCATATACTCATATATCCCACATTCATTGTAAAAATATCATCATTATTATATTATAATAATATAATAAAATATTATTTTATTATAAAAGATAAAATATCGATTTTCAACAATTGTCACTTTAAAAATTTTTCTCCATCTATATCCACATAAAATGAATATTTTCCTCATCATATAAATCAATAATTAATTATTCACAAATAATATTACAGAATCACAATACTGACAACCAGGCAGTTCCCAAGAAAGAGGGGGCTTTCCAATAAGGATTTCTCCTTACTGGCGCGCAATTAGGTGGCCAAACCTCTCCTTAGACAGAACTTTCTTGACATTGCCAATAATGTTTTCTAATAATATTATTTAGATAATATGAATTATTGCTTCGATAATGGAAAATACTATATAGTGACAATTATTGAAACAACAGTAATATAAAATATCAACGCAAAGACAATTATTTAATCAATAAAATAAAATATTGAATAGTAACTAATTGTAACAATTATTGAGTAGTGCCTTCTTACGTAAGAATCAATAATTGGTGCAATACCAAAAGCATCTTGTGCAACAACGCCAGACATCGTGTTTTAACCAAGGGTATTCCAACGGTTGTTAATTCAGTAATAACTACTGCCGTTATTTATAAACAACTTATACTTGTCAAGTTTTTTATTCATCCAATCGCTTTCACGTTATGGGGCCCACAAAAGGCTGCGTCGTTGCATGCACGAATATTTCCCACAAGCGACAAGAATATTCCACGACCAAAACGAATATTCCCTAACAACAATGAATATTTTATAACCACCTGCTTATTTTAAAATATTTGCGCATTTTATCCATAACTAACCACATTAATCAATTCAACCCTTACTATTTCAAAATAATAAATAGAGGAAATTAAATTTCATTTATAAAAAGTTGGGGTCTTACAACCTTCCCTTCTTATGAAATTTCGTTCTCTAAATCGACGACGTCACGTACTGGTGTTTCAAAAGGTGAGGATACCTCTTTTCATTTTCGATTCTAACTCCCGTGTCATTTCTTCAATAGCATGGTTTCTCCACAAAATCTTAACTTGTGGTATAACCTTAGCGCGTAAGACATGATCTTTCCTATCCAAGATCTTGTGGTACCTCCTCGTATGTTAAATCTTCTGGCTATCTAAATGCTGGGTTCTAACTCAATAATGTGGTTCGGGTCCTTCACATATTTATGAAGCACAGATATGTGAAAAACGTTATGAACACGAGACATGCTTGGAGGTAACACGAGTCTATAGGCCACATTTCCTACTCGTTCAAGAATCTGAAATGGACCAATAAATCATGGATTGAACTTTCCTCTCTTCCCGAATCTTGTAACTCCCTTCCATGGAGCCACACGCAACAATACATGATCCCCAATACTAAATTCCACGTCCTTTCGATGAAGATCCGCATAACTCTTTTGTCGATCCTGTGCCATTTGTATACGTTGTCGAATCTTTTGGATCTTTTTCGTAGTCATACATACCAACTCGGGTCCCAACAATGTTGCTTTACCCACCTCATCCCAACATATTGGAGAGCGACACTTTCGTCCATACAATGCTTCGAATGGAGCCACACCTAAACTTGCCTGATAACTGTTGTTGTAGAAAAATTCCACCAATGGTAAATACTTATCCCAACTCCCTTTGAAATCAAGGACACAAAGTCTTAATAGATCTTCAAGAGTTTGAATAGTCCTCTCTGATTGTCCGTCCGTTTGAAGATGGTATGCCGAACTAAATTGTAAATCCGTGCCCATAGCTTTTTGCAAGCTAACCCAAAATCTTGAAGTGAATCTTGGGTCACGATCCGAAACTATGGATACTGGCATGCCATGAAATCTTACAATCTCATTTACGTACATACTAGCAAGATGTTCAAGGGAATAAGTCTCACGTATAGGCAAGAAATGGGCTGACTTGGTTAATCTATCAACAATAACCTAAATCGCATCTATGCCTTGAGAAACCTTGGGAAGACCCGTAACAAAATCCATAGTAATGTCTTCCCACTTCCATTTTGGAATCTCAAGTGGTTGCAATGGACCCTTTGGTACTTGATTCTCCGCCTTTACACGTTGACAAGTTAAACACATCGAGATAAACTTTACAATCTCTCTCTTCATATTGTTCCACCAAAATGCATGTTGAAGATCACGATACATTTTGGTACTTCCAAGATGGATTGCAAATGGTGTATTGTGTGCCTCCATCATGATCTTGTACTTCAAATCAGAATCATTAGGAACACAAAGTCTGGAATGGACTCGAAGTATTCCTTCTTCATTGATTTTTTCTTCTGGAATAGCACCTTCTTGTAATTTCTTCTTCATAATCATCAGCTCTGGGTCTGTGGCTTGAGCAACTTTAACTTTCTCGATTAAAGTTGGTTCTATACGTATACTTGACATCATTGAATGGGTCACCGGAGTCTTGAATTCTATCTTCATCTTTTGTAAATCACACAAAATGGGCCTTTGTTTTAACAACATCGCATTTGTTCCCGCTTATGATCTTCTACTCAATGCGTCAGTTGTTAGAGTTTATGCCCTAGAGGCCAATTATTTGATATAATTGCTTAACGTTTTGATATTATATTTGATTGAATAAATATATGATTTTATTATGGTTTTATTTACTGCGTAATATAATTGTTAACATAATAAAATTCCTTAGAATAGTGATACAAATTATATAGTTTCAAGTATGTGACTTGAACATGAGATTATATATTACCATTAGTATCAGTGTTCTTAAATGTCCCTAGTCGAGTATCATTGTTGATGGGACAACAATGATGCATTGAGACTAGTATGTGGATTGACTGATGACCAAATCTCATTGGTCATAAATATATGAGATATTAAGTCAATGCATAGGTACATGTTAGAGAACGATGTACTGGACAGACCCACTATGAGAATTCTATATGGCTACACGAGAATTTATGTACTTTGATATCATCAAATGTCACCTTTAATAGGGTGGACTATAAAGGTGATTATTGGGTTCATCATTAATCGTGTGAGAAATATGAGTGATCTAGATGGAATTTAACCATCCTATATATTATTGGTGATATCCATAGGCCTCTTGATTGAGTAGGACTATGAAATGCATGGCCATGCTCAAATAGTGATTTGTTTCATATAGTCTACTCATTGATCAAGAAAACTCAGATTAAATTATAAAGAGTATGACACATTCCATGATTTCGAAAGTTTAATCTAGGATATTAAGGTTAAAAGGATTAAATTACATTGAAACATTGGTCACGTAAAAGGTTGCATCGAATCATCGATCTTATTATTACTTGGGTAGCGATGATGCATTACTAGATGCCGCTCACCTGTTTATAATTTTATAATATGATTTTAAAATTATTGCCAACGTAATAATAACCTATAGTAGTCACACACATAGTAACGTTATTTAAAGGGAATTAATTTAAATTTTAAGGATTTAAATATATTAATATGATTAATAGTATTTAAATCATTTAATTTAAATTAAAAGGATAATTTGTATATATGTATATTAATTAAGTAAGACTTAATTAAGATATATATATATATATATATAAAATTTGGATTTTATGAAACTAGGTTTTGATTTGATTAATTCCTTTTAACTATCGATATATATGATATATATAGCCTACTTAGGGTGATATCATAATTGAAAAACCCTAGCCGCTTCTTAGAGAGAGACTAGAAAGAAAAGCAGTTTGAGAAAATCCATTCCTTTTGGTGGGCTAGTCTAGTAAGTCCTTCTTATTGCAGAATCGATTCGACCTGGTTCGTCAAATGCGGCGTTCGATGTGGATACGTAGAAAGCCTTAATCGGTTTGTATTGCGTTGGAGATTTGAGGCTTGAATCCGTTTTAGATTCTCGCTTTTTCATATCCGGTATAATCTCTAAACCTCTGAATTAATTGATTTTTCGCATGGATCCTATTTTAGGGTTCTAAATTGCTTTAAAATTTTAATTTCATTGTCGTTGCTTCGCGTCAAGCCCAACATCAGTTACCACGTTCGCTTTTCCAGGATGGTATTGAATAGTGTGGTCGTAATCTTTCAATAGCTCGAGCCAAAGTCGTTGCCGCATGTTAAGTTCCTTTTAGGTGAAGAAATATTTGAGGCTTTTATGGTCTGAATATATCTCCACTTTTTCCCCATATAGATAGTGCCTCCAGATCTTTAGCGCAAAAACGACTGCTGCCAACTCTAGATCATGAGTAGGAAAATTCCTCTCATATTCTTTAAGTTGTCGCGAGGCATAGGCTATGACTTTCCCACGTTGCATGAGAACACATCCTAACCCTTTGCCTGAAGCATCGCTGTAGATAACAAATCCATCCGAACCAGATGGTATTGTCAAAACAGGTGCCGAAATGAGTCTCCTCTTGAGATCTTGGAAACTCTTCTCGCATTCCTCGCTCCATACGAATTTTGTATCTTTACGAGTCAGCTGAGTTAACGGAGTAGTGATTCTAGAAAATCCTTCCACAAATCTCTGATAATAACCAGCTAAGCCCAAAAGCTACGTACTTCGGTCACCGTCTTTGGTTGCTCCCAACTTTGTATTGCTTCAATCTTCGCCGGGTCAACAGAAACTCCATGTTTTGAAACCATGTGCCCAAGGAATGCTACTTCCTCAAGCCAGAACTCGCATTTCTTCAGCTTGGCATATAGCTTGTTATCACGAAGCCTTTGTAGTACCAGCTTCAAATGGCGTTCATGATCTTCACGACTTTTGGAATAGATGAGGATGTCATCAGTAAAGACAACAACGAACTGATCCAAATATTCCTTGAATACTCGGTTCATCATATCCATGAAATCCGTAGGAGCATTAGTCAATCCAAAGGACATGACTAGGAATTCATAATGCCCGTCTTAGAAGTTTCAAGGCGATCTTGAAATATCCTCAATTTTAACCTTCGGTGATGATATCCGTAAGCTAAGATCGATTTTGAAAAGAATTGTGCTCCTTGCAATGGTCAAACAGTCATCAATGCGAGGTAGCGGATACTATTCTTGATAGTGACATGGTTTAATTCGAAGAATCGATACAAAGTCGCATACTCCGTCTTTCTTCTTTACAAATAAAATAGGAGCACCCCAAGGAGATGTACTTGGACGAATGAAACCGATGTCCAACAACTCCTCAGAGTGGGACCTTTAACTCCTAAAGTTCAATAGAGCCATTCGATATGGGGTTTTAGAAATGGGCTTTGTACCGAGTTCAAGGTCAATAAAGAATTCAACTTCACGTTCGGGGTA
The DNA here is from genome assembly GCA_020205605.1 of Panax ginseng. NCBI lineage: Eukaryota > Viridiplantae > Streptophyta > Magnoliopsida > Apiales > Araliaceae > Panax > Panax ginseng. The sequence continues at coordinate 41,874,704 of CM035136.1, forward strand.
GACCGGGAAGTTCTTGAAATACGTCGAAAAGTCAATAACAACAGAATATTATTCAAATCGACGTGTCTTTATTCAAATCCATAACATGGGCTAAGAAAGCTTGACATCCGTTTTTTAATAAACGAATAGCTTTATGACTTGATATAACAGTGATTGATTTTAATGGCTTAGTTGCTTGAATTCGCACAACAGGTTGGTTAGGAATATGAAAACTAACAACCTTACGAAAACAATCAATTTTGGCATGATGAGTAGTTAACCAATCAATCCCTAAAATCACGTCAAATGCAAGTATCTTTAAAGAGATAAGGTCAACATGTAATGTGATGGTGCCAACTTGGATCAAACAAGATTTATAAACAGTGGATGTGATGAAAGTTTCTCCTAACGGAGTTTCCACAGATAGGTCAAAGTCTAATTTCTCCGGAGTATCTAGTAATGTATAAACTTCGCATGAATTTATGATTAGCTTACCCGTGATCACCTCAGTTGGGTTCCTCGCATGTTGACCAATCACGACAAACGCTCTTCCAGGAACCGTTGACTTTGACTTTTCTGGGACAACCTTTTGAGTCACCATCCCCGCTGGACTTGGTTTCGCTACAGTGCAATCTCGAGCGATATGCCCTTCCTTTCCACAATTATAACATACCTTAAACTGTTGTGGGCAGTTTGGGCTGATATGTCCTTCTTTTCCGCACTTATAGCATATAACCGGTGGTCGTTCTCCTCCCTTGGAACCAGTTACTGCTGGTGCTGACGTCTTCACATTGTCATTGTTGAATCTCCTCTTTTTAAAATCTCCCCCCGACTCGCTTCTTCTATTTTCATGGCCACGATTACCACCGTGAGTGGTTACCGCTTTGTTCGAATGTTTTCCTCCCATTTGGTTTTCATTGCTTCGACGACCGCCGCCACCAAGATAACCCCGGTTGCGGTCCCTTGGTTGAAACGTACTCATTATCTCGCTCTAATAATTGAGCCCCATTGACAACATCTCAATATAAAGAAAATTTATGAGAGATAAGATATCTTAGAATCTCGGGTTTTAAACCTCTCGAAACATCCTCGTCATTCGTTCCTCATTCTCTACCAAATGAGGTGCAAACACCGATAACTCGCAAACTTCACCTCGTATTGGGACACCGCCATGTTATTTTGTTCTAGTTTAATAAACTCTACCTCCTTCATATGGCGAATACTTTCGGGAAAGTATTTTTTCGTTGAAAAGTTTCAAACGTTTCCCAAGAAATGAGTCGATGAGGGTCAGTACGTTTCTGAGACTCCACCAAGAATCTGCCTCGCCCACGGAACATAAAGGTGGCGAATGGAACCTTCTGTTCCTCCCGCATCCCAAGACATCGAATATCTTGGTAATTTGCTTGACCCACATTTCCGCCATGATCGGATCGGCTTTCCCTTAAATTTCGTGGTCTCAACTCTTTGAGCGCTTGCTTAGTGACATGACACAAGCGTTCTTATCATTTTCATCCAGTATTACGTATACACGAGTCTCCCTCGTCCGATTTTGCATGAACCGCAAAAGCTCCTAAACATCCCGTCGTTCATCGATCGCTTTCGGTGGTGTTGTTTACGGAGGAATATTGCCTTCTGTTACGTTCGCCTCAGGTGGTGATTAAAGGTGTTTTCACGGTCTCATTAACTCCACCGTTAATATTCTCACCGTCATTCTTAAATACCGCCATAAAACAAGGGTTAATTAAACAAATTAAGAGATCACATATTAACCATATACTTCAACTGACCAACAAATAAGCTTAGGTATGACACACACTAGCGAAGGATTACTAAATCTCTCCCTCCTAGTACTATTCCCCGATCTCCGCCAGGAGACCATATCCCTAAGCTCGATATTAATCTGTGACGCCCCAAAATAGGTGTACAACACCCATTACGAAGTCGTCAAAATACATGGTACATAAACAACTACAACTTTATTAATATAACATAAAAACTGTGAGTTTAAATACAAATATTGTCATCTAGACAATATCCACCCTCAAATAAGTCCTCAGTACAATTATTGATACATTATTTTACAAAAATGGTGAGGACTATTAAAACAACTTTCTAAAACCTTCATTCTATACCCCGACTAGTACTCGCTACATTCTCGCCTCCTGAGAAGAAAAATAGAACAAAAAGGAAAAGGGTGAGCTCAACTAGCCCAGTAAAGAATATTATGACCAAGATAATATAGAACAAATTATCGTTAGTCTTCAACAGGGAAAAATCTAATAGAATACAATAGACAACAAGTTTTAAATCAATATTTGCAGCGGAAATAATAATTCATTAGAAGAGTTAAGTAGAGAATAAAATCTACTATCTTCTATATATGAATTTAAAAGTTCATCGTCAATATTTTAACCATGTAACATCAATCAATATATATCTGGAATCAAATATTCATCTTTGCACTACAGGCCAAAGATATTCATCAGTTGGTCATGTTCATCTAAACACTGTTCATCTTTGCACTACGGGGCCGTAGATATTCATCGAAATCATTCATCTTTGCACTACTGTGCCAAAGATATTCAGTTATATCATCATTTAGGGTGAGGATGATGAAAAATATTTTAAAGAAAACTAATCCAGTGAAACAAAAGAATAAATATTAAGGATTAAGTATTTTACCTATTCCATGTCCAAAAATACCTCATAAATAATCATAGTGGAGTAAAATTCAAGAATGATCAAAACATGGATACAATCAAAGCTAGTATCCATAATAGATATTTTGGACGAAAAACAAAAATTTAATTTTTTTACGTGAATAGTCTTAGTATTCGTTAATAAGGTCAGTGTATACGTGAATAGTGTCGTATACGTGAATAGTAACTCCGACATTAAAAGATAGAAATTTCACAAAAAAATCATCATGCTTCGTGAATAGTCACTTGTGAATAGTAACTCATGAATAGTAATTCGTGAATAGTAACCCCGACATGAAAAAGTTCCAAATTTGATAAAAAGTTCCAACCAATATTTCGGCATAATGATATTGAAGAAATAGTATCATTTTTTAAAAAAAATAATATCCCTTACCTCAAAAGGATAGTACTTACATTTGGATATAGTCTTTGAAAGAACTTAACTCAGTATAACAATACTCAAAGTACTAAAATACTCACAAAAAATATTTCGATATATTGAGAGAAAACTTCATTTCGGTGTGATTTTCAATTCTAACTTAAGCAACTATTTATAGAAAAATGCTTAGAACACCAAAGTAGAAAATTTAATATAATATTAATATATTATATAAAAATTTTACGCACACCAAATCGAGATCAAACATCACCACCAATAGTCAACTAAATCAAAAAAGCGTTTTTGTTATTAAAAATAATTAAAACTTTCAAAAATTAATTATTTTGGAACTTCTGAACTTCAATAATTCATAATAAATAACCCTTTTATCAGAAAATTGAATCTTGCTAATTTTTATAGGAAATTCAATTCTCTACAACTTTGCAGAAGAAAGTTTTTCCAAATTCCAAATGTAAATTGTAGAAATCCATAAGCGGGCAATTTTACATTATGCTATAATCAAATTTTAGTCAAGAAATGGGCCCACAGACATGTTTAACATGTTTTAAACAACTTTTGCAACAAAAATACTCTTCCTCCTCATATACTCATATATCCCACATTCATTGTAAAAATATCATCATTATTATATTATAATAATATAATAAAATATTATTTTATTATAAAAGATAAAATATCGATTTTCAACAATTGTCACTTTAAAAAATTTTCTCCATCTATATCCACATAAAATGAATATTTTCCTCATCATATAAATCAATAATTAATTATTCACAAATAATATTACAGAATCACACATCGACAACCGTGGTTCCCAGGAAAGAGGGCTTTCAATAAGGATTTCTCTTCTTTGGCGGCAAGCAATTAGGTGGCCAAACCTCTCCTTAGAAAGAACTTTCTAGACATTGCCAATAAAGTTTTCTAATAATATTATTCAGATAATATGAATTATTGCTTCGATAATGGAAAATACTATGTAGTGACAATTATTGAAACAACAGTAATATAAAATATCAACGCAACAATTATTGAATCAATAAAATAAAATAATCGAAGCAAGAATTCATCGTAACAATTATTGAGTAGTGCCTTCTTCACGTAAGAATCAATAATTGGTGCAATCTGCGTGTCTTCTTGTGCAACAACGCGTATTACTGTGTTTTAACCACCGGGTATTCCAACATTGTTAATGGTAACAACTACGCCGTTATTTATAAACAACTTATACTTGTCGTTTTCTTCATCCAATCGCTTTCCGTTATGGGGCCCACAAAAGACTACGCCGTCATACGAATATTCCCCGACAGCAAGAATATTCCACGACCAAACGAATATTCCCCGACAACAATGAATATTTTATAACCACCTGCTTATTTTAAAATATTTGCGCATTTTACCCATAACTAACCACATTAATCAATTCAACCCTTACTATTTCAAAATAATAAATAGAGGAAATTAAATTTCATTTATAAAAGGTTGGGGTCTTACATGTTTAAAGGCTTTATGCAATTCATGCAACATCAGGCGAGAGGGACTCCTGTTCAAAATTAAGGTGGAAACACTGGCAACTCTCGGATAGTCACTGTAGACACTCAAAATTTTTTGTATACCTGTCACTAACATTGCAGGAGGACAGATTAGTCTTTTAAGAGAGAACCTTGAAAGAGAATCCGAATCCATACTGGATACTACCGGAAGTTCATTATCAGCCCCAGAACACACTCTGGGAGTAACAAATCCAACCTCGGAGATAACCCTGAGGCATGCAGATACAATACCGGAACACACACCGGAGAAGACCGATTAATCTGGGAGATAACCTCGAGGTATCCGGGCCTCGGCCCCAACCATGGAATAGCCACCAACCTTGGTGATAGCCCCCAAGGAATGCAATTTCGGCGATAACCCCGAAAATGCTTATTTCAAATGCAACCAACTTCAATCTCGGCGCTCACAACGAGATACACTGCACCAACCCGACAATAACATCGAGAGGATAGGCATACCTCAAAGGTGACAATGAGGACCTTCAATAATTGCAGCAGTCCAATCTCTCAAGTTCGACAACGCTCTGCTTTATCGACTTAATCTGGCGATAACTGCCGGTGAGGGGCAACATCGTCATCTCGTCAACACGATGCCACGTCACGTCTCTACGCAACGATGTCCTACAAGGCTAACCAATCCCAAGTGACTATTGTGCGGGGTAACGGATGAAAGTTGAAGCTTGAAGACCGGAGGGCATTGTCCCATCTTAAATGACTTCGTACAAACTCTAATCCCATGCCATCGTACAACTCTCGACAACGGTGGTCCGAAATAGGTCCTGTATACCTCAAACGGATGCTCGGACTGCATTTCTAAAAGTTCGAGTGGACATTACAGTGCCTGAGTGCATGTACTTCGAGACGACCCGACCCGACAAACCCGGGCCCACCCGGGTTGCCTCTGGTACACCTGCGGCTAAAATGCCTATAAATAGAGGGCTTGGGCAGCCCATTTTGGAAGAGAAAAAGGCGAGAAAGCCCTGCCCAATTTGCTCTACACTCACCCCATGCAGTGTACTTTCCCCCTCTAAACACCTATGAGCTCATATATAGCCCTTTTGTACCTACAAGAGTCAGTGTTTACCCACTCTAAAGATATAGAAGCCTTCTTTATCAGTTAGCTGTAAGCCTTCTCACACACTTTAGAGTCTTTCTCTTCATCTTTGCACACACCCTTCTACACGTTGAGAGTCGTGTTGCTTGCTTTTGCCGGACTTGATCCAGTGGGTTTCATTTCATATATATATATATATATATATATTTACATATATATTGACTAACATTATCGAGTTATGCCTCGATTGAGCCTGAATTTTGATGCCCGGGCGTTTATTTGCTTTTTAATATATATATATATATATATATATATATATATATATATATATATATTTACATTTATATATATTAGCGTATGTGTGTCAAACTTTGTTCGATGAGCTTAGACTTTGATGCGGGTGTGTTTACTACTTTTATATATATATATATATATATATATATATATATATATATATATATATACACTTATATATATTAAGCGTGTGTCGAACTTTGTTCGATGAGCCTAGACTTGATGCAGTGCGTTTACTCGCTTATATATATATATATACTTATATATATAAACCGTTTGTAGGACTACATTCGATGAGCACAGATTTTACATCCTATGCGTTTACTCACTATATATATATATATATATATATATACTTATATATATGAATCGTATTTGGGACTCTATTCGATGAGCACAGATTTTTATATATCCATGCGTTTATTCGCTTATATATATATATATATATATATATATATATATATATATATATATATATAAGCGTGTGGTCGAACTCATTCGATGAGCTGGATTTCACATCCGGTGTGTTTATCGCTTTTATATATATATATATATATTTATATTGTGTCCCACCCGGAGTTTACTTCGTGGTGGTTGATCGCTTTACATCTTTCTTTACATTTCGTCCCACTTTGGAGTTTCCTTCGTGGCGGTTGGCCGTATTCTGACTTTATTTATATTCGATCACTTTGGAGTTTCCTTCGTGGCGGTTAACAAATATTCTGACTTTATTTACATTTTCGTCCCTTGAGTTTCCTCCGTGGCGGTTAATAGCTTTTTAATGACTTTATTTACATTTTGATCCCCCATGGAGGTGCTTCGTGGTTGGTGATCATGTACTCAGATATATATATTTATAGCTTTTATATATATACCGCTTACTGCTTTATATAAAGCTGCGGTATTTTGTGAGCCTAGGAATCATGTGATCACAGATTCATCCCATTGAATCTAGATTTCGGTTCTGTGATGGACATTTCAAATGTATGGCGACTTGTAAATTATTCTGCGATGTCTGAATTTCTTCAGATGGTTTCTATACCCACGAGGAAGTCGGCATTATTTTGTATATTATTTTTATACGGATGCCTTGCATTCGTAAAATAAAATCAATCAAGCCGAACACTTAATAACATGGGAGTGTAAAAGGTCTTAATTACTATTGAGCATCAGGGTTTGAAAAACCTTTTTTTATAAAACATCATTGCCATACCTTGCTAAAAACTGAATTTTTACATAAATTCAAACCCCATGTATATAGGTTCGAACGAGGCCTCGTACTACTTCCAAACAATAGCACATTGACCTGCACACACACACATTCAGATAATAGTTTCTTGAAAAGAGGCTGTCACCATGGTAACACGGATGTCGGGGGTGCCTAACACCTCCCCAAAGATAACCAAGTCCCCAGGACCCTAATGAATCTCGGTTTCACCGAGGCTTCGATTTAGCGTTGTCACATCATCGGGTCAATGTGCAAACCTTTTCTCGGTTGTGTTGGTACAACCATTTAAATAAAAACCAACCAATGGCGACTCTTAACGGTCCATAAATCGACATTATACATGTCCGAAAGCTTTTTCACTTATTTTTCAAACAAATCTCACCTAAAATGAGAACACCAAAGAACAAGTAACGGAAAGGACATCTAAAAATCCAGACGTTGACGGTGGCGACTTCGGTGGGGACTCTAGTAAGAGGACTTAAGCATTATTTCAATCTTTTCAAAATCATTATCTCGCTTGTGTGTAGATGTTGCATTTACATTTGATGAATGTATACGAATGCATTTCCTTATTGCACTTAGTGCTTCGCATCATAATCGCTTGTGATATCAATTGCTTGCACCATAATCGCTTGTGATATTAGTGCTTCACACCATAACCGCTTGTGATATTAGTGTGCGACACCATATCTGCCAGTGATTAATTGCCGCACATGTCATCATGTTCATACGGTGAGACGTGATGTATGTGAATGTATGTTGTGTGGTCCCTCCACCGTGAGGCTATCCGTCTGTGTTTGATTCTTTGGACTCGTGAGAAGACTAATTCTCCGAGGCTCGGAAAGGCACCACCCATATTCGCTCAGGTTGAAAGACCAGGATTAACTTCCGTCAAGTAGATTGCGATGATTTGGGAACCATCATGCCAAAAATCCGCGAGAGTAACCTAAGATAGGTCAGCCTCTCATAAACCCAAAACGGAAGAAAGTCTCTTCATGCTCTCATTTCAATTACTTGTAAACACAATTACTTGTAATTTCATTCCATATCTATCTCCATGTAATGAGAAATATGAAGAGGTGTGTACACATACATATTTGAATTAACATGCTACAAACAGGTGACATCAGATTTGTGCGGGATAAAATTCCTAAAAAGGACACATCACATAGCATGTTATTGTATACATTCCCTAAAGACTAAACTATACAAGTCTTTCGCAGGGAATCAATCGGACCTACTACCCGTTCAAAGTCCAAAAAGGCAACAGACCTGCAGTCAATCATGTCGTCATTCGACCAGACTGAACTTAATCCAGTTTCTCGTAAAGAATTCGACGGATTAAGCAAACAAATTATAGATTTGGTTGTTCTACTCAAAGAATTACACGATCACTTTGGGTCGAAAATACCAGACATTTGAATCCTCCCACAAGGAGGAATCCGGTCATTACCATACACGAAGCTGCAATATTGGATATCGACCAACAAAACTCATGATCTTGATTAATCGGAATCCGAGATCCGCATGGTGACATCAAAAAGAAAGTCCTCCAAATGGAAGAGACCCTTCGTCTTTATTAAAGGAATTGGAATACACGGGAGTGTTTCATATGCTGATCTGTGTATTTTTCCTAGGGTCTATTATCCAGAAAAATTTAAAACTCCTGAATTTGAAAAATATGACGGTTTAGGAGATCCTTACACACATTTAAAAGTTTTAATTGGAGAACTTGGATCTTATGCAGAGGACGAAAAGCTTAGAATGCAATTGTTCAAAAAGAGTCTAACTGGAGAAGCGGTTAAGTGGTACACAAGATTAGACAACTCAAAATCCATATCCTGGGAAGAGCTAGCACACATTTTTTCCTCACTCAATATGACTTTTAAACTCGGATGGCTCTCGATGGGTATCAAATTACCAAGATCAAGAAAATGATCTAACGAGTCTTTCGGAGAGTATGCTCAGAGGTGGAGACGCCTGGTCGCCCAAGTTAGTCCTTCCATGTGAATCGAAATGGTCATGACTTTCATAGACATACAAGAAGCTCCCTTCTATGAGAGAGTTTTAATTAAGATCAACAAACCATTTTCTTAAATGGTCAAACATGGGGAGATGGTGAGATGGGATTGAAGTCAGAAAGATGCAAGACCTAGTTTGACTCAAAGTTGTTACTGATCACATCCAATCTGGAAATTATGGGAAGAACCCCCTGAGGGTCCATAAAAAGAAAGAAGAAGATGTTTCCCTTATACTACAGGGGCAAAAAGGCAATCAAAACATGCCTATTCAAAGGAGAAACTACACCCCTTTTCCAGCACAGTCTACAAACCGTCCAATACCAAAAGGTGGAGAAGTCAAACGCCATCGAGTGTTTACACCCTTAGGGGATACCCTCAAGAATATCTTAAATCTTCTGACAACACAGAAGAAAATCACACATCTTCTTCCAACAGCCAGCCCTAATGGACGGGGTTTTAATGCTGCTAGGAAATGAGCGTATCATGCCGGGGCACCTGGACATGATACTCAGGATTGTTGGGCCTTGGCACACAAGATTCAAGACCTGATAGACAATAGAGAGATTGTGGTCACCAAACCAAATCAGCCTCACGTACAAGACAACCCTCTTCCTCAACACAAAGAAGAAGAGGTCAACATGATTAATTGGAGCAGTGGACAGAGTTCCAATTTTAGCTGTGATTCTTCCCAGACCATCAAAGACGGTGATGACAGATGGGATTATGCCAAGTTCCAGTTCACAATGGAACGAAAAATGAAAGCTCTCTGCAAATAAATTGAATAATTGGCGGAACTGGTGACTTATCAGCATCAAGTGACTCGTTAGTTAATCATCCAGGAGCATGCCAGTCTCCTACCTATTGTCATGAATATTCCCTCGTCACTTTCAGAAAATGAAATGCTGGAAGACAAAGTGATGAAGAGAGCAAATGCCAAAGCCCGTTGGGATTTCGCCAATAAAATGGAATTCACCTATCTGGGCCAACCTATGGAGGAAATCCTTCATATGTTAATCAATAAAGGAAGGATCAGTTCCCTTCTACCTCTAATCAACCCCCGTTTAGGATGGTACAACTCTGAGGGAATATGTCAATATCACTCCCAGTCTCGCGGTCATAGCACAGAAAAATGCTGGGCACTCCGTCACCTTATTCAAAATCTAATCGACAGTGGTGTCCTGCGCCTAGCGGACGACGATACTGTGTTACGTGCAAGTAAGAATGCATGCCCTACTAAGTGGAAGAGTGTGGTAGCGGTCATATCCACTGAAACTGATGGGATTAATACATTACTCACAACGCTAACAATTCAACTCAAGGGAGTCAACAATCCTTTGAAAGTGGCCGCTCCCGAGCCAATCAACTTGCCGTGTAGAGCACAATATCCTATTGTTAGCTTGCACACAATTCCGTGGAATTATGGAGAAGGTGAAGGATCCACCTCACATACTGGCGCTACTGATGTCGAAGGAAAATCCACTGTATCTTCCCCAACGGGTGATGAAGCCCACCACCAAATCAAAGGGGAAAATACCCATGGAAAAGATCGAAGGATTCCTCGCGCTATGGGTCATAATGAAGCTACAATGGTTTTAATCTTGAAAGAAGCTCCCCAACAAATATCAATTTTGGACTTGGTCCTAACTTCTAAGAATCACCGGAAGATCTTGTTAAAGGTTTTAGAAGAATCCTATCTCCCGACATCAGTGGATACGGAAAGGTTTCAACATCTGGTCGATCACATTTTTAACAACAATGTGATATCCTTCACTGATGATGACATACCATCCGAAGGGACCGGTCATTGCAAGCCGTTGCACATTGCGGTCTTGTCCTTCGGATATATGGTAGCTGGAGTCTTAATAGATGGAGGTTCCTCTCTGAATATCTGCCCATATGCTACCTTGGTGAAGATGAACATCAATCTCAACCAAATTCGGAGTAGCCATACCATCATCAAAGCTTTTGATGGAGCAGGAGAAATTCCATTCGAATAATTAGTTCGCTAATCGAAATTGGTCCTCACACATTCTGCGTATCTTTCCATGTGCTCAAGATAGATTCGGGATAAAACCTGCTCTTGGGACGAAGATGGATTCATATGGCTGGGGCAATCCCCTCCACTCTTCACCAACAGTTGAAATACATTATCAACAATAGCTTTAGTCACGATCAACTGAACCGTAGATTCCTCAAGACGAGACATGCCATTCATCAATGCCAATGCAGATGTGGAACCGGTCAGTTTTCATGCTTTAGAAATAAGCAATACCCAATACCATGCTATTGGAGAACCATTACCCGAACCCAAGATTTCTGCCGAGGTAATATCGGCCACTCAAGAAATGATGTCATTGGGTCATAAGCCGGGACAAGGGTTGGGTAAAGATTGCCAGGGTATTAAGTACCCAATTAAACTTGACCGTGCAATTTGGAACAATTTGGGCTAGGCTATTTCGCGATTCTAGTCACAGAATCCTCATAAACATCGCAGATTCCTTCAGCTTTAACCATGTGGCGTTTATCTTCGCCTTCAAACTCTGAGTCTGCACAACCTCCCGTAAAGGTGCCAGCCAATTGAATGGCTATGTTATGTCCCAAGCCGGTACCAGTGAAAGGAAAAGAAATCTTTGTTCCAAATCTCACAGTGGAAGAAGAGGAACGAAGAATCAAGCAAGACGTCATCCGAATGATGTCAGGCATACGCATCATCGTTCATGACGAGCATACCAATAAATACACCCCAGACGATGATTGCCCAGACATAATGGCCATCATTCGGGACAGGGAGGATGATGACAATCCCTCCATCACTGCAGTCCACCCGGACTTTGTCCTTGCTAATTGGAACAGCATCCCTTGCATTGGTCGTCAAGGGTAAAGCGAGCATAAACTCTTTCTGCCCTATAGATATAATAACTACTTACTTTTCTGTACAGTATTAGCAGTTTATTTTGCCAGTATATGCTAACACTGTGTCTGATCAACACATTTCATATATACTAAATGAAAGCATATTTTGTTTCAGGACTCTGAATTTAGATGTGCCTGTACTTGCTGATACGGTGCGTCTTCTCCACAAGGATTGTACCTTTGATGTAGAGATGAATTCAGCCTTGGTGGACATACAAGATGACATTGAGGTGCCTCCAGAAATTCAAGAATGGGTCAAAGACAAACATAAACCCAACCTTGATCAAACAAGTTCTTTCAATCTCGGAACCTTAGAAAGCCCTAAGTTAATCCAGATTGGTTCAGACCTTACCCCAAACCAACGGAATGACATGGTTACGCTATTAACCCAATTCCAGGATGTTGTTGCATGGTCTCATGAAGACATGGTGGGTTTGTCCACTGACATTGTCCTTCATCACCTTCCCATTAAAGAGGGATTTAAGCCAGTGAAGCAAAAGCTCAGGCGATTGAAACCTAAATGGAGTTTAAAGGTGAAAGAAGAAATTGTGAAACAATTTCAAGCTGGCATCATAATGGTGTCTATATATCCTGAGTGGATATCGAAGATTGTGCCCGTGCCTAAACCTGGAGGGAAGGTGCTAGTTTGCGTGGATTACCGGGACTTGAACAAAGCTTGCTTAAAAGATAGTTTTCCAGTGCCATTTATCCACATTCTCATTGACAATACTGCGCAATACGACATGTACTCATTTGCTGATTGCTTTGCGGGGTATCATTAGATTATGGTTGCCAAGGAAGATCGTGAGAAAACTGCTTTTATCACTCCTTGGGGAACTTTTTGCTATAGACGGTTGTCGTTCAGCCTCATCAATGCTGGAGCTACCAATCAATGAGCTATGATGGCTCTTTTCATGACTTAATGCACAAAGAGATAGAGATCTACGTAGATGACATCATTGTCAAGTCCCGGAAGGAGGATGACCATATAGACCATCTTAGAAAGTTGTTCAACAGGTTGTGTAAGTACAACTTGAAGTTGAATCCAGCTAAGTGCACCTTTGGCATTAAATCAGGCAAGTTGCTAGGATTTCTAGTCAGCCACAAAGGGATTGAGCTAGATCCTGCCAAAATCCAAGCCATCACCGAAATGCCCATTCCTCAGACGGAGAAGGAAATACGAGGATTTTTGGGAAGAATCAACTTCATTAGCAGGTTTATCTCCCAACTCACAGCAACCTGTGAGCCAATCTTCAAGCTATTAAGGAAGAACTCCTCCATGAAATGGAATAACGAGTGTCAGAAGGCTTTCCTTACAATCAAGAAACAGCTAGTCAAAGCTCCTGTTTTGGTGCCACCCAGGGATGATGTTCCCCTATTTATGTACCTGTCCATAAGTGACAATGCTAGAATTTTGCGTCTTTGAGACGTAAGGATGATAGAGGCTAAGAACGAAGCTATCTATTACCTCGGCAAAAGATTCAAGAACGGTGAACACAAGTACACTCGATCGAAAAAGACGTGTTGTGCTTTTAGCATGGGCGCCATGAGGTTACAACATTACCTCCATGGTCACACAACCAATCTCATATCCCGCGTGGATCCTCTCAAGTACGTGTTCAACAAACCTATGTTAAATTGCCGACTGTCCAGATGGTAGTTGATCCTACAACAATTTGATATCGTATATGTGACTCAAAAGTCCATCAAAGGTCAAGGAATTGCGGATCAACTGGCCGCCGCACCTTCAGGGGATTTCAAACCCTTGGAAACACATTTCCCTGATGAAGGAATAATGATAGTGCAGCAACACCATCAGTACGATACGCGCCAATCATGGAAGATGTATTTTGATGGAGCTGTTAATATGGAAGGTTCTGGAGCTGGAGCAGTTCTAGTATCTGATACGGCCGAGCAGTATCCCGTTGTGGTCAAATTACAGTTTGTCAGCACCAACAATACGGCTGAGTATGAAGGCTGTCTCATGGGGCTAAAACTTGCTCGTTCAATGGGCATCGGACGATTAACTGTCCTTGGAGATTCAGAGCTGGTGATCAGACAATCCACCAGAATCTATCAAACCAAGGAACTACACTTGTTGGCTTACCATCGGCAGGTTTTGAAGATGGCTTTGGAGTTCGAAGAGATCTCCTTTCTACATATTCTTCGTAATAGGAATGACTTTGTGGATGCATTAGCAACTTTGGCCTCCTTGATTCGCATATCAGGCAAGGAACATTTGCCAAGCGTCACAATTTCCCTACACAAGGCCCCAGCCTGTGGGAATTACGTTGGAGAAGTATTAGATGAGCTACCGCCCATCCAACATCCTTGGTATCAACATATCAAGGAATATCTGCGAGATGGATCTACACCCGCTGAGGCGAGCCCGACTGAGAAAAGGCAGATCCATCGACTTGCTATGAAATTCTACCTGAGTTGAGATTCGCTCTACAAAAGAGATGCAGGACTAGGTCTCCTCATATGTTTAGACAAAGATCAAGCCCAAAGGCTTATGGATGAAATGTGATGCCCCCAAAATAGGTATACATCACCTATTCTGAGTCATCAAATACATGGTACAGAATAAAATACAACTTAATTATACAACTGTCGTGCAAAGTACGACAAAACATAAGTTGTGAGTTTTAATACAAATATTTTCGTCTAAACAATATACAAACTCAAATTCAATATTATTACATTTATTTTCCCACTATTTCACTGAATATTGACGACTACTAATGCTATCATCTGGTCCGTCACTCCGTTCCCCAACTAGTCCTTGCTACGTTCTCATTTCCTGAAGAGAACAATGAAAGTAAAAGGGTGAGCTCAACTAGCCCAGTAGGAAATATTATGACTAAGATAAAGCAGAATATATTATCGTTAGCCTTCAACGAAGTGTTAAAGCGATACAATATAACAACCATCAAGTTTAAGCTGCGGTATGAACAAGCAATCCATTAAAAGAGTCAAGTAGAGAATAAAATCTACTATCTTTTATGATTTAAAAGGTTTTTCATCACTTTTATCATTGGGACTCGATTTTAATAAATAATCCACATCATCGAATCACTCACCCGCACTACTACCAAGGATATTCTTTAGTATCACGACCACAATTATCCATGCACTCACGGGCCAAGAATATTTGTGTATTCAATAATGGTCATGATCATGCCAACAACTGTCCATCAATGCACTACGGGCCAATGAGGACTTTTACCACATCATTTGTAACATTACGGTCATGATTACAACGAATAATCCTGGTCGGTCATAATCATACCAAGTCCATCTATGCACTATAGGCCACCAAATGACTTTCAATAAAATATAAACATGAGGATGATGACAATGATATAAGAATTCAATGAAACAAGTTCAAGAATTATTTTATCCAGGAACTAATATTGTCCAAATTGTCAACATGAAACTGCTTTGTAGAGTAAAATTCAAGAATGCTCAGAAGAATATTTCCATGAAAAGATATTAGATGAAGCGCAAATATCAAGGATATTCCACTAATTTCATGGAGTATAGAAGTCAAAACTTTAACCAACTGAGTATAATAAGGAATGGAATAACAAAAGAAATCATCAAGCATGCGATAGACCGCCGACAGCAAAAGTTATTCCAATGTAATAATAAATAATGTAATCGGTCCGACGAAACGCGACATACACGATTATATTCCAATGAATAATAAAGAGCGGAATCAGTCCCAAGATAAAGCGATGCATGATGAGGATATTCCAATGTAATAATAAAGGCGAAATCGAGTTCGAGGCGTAGAATGCATGCAGACGTGATATTCCAACAGAATAATAAAGAGGCGGAATCGAAGTCCGGCGCGAAACGCATGCATGTGATATTCCAACAGAATGATAAAGACGGAACCGGTCGGCGTAGAAACGCATGATACAAGATGTTCCAACAGAATAATAAAGACGAAACCAGGTCCGGCGTAGAACGCACAGACATGATGTTCCAATAGAATGATAAAGAATGGATCAACAAAAGAATTTCACCAAGTATAGGGTAGCCCGCGTATACAGGTTATTCCAACAGAATAATAAAGAATGGAATAATAGAAGTTCTCTTCATAGATAAGAAAGAAATAATACTCCATACCTTTAGAAAAGCTGGATACTGGAATAGTGAGGTAGCAGACTTCTCTTCTTCTTTCTATAATTTCTCTCTATAATAATCGCTCTAAAGCTTTTGTGAATTGGTGAGAAATGAAGGAAGAATGTGCTTCTATTTATAGAAAAATATAGTTTCGATTATTGCACGTTTTGGGGCTCGAAAAATTACAGTACAATACCTCCAACTTTTCCTTTATTTTTAATTTAGTTATGGAAGTATTATCAAACTTGCACCACCTCCCCTAATATTAAATAATGTGATTCAATAGTAAATTATGTGAATCAATAGTTCTAGACATGTGAAAATACGAATTACAGTATAGTACCTCCATCTATACCTCCATTTTTAACTTAGTCATGCAAGTATTATCAATCTTGCACCAACTCCCCTAATAGTAACAAGAATGTGAAACAATAGTATACACATGTAAACAAATAGTTATAATCATGTGAAATAATAGCAATCAATTGCTCATTTATCCGGTTAAATACCCGATTGGTCAAAATAACCTCCAGACATCAATTTTTATCGAAATAAATGTCAATTTTCACTAACACAAATAATTCCAACATAATGAAACTATTTTTATCAAAAATATAAATTTTGATATTTCGAAGTTTGACTTTTCCCAAAAAAGTCAATCGTCATTGCCTTTGACCAAATAGTAAAAATCGACAAATTTTGTGTTTATAGTCTATTTTTATAATTTCATCGCCTCAGGACTCAAATATCACGTCCGCGTCTCCAAATTCAACTCCGAACACAACTTCAATTTTAATAACATTCATCATTAATATTATAACTCACAATATTTAACAACTGTGTCGTTCCCCGTGAAGAGGGGCTTTCAGATAAGGATTTCTCTTTATTAAGCCATGATTAGGTGACCAAACCTCTCCTTGATAGAACTTCTAGACATTGTCAATATTGCAAATAATAATATGAATAACTTTGTCGTCTCAATTATTGATTTAATAATATAATATATTATGCAAATGATATCGTGATAATAATTGAATCAATAACGAGAGAGATATGATGCAAACAATTATTGTAGCAATAATTGAGTATAATCGAGTGACTTCTCACGTAAGCATCAATAATCAATACCGTTTGTTATTATGCAACCATGCGTAGACATTGTATTTTTACTACGGGGTAGTTCAACAGTTAACAGTAAAACTTCCGCCGTTATTTTCATAAAGTATTTTTGTCGTTTTTCTCAATCCAAACAATAATTTCGATTGTGAGGGGTCCACCAATGATTGTGCCGTTATACGAATATTCCCCTGTTAAAATGAATATTCCCCACCAATCGAATATTATATAACAAGTCACGACTTTGCAAAATTTGTAAATATTACCCACAACTATAACATTATATCAAATCCACACCATAATATTCAAAAATATATTTGAGAAAATTTAATCTTTATTTAAAAGTTGGGGTCTTACAACCTCCCTTCTTATGAAATTTCATCCTCGAAATTAGGGTGCATTACTGGTATGTCGAAGAGGTGAGGATATTTTGATTTCATTTGATTCTAACTCCCGGTCATTTCCTCAACATCGTGGTTTCTCCACAAAACTTTGACTTGAGGTATAACCTTGGAGCGTAGAATATGTTCCTTCTTATCCAAGATTTTAACAGAACCTCTTCATACATTAAATCTTCCTCTATTTAGATTCTCGTTTCTAACTCAATAATGTGTTTGGGTCTTTCACATATTTACGTAACATGGATATGTGAAAAGCGTTATGAACCCGACACATACTTGAAGCAGAACGCAAGTCTATAGCCACAGTTCCTACTCGATCGAGGATTAAAAATGGGCCAATGAATCGAGGATTGAGCTTTCCTCTCTTTCCAAATCTTGTAACTCCTTTCCATGAAGCAACACGTAACAACACATGATCTCCAATATCGAATTCTATGTCCTTTCGATGAAGATCAGCATAACTCTTTTGTCGATTTTGTGAGGTTTTTATACGTTGTCGGATCATTTGAATCTTTTCCGTAGTCATACGTACCAACTCTGGTCCCAACAACGTTGCTTCACCCACCTCATCCCAAAGACATCTTGGAAGCGACACTTTCTTCCATATAACGCCTCGAATGGAGCCATGCCAATACTTGCTTGATAACTGTTGTTGTAGGAAAACTCCACAAATGGTAAGAACTTGTCACAACTTCCCTTGAAGTCAAGGACACAGAGTCTTAATAGATCTTCAAGAGTTTGAATCGTCCTCTCTCATCGCCCATCCGTCTCGAGGATGATATGCCGAAGCTAAATCAGAATCCGTGCCCATAGCTTTTTGCAAACTAACCCAAAATCTTGAAGTGAATCTTGGGTCTCGATCAAAAACTATGGATACTGGCATACCATGCAATCTTACAACCTCATTTATGTACATACAAGCAAGACGTTCAAGTGTATAAGTTTCTCGTATCAGTAAGAAATGAGCTGACTTGGTCAATCTATCAACAATGACCTAAATCGCATCTATGCCTTGAGAAACTTTGGGAAGACCGATAACGAAATCCATGGTAATGTGCTCCCACTTCCATTCTGGAATTTCAAGTGGTTGCAATGGACCTTTTGGTACTTGATGCTCCGCTTTAACTCGTTAACAAAATAGACACCTTGAGATAAATAGGGCTATCTCTCTCTTCATATTGCTCCACCAAAATGTATGACAAAAATCACGATACATTTTGGTACTCCCAAGATGGATTGCAAACGGTGTGTTGTGCGCCTCCGTCATGATTTTATACTTTAAATTAGGGTCGTTAGGAACACAAAGTCTGGAGTTGACTTGAAGTATTCCTTCTTCATCGATTCTTGCTTCCGGCATAGTAACTTCTTGCACTTTCTTCCTCATATGTATCAACTCCGGATCTATAACTTGAGCAACTTTAACTTTATCAATTAAAGTCGGTTCTACTTGTATATTCGCCATCATCACATGGGTCCCTGGAGTCTTTAACTCTATCTCCATCCGTTGCAAGTCACACAAAATGGGCTTTTGTGTTGTGAATATTGCACTTGTACCCGCATATGATCTTCTACTCAATGCGTCAGCTACCACGTTTGCTTTTCCAGAATGGTATTGGATGGTATGATCATAATCTTTCAACAGTTCCAGCCAACGTCGTTGTCGCATGTTGAGTTCCTTTTGAGTGAAGAAATATTTGAGACTTTTATGATCCGTAAAGATCTCCACTTTCTCTCCATACAAGTAATGCCTCCAAATTTTAAGTGCAAAGACAACAGCTGCCAACTCTAGATCATGAGTAGGATAATTCCTCTCATATTCTTTGAGTTGTCATGAGGCATAGGCTATGACTTTCCCATGTTGCATTAGAACACATCCTAACCCTTTACCCGAAGCATCACTGTAGATGATAAATCCCTCCGAACCAGATGGTATTGTCAGAACAGGTGCTGAAATGAGTCTCCTTTTGAGTTCTTGAAAACTCTTCTCACAATCCTCGCTCCAACCGAACTTTGTATCTTTTCGAGTCAGCTGAGTTAATGGAGTAGAGATTCGAGAAAATCCTTCCACGAATCTCCGATAATAACCAGCTAAACCGAGCAAGCTACGTACTTTGGTCACTGATTTGGGTTACTCCCAGCTTTGACTAGCTTTAATCTTTGCCGAGTCAACGGATATTCCATGACTTAATACTACGTGCCCAAGGAATGCTACTTCCTCAAGACAGAACTCGCATTTCTTTAACTTGGCATAAAGCTTATATTCACGAAGCTTTTGGAGTATCGACCTCAAGTGTTTCTTCATGATCTTCACGGCTTTTGGAATAAATAAGGATGTCATCAATAAAGGCGACCACAAAGTGATCCAAATATTCCTGAATACTAGGGTTCATCATATCCATGAAGGCGGCGAGGAGCATTAGTCAATCCAAAAGACATGACTAAGAATTCATAATGCCCGTCTTAGAAGTTCAAGGCGAGTCTTTGGAATATCTTCATTTTAACCTTTTTGATGATATCCGTAAGCTAAGATCGATCTTTGAAAAAAATTGTGCTCCTTGTAACTGATCAAACAGGTCATCAATACGTGGCAATGGGTACCTATTTTTGATGGTGACATGATTCAACTCCCGATAATTAATACAAAGTCGCATACTTCCATCTTTCTTCTTCACGAATATAACAGGAGCACCCCAATGAGACGTACTAGGATGAATGAAACCAATGTCTAACAATTCCTGCAATTGGGTCTTCAACTCCTGAAGTTCAATAGGAGCCATTCGATATGGGGCTTTGGAAATGAGTTTTGTACCGGGTTCAAGGTCGATACAAAATTCAACTTCACGCTCTGGGGGTAGGCCAGGAAGTTCTTCAGGGAATACGTCAGGAAATTTATTAACAATAGAAATATCCTTCAAATCTGACGTATTTTTGTTTAAATCCGTGACATGAGCTAAGAAAGCTTGACATCCGTTTTTCAATAAACGAATAACATTATGGCTTGAGATGACCATGATTGATTTTAATGGTTTGGTCGCTTGAATTAGTATAATAGGTTTATTAGGAATATGAAAGCTAACAACCTTACGAAAACAATCAATTTTAGCATGATGAGTAGTTAACCAATCAATCCCTAGAATCACGTCAAATGCTAGTATTTTTAAGGAGATAAGATCGACAGGTAATGTGCGGTTACCGATTTGAATCAAACAAGACTTATAAACAGTGGATGTAATGAAGGTTTCTCCTAATGGAGTTTCAACAGATATGTCAAAGTCTAATTTCTCCGGAGTCAAATTTAAACGTTGAGCGCAAGTAGGAGAAATAAAAGAATGGGTAGAACCGGTATCAAATAAGGTATAGACTTCACTAGAGTTTATGATAAGCTTACCCGTGATAACCTCGTTCGGGTTCCTTGCTTTACGGGAGGTCACAACAAATGCTCTCCTTGCACTACACGGCTTTTGACTTTTACGGGATGACCTTTGGTGCCTCCATCCTAGCTGAATTTGTCTTGGTGAACGACAAAATCAAGCTAAATGACCTTCTCTTCCACAATTATAACATGCTTTGGGACTGAGCATCGCTGAGTTTGGTGATGTGTCCTCCCCTCGCATTTGAAGCATATGATAGGTGGTCGTTCTCCTTCCTTAACAACGGGTGCTGAGTCTTTAACGTCTTTCCATCATTGTTGAATCTCCTTTTCTTGAAATGTCCATTTTATTCTCTTGGCTATGATTACCACCAAGTGGTTACCATTTCGCATGTTGATTCCTCCACGTTTGTTGTCACCGCTTCACGATGGTATTACCTTTAGTATTTTCATTTTGACGATCGCTTTCTCTTGGTTGCGTTGACTCGTTATCGCGCTCCAACAACTGAGCCCTATTTACAACATCTAAATACAAACACAGTTTATGAGAAATAAGATATTGTCGTATCTCCAGTTTCAAACCTCTTACGGGTCATTCGCTCCTCATTATCAACCAAATGGGATGCAAACCGGGATAACTTCATAAATTTAGCCTCGTATTGCGACACGGTCATATTGTTTTGTTCCAACTTGATAAACTCCACCTCCTTCATGTGACGAATACTTTCGGGAAAGTACTTGTCGTTGAAATGACTCTTGGAACTTCTCCCAAGACATCTTGAAGGCCGTCAGTCAGGTAATGCTTTTCTGATTCACCAAGAATGTCGCCTCTTCACGCAATATAAAGATGGCGAAGGGAACCTTTTGTTCCTCGGAGCATCCTAAGACATCAAATATCTTGGTTATCTGCTTTATCCATGCTTCCGCCTTAAGTGGTTTTAGCTATCCAATAAACTCCGGTGGTCCCAGCTCCTTGAACTGTTTGGCGGTGACCGTCCGAGAGTTGCCAGTGTTTCCACCTAAATTTTGGACAGGAGCTGCTCTCGCCCGATGTTGCATGAATTGCATGAAGCCTCGGAACATTCCATCGTTCATCATTTGGTCAGTGTTGTTGTTTGCATGAGGATTGTTGCCTTCTTGATGCACGTTGTCCTGGTTATTGATCTGTGGAGACTCAACGGTCTCCTATGCTCCATTGATGTTCTCAACATTCTCGGATGCCATTTTCAAACACTGCCACAAAACAAGGGTTAATTGACATGCAACATATTATCTCTAAACTCTGACCACCCAATTAAATACCAAAAAAATTTAGGTAGGTCATACTAGCGAAGGAATTCCCTGCTCTCCCTCCTAGTTCTAGTCTCACATCTTAGCTGAGGATCATATCCTAAGCTTTGATACTAACTGTGACGCCCCCAAAATAGGTATACATCACCTATTACGAAGTCGCAAATACATGGTACATAATACAAATACAACTTAATTATACAAATTGTGCAAAAGTACGACAAAACATAAGTGTGGGTTTTAATACAAATATTGTCGCCTAGACAATATACAAACTCAAATTCAATATTATTACATTTATTTTCCCACTATTTCTTTGAATAGTGGCGACTACTAATGCTATCATCCGTCCGTCACTACCCGTTCCCCGACTAGTCCTCGCTACGCGTTCTCATTTCAAGAAGAACAATGAAAGTAAAGGGTGAGCTCAACTAGCCCAATGGGAAATATTATGACTAAGATAATGCGAGAATATATTATCGTTAGCCTTCAACAGTGTTAAACTAATACAATATAACAACCATCAAGTTTAACTGCAGTGGAACAAGCAATCCATTAAAAGAGTCAAGTAGAGAATAAAATCTATTATCTTTTATGATTTAAAAGGTTTTTCATCACTTTTATCGCTGGGAATCAGCTTAATAAATAATCCACATCATCGAATCACCCCTGCACTACGGCCAAGGATATTCTTTAGTATCACGACCACAATTATCCATGCACTACGGCCAAGAATATTTGTGTATTCAATAATGGTCATGATCATGCCAACAATCGTCCATCAATGCACTATGAAGCCAATGAGGACTTTTACCACATCATTTGTAACATTACGGCCATGATTACATGAATAATCCCTGGTCATAATCATACCAAGTCCATCTATGCACTATAGGCCATAGATGACTTTCAACAAAATATAAACATGAGGATAATGACAATGATATAAGAATTCAATGAAACAAGTTCAAGAATTATTTTATCCAGGAACTAATAACGTCCAAATTGTCAACATGATACTACTTTGTAGAGTAAAATTCAAGAATGCTCAGAAGAATATTTCCATGAAAAGATACTGGATGAAGCGCAAATATCAAGGATATTCCACTAATTTCATGGAGTATAGAAGTCAAAACTTTAACTAACTGAGTATAATAAGGAATGGAATAACAAAAGAAATCACCAGGCATACGATAGACCGCATGCATAAAAGTTATTCAGCGAGAATAATAAATAACGGAATCAGGTCCGGCGTAAAACGCACAGACAGGATATTCCAACAGAATAATAAAGATTTTAATCGAGTCCAACAGAAATGCATGAATAGGATATTCTAATGTAATATTAAAAAGGCGGAATCAGTCCCAGAAACGCATGCATGTGACAGGATATTCCATCAGAATAATAAAGACGAAATCAGTCCGACGTAAAATGCATGCATGAGGATATTCCAATGTAATAATAAAAGGCGGAATTAGGTCCGACGAAAACGCAAGCATGTGATGAGGATGTTCCAGCGAGTAATAATAAAGACGAAACCAGTACAAGCGTAGAGAACGCATGCATGAGGATGTTCCAACAGAATGATAAAGAATGGAACAACAGAAGAATTTCACCAAGTATAGGGTAGCCCGCGTATACAGGTTATTCCAACAGAATAATAAAGAATGGAATAACAGAAGTTCTCTTCATAGATAAGAAAGAAATAATACTCCCTACCTTTAGAAAAACTGGATACTAGAATAGTGAGGTAGCAGACTTCTCTTCTTCTTTCTATAATTTCTCTCTATAATAATCGCTCTAAAGCTTTTGTGAATTGGTGAGAAATGAAAGAAGAATGAGCTTCTATTTATAGAAAAATATAGTTTCGATAATTGCACGTTTTTGGGGCTCAAAAATTACAAAGACAATACCTCCAACTTTTCCTTTATTTTTAATTTAGTCATGGAAGTATTATCAAACTTGCACCACCTCCCCTAATAGTAAATAATGTGATTCAATAGTAAATTATGTGAATCAATAGTTCTAGACATGTGAAAATATGAATTATAGTATAGTACCTCCATCTATACCTCCATTTTTAACTTAGTCATGCAAGTATTATCAATCTTGCACCAACTCCCCTAATAGTAATAAGAATGTGAAACAATAGTATACACATATGAACAAATAGTTATAATCATGTGAAATAATAGCAATCAATTGCTCATTTATCCGATTAAATACCCGATTGGTCAAAATAACCTCCAGACATCAATTTTTATCGAAATAAATGTCGATTTTCACTAACACAAATAATTCCAACATAATGAAACTATTTTTATCAAAAATATAAATTTTGAAATTTCGAAGTTTGATTTTCTCGAAAAAGTCAACTGTTGACTTTTCGACCAAATTATAAAAATCGGCAAATTTTGTGTATTTAGTCTATTTTTACTAATTTCATCGAACTGGACTCAAATATCACGTCCGCGTCTCCAAATTCAACTACGAACACAATTTTAATTTTAATAACATTCATCATTAATATTATAACTCACAATATTTAATAACTGTGTCGCTCCCGTGAAAGAGGGGCTTTAGTTAAGGATTTCTCCTTATTAGCGTGCGATTAGGTGACCAAACCTCTCCTCGATGTGAACTTCTAGACATCATCAATATTGCAAATAATAATATGAATAACTTTGTCGTCTCAATTATTGATTTAATAATATAATATATTATGCAAATGATAATTGTGACAATAATTGGATCAATAATATGAGAGATATGATGCAACAATTATCAGTAGTAATAATTGAGTATAACCGGTGACTTCTCACGTAAGCATCAATAATCAATACCGTAATGCTACTATGCAACTACGCGTAGACATCAGATTTTTACTAATGGGTAGTTCAACAGCTTAACTGTAGAAACTTCCGCCGTTATTTTCATAAAGTATTTTTGTCGTTTTCTCAATCCAACAATAATTACATTGTGGGGGTCCACCAATGATTGTCTTGTTATTTAATATTCCCTGTTAAAACGAATATTCCAGACCAATCGAATATTATATAACAACTTCATGTACTTTTGCAAAATTTGTAAATATTACCAACAACTATAACATTATATCAAATCCACACCATAATATTCAAAAATATATTTCGAGAAAATTTAATCTTTATTCAAAAAGTTAGGGTCTTACATTAAATCCATGGTTGAGTCTGTGGCCCCCACATGAATGGCCCCCTCCTTGTCAAAAAAGTCCTCAAGACGGGACATTATTGGCTATCTCTCAAAGCTGATTGTAATGACCACGTCAGGAGATGCTATCAGTGCCAGATTCATGGGAATGCTATACACGCCCCTCCACAGGAACTCCACAATATGAGTTCACCTTGGCCCTTCTCAATGTGGGGAATGGACGTTATCGGGCCCATTGAGCCTAAAGCCAATAATGGTCATCGATTTATCTTCACCATGATTGACTACTTCACCAAGTGGGTAGAAGCAGCCTCCTTCCCCATGGTTACTAAAGAAGTCATCATTGCTTTCATCAGAAACAATGTTGTTTGTCGATATGGACAACCAGAGGTGATTGTGTCAGACAATGCTAAGAACCTTAACAACAAAATGATGGAGGAATTATGCAGTAAATTCCACATCAAACATCTTAACTCTGTCATCTATTGTCCGAAGATGAACGGTGTTGTTGAAGCGGCTAACAAAAACATCAAGAAGATTATGCAAAAAATGTCAGCCAACCACAAAGATTTGCCTGACCTATTGCCTCTGACTTTGTTAGCCTATAGAACCTCAATGTGCACTTCCACCGGGACAACCCCCTACGCTTTAACCTATGGGATGGAAGCAGTACTCCCCATAGAAGTTGAAATGGAATCCCTCAGAGTGTTGATAGACGCTCAGCTGGATGAAGACCAATGGGTACAAGACAGGTATCACCAATTGTATCTGATAGACGAAAGGCGAACCACTGCTATCTTTCATGGTCATTTATATCAACAAAGGATCGCCAGATCCTACATCAAAAAAGTCTGGTTACGGCAGTTTAAACAACATGACTTGGTATTGAAGAAAATCCTTGAAAACCAAGATCAGTCTAAGGGAAAATTCGCTCTTAACTGGGAAGGCCCGTTTGTTGTCAAAGAAGTATTGACAAGAGGTGCTCTCAGATTGCAAAAAATGGACATCGATGAATTTCCACAACTCATTAACTCAGACGCCGTGAAACGGTACTATGTCTGAAGTAATTCGCAAACACCCTGGTGCAGAATCATCAGGTCACCAATCATTCCGGTTCTTTAACCCTTTACCACCTACAACTTTCCTACACTTTGCCCCTCAGGGAAACATACATTTCAAGGCAGCAGCCTGGCTTTCTCCTCTGCATTCCTATAACTTAGGTCATCCCACCACAGATTGGACCTCTTGCGTTTGCAGTTTGGCTACCCATACCTGGGATCAAACTTCTCATACCTGCAGTTTATCCTCAACCTAGGATTAAACTCTCTCCTCCCCGCATTCTGACCTGTACATGGGATTACGCTTTTCATCTTGCCTTGAGGGGCGAACTACGTCAACCTGATCTCCTCTTGAATAGGAGTATGTAGGCAACCATTTCATATGGCCCGGTCGTAATAAAACAAAAACAACAAAAACATTTCTACCCTTACAAAAACAGAAACAACAAAAACATTCCTACACCATTTCTGCCATACACAGCGTTGAACCTCGTATACCTAGTTCAAACTACGCAGACTTGATCTCCTCTTCAATAGGAGTATGTAGGCACCCATTCATGGTGCGGTCTCACCCCCTACCAAAACACAAACCCTTGTCAGTTGGTACTGGGATCATCCTTCAATCCACCATATTTCATTTGGCTTCAGACCAAAGGGATGGAATTACCTGAACTCCTCCCAAATAGGAGATTCGGCGACCATCTAAGCTGCGGTCATACCTCGGAGAGCAACACCAATCCATAAGAGGTGGAATTAACTAGGCTTCTCCTAAATAGAAGTACTGGCGACCATCTGTGGTGCGGTCAATCTCAGAGAGGAAAGCCACACTACTCTCCACATTTCCATCTAGAAATCAGTCCCAAGACACCAAAGATGGTAGGGATACACAGAGATCGATGATCTATTCTGAACTATCCAGAGATAACTCAATGTCCATCCACCCAGGAGGAATTCAGAATACATCAAGACCCCAAGCCTCAAGCAAAGGCAAAATATCAAGCAAATAGCAAGGCATATCTAAAAGGGAAGTGATCCAAAAATATATATTTCCCTGTCATATATAATGTTGTTTGATATATACAATGTAAACTGTACAGGATAAAATGGCTAAGCTAGTCTATGTAGGAAAATACAATCTCATCTACAAGTCAGGATATATGCGAGCTAACAAGCCCAACATGGCGTCCCTCTCAGAGGAAGGAGGTGAAGTTGTGGTTTCCTATACGAGAATATCCACACGACCCAAAAGATCTGTAGCCATCTTCATGGTGACCATATGATCATCAATATATGCGCTCATCTCTGCGATCATGCCAGTGGTAAGGGACTTCACTACAGCACTATCTGTGACATCTACATCCCAGGCAGATATAGCACTATCCTGCTCAACTATCACTGCATCTTTGGCTGATCTGGCCTCATCCCGCTCAACAACAGCGACATCTCTGCGATCTAATGCATCGTCTCTCTCTAATAGAGCTGCGTCTCTCCCTCAAGGGAAGTCAACATCATAGATCGAGCATGATCCCTCTCAAAGGTCATCAGATGAAGACTCTGCTCTAAGTACTGTGTCGAGTGCTGAATCACAAAAGTACTAGTACTAGGAGAATTCGGGAGAAATGTTGGTAACCCAGCAGCGGGCTCCTCCTCGATGTAGGTATCAATGTCCTCTATGGGCTCTGCATCGTCTGACTCGCTATCCAGTACTGCAGATACGGCTGCAGCCGACAAAACCTCTGTCTCCATCCATGCAAAATACTCTGCAGAACTACCTGGATGACTGACAAAAAAAGAAGCTATCTCACGTTGATCCCAACAAGCATACACACGGGATCGGTCCTCTGCTGAGAGATATCGAGAAGAGAAACGCTGACCTATCGCCCCCTCAAAAAGATGGAAATCCTGGAACTGGTCGAACTGCGACATCACGGCCAGTGGGAGATAAGTAGTCACGCCCCTCAAGCCAGCCAGAGGGAGAAAATCCATGCCTGGAGCGTGAGTAATGAAGCTGTATGGTGAGCAAAGCCCCGAGCAAGAAAATATGCTGAATGGATCTCTGATATCTGCCAAAAATACGGACCAAGACAGAGCATCTATACACTCCGACGGCTGAAAGGAGTATGACATGGCCACATCATGGGAGAAGCAATACCCATATCGTCTAAGGGTACCAACCGGTCTCAACTGTGACATAAACCACACGTACAACATGACCGAACTCCCAGTGAACACTCCTGTAGGATATGTGCATCAATAAGATGCCGACCGCAGGGTCTCTGCCACAATCATAGGTACAATGGTACGACCCTCTCTAAGAGCTCTCACAGCCATGATCACACCAATGTCTATCTCGTCCATATATCGTGGCATATAGACATACGACAGTATGCATAGCATCTGTACATCAACCCTACCCAAACGCCAATGGTCCTCCGGTGCGGTGAAATCCCCGGAATGTCGTGAGTAGCTATCCTCTGAGCCAAATCTGTCATATAGAAAATGCTGGGATATCACATGGCTAGATGTCACCGTCTCGCATTACTCACTGCCTTAAATCATCGTGAGAGTCATGAATCGCTCTACTCACGTATCTCTAAAGCCAAATGCACGCAAGGTCTCTGCTTTAAAGGAAAGATCATCAACGTGCATACTCCTCTAGAGTAGAGTCAACTCATGTGCCAAATCTAATACTCGCTTATTCGTAGAGCAATGCTCTAGCATCCCGTCTACAAACCGTGTAGGAACCTGAAAAGGCAATAAAGTCATGGTATGCTGCAGCAACTGATCTACGGTCACCCTATCTGGTGGTAACATGCTATCTTACCACGATCACATACCCAATGCCACCAATGATGGTGGGGTATGATCTATACGGCTTAACCGTCAAGAAGACATCTCACATGCGGCCGTGTCATAAGACCATCCAGGGGTCAATGCCGAATATCTCTGGACATACATACATATGCATAACATGATACATGCATAACAGATAATGGATGGCAATATGATATAGGGAATGAAAAGACGGTGCATACATTCCTAAGTATATCATCATCTAATACATCATCTATGTACAACTACAAATACAGGGAAATGGGGCACAGATGCCCTACTACTAACAGAGGCCTATCGAAAGATATAGCGAGAATGGGGAACAGTCACCCAATATCTAACAGAGGCCTATCAAAAGATATAACGAGAATACACATCAGAAGAAGACAATGGTGTCGATATCCACATCATCAATCCTGTCCACCTGATGTAACTCCTCCTGAGTCACTGGATCTCTATCAACAGGGATGTTAGGCCTATAAAGAGGAGGATCTGCACCGGCAAAACCGAATGGGTCATCTGAGGGTCCAGCGCCTGAGCTAGAAGGAACGAATGTCTCCACCTCTGCTGGATCTCTGCCCAAATGCCGGATAAATATATGTGCCTGATCCAACTGCCGGGTCAAGCTATCAATCTGGGTCATATGAGTCGGATCTCGGACACAAGCTATCCAATCCGTCATCATCAAGGATCTTGGAACCATATCCCCCATAAACTGTGTGGCGCGGGACTGGGTTCCAATAGTGCAAGGGGACCACCACCGCTGGAACGTCTCCTGAGTGCAAGGACCCTCTAATAATGTAAAACCGTCAACCCCCAACAATGGGATATCAGTGACGGGTGACTATGATACGAGCCAATGACGCCTGACAGGAGGCAAGATCGGTATACGGATCTCCCCTATGGTGCTCTTAATGGCACGCTCTCCTAAATAGAGCTCCTAGCCTCCATCTGTGAAGGGAGGAACTCTCCTGGTGGAAATTAAATACTCGACTCCGGTCGGATGTCCATCCTCAAAGCCGAAGGTCAAATGTTCCCCTGAATAGGGAATCTATGTAATGGTATCAGCTGTCAGCAACTCCAACTACATACGGCAGTGAGTGAATCCCTCAACTACATGGACCTTCGGCAAAATAGAATGGTGCCATCGTCGTCCTCGTGGATAGGTATCTAAACCTAACACACTCACAGGATGCAAACATAGGAGCCTCTCATAGGCCCAAAACTGCCAACACAATGGCAAAACATCTGCTATCAGTAAACACTCTTAACCTATGAATGAAAAAAGACAAGAGAAATACTCACCAGCAGAAATGGGTAAAATCATATCCAAGCCTCAGTCAAACCCTGTGAGCGCATACGCACGCCCCAGAGGAAATAGACAAAGGTATAGGAGCCCCAATCATACTCTCCAATACGGTCCACATCACGTGTGGTGCTGATCAAAGAAAAAGATACCATAGAAGAGTTATCTGCTATGAAGCAGCCTCAAATGATCATCAGGAACAATCACCACAGAACGCGATCCCTGATCTTAACATCATCAGGCATGGGCTCACTCAAAAGCCCACTCATAGCTTCTACGCTCAAAGGACCTGAACTGACAGTCCTGCCTTTGAGCGCATCCGCCGGAACTCCTAGTAAGGATCAGACGGCAGTAGGGGTGATATTCGCCATGCAAGGCACCGACTCCCCTCCAAACTCCATACCTATGATAAATCGCCAATCCATAGGCATCATCATCACCTCGCAACCCAGCAGATGGAGTGACTAAGTCTGATGAAACCATCGCTCAGACAATGCCCTGAGGTAACCCCAGGGACAACGACGGGGAAGGATGGAGAAGAATGCCCCGAATCCCCACTCATGCACTATCGCCTATAGTCGGGATGAAGCGCTGGTAGTACATGGAGTGAATGCTAAACCCGCCTCGAGGTCGTGTAAAACATGGAACCTGCATGAAATGCAGATCAACATCAAAACCCTTTAATCCTCATCAATAGGAAAGAAGGAAGATGAAAGTCTAACGCCATACCTCGTTAGCATACAAGTACATCGATGGATGTCTTCTCAAATCACCCAAAGAACTCTGGGTTTGCCACCTGAATGCTTTTGGAGTTCCCTACGAGGAACATGTCACAGCAGAGCGGGATCTCAATCGAATATCCGCCTCCTCGTCCTCAACGTCGCACATCTACCGGGGACAGATTTAATCATGGCCTCCACCAACCGAGCGAAGGTATGTCTCGACGTAATCAGTGGACGAGGCACTTTGAAGCCCTCTCACCCAGACGCCTTGTAAGTGGTCCTATAGGAACCGCTTACTGATCCGGATTCATAATATTTGGACAACAAGTCTCCAAATCACCTCGGAAAAGGGTGTGGTATTTCCTTTACGGAGCTTTTAAATGAATTTATGACTATATGCATGCATACATTTACTTTAACATATAATAGAGTTAAAATCCATGACTACCCAATGCCTACATTTGGAAAATTTTTGCCATAGTCCCTTTGAAAATAGGACTATCCACATGCACATAGGCATGTCTAGGTGGCCATTCAAGAAGACACCGCCTAAAGTCATATACATAATATATGCATTAAAAATCAAAATCATCACATAAGGCCAACCTCAATACTAGGAGTACTTTGCCTTGCTACCTTTTGCTCATTGGACCTCAAATAGATGAGAAGACAATGAGAAAAAGGTGCCAATTTGGTATCTCAAAAGTCAAATTTTTTCACATCATTATGTTCAAAGATGGTTTAATACTAACATTTACTATGTTGAATATTTTTATCAAGTCATTTATGCATACATAATCACTACTATGTGTTTAGATGCATTTCGTGAGATAACTCACAATCCAACGGATAGAAACTGGACACAATACATGCATACATTACTAGGATAGTATAGAACACTTGTACGGTGACAAAATTTGCAGAAAGCAGCCCGAACTCAGCAGATCTGAAGATGGCTCGTGGTTTTCTCTTTGCAAAGCAAGTTAAAAGTGACTTGTGAAGACCAACCTGTAGGATTAATGATCCACGATTAGCCGCAGGCTCATCTATGGCTACAGCAGGTGCACTTGCGGCACCCCTATGTGGGTCCCACCCTCCACTTCTGGTCCGTTTGAGTTCAGAAAGAGTTCTTATGGACTAGAAAGGTCAAATCGGGAATAAAATGCCACGCGATTGAGCAAAACAAAGATATAATCTCGGTCTTCTCAGATGAGACTTTGAATATGTACATCACTCATTGGTAGTCACCCGAACACGAGGTATACCCTGCCAATGATCTCATTTGTCATAAATCACATCCGCAATACCTCGACAGTCCGTCCGATGTCATTAACTCCGGGTCGTTATTCCTAAATGTCTCTAGGCAAGTTAGTTAATCTTAGGTCCTCGACGGGTTACAATATATGTCCTCGACGGGTTATAAACGTATGTCCCCGAAAGGTTACAACGTATGTCTCCGAACCAACATTGCAGGAGGATGATTCGATAATTGCCACTTTTAAGAGAGAGAACCTTTAAGAGAGAAAAAGATCCAATCCATACCGGATACTACAGGAAGTTCATCATCAGCCCCAGATCACACTCTGGGAGTAACAAATCCAACCTCGGAGATAACCCCGAGGCATGCAGATACAATACCGGAACACACACCGGAGAAGACCGATTAATCTCGGAGATAACCCCGAGGTATCCAGTCTCAGTCCCAACCATGGGAATAGCCACCAACCTTGGTGATAGCCCCAAGGAATGCAATTTCGGCGATAACCCCGAAAAATGTTTGTTTCAAATGCAACTAGCTTCAATCTCTTGCTACCACAACGAGATACACCGCACCAACCCTAATAATAACATCGGAAGACAGTATACCTCAAAGGTGACAATGAGGACCTTCAACAATTGCAGCAGAAACCAATCTCAAATAAGTCTCGAGTAACGCTCTCTTGATCAAATTTAATCCCGCGATAACACCGGAGAGGGCAACATCGCTCATCTCATCAACACGATGCCACATCACGCCTCTACGCAACGATGTCCCACAAGGCTAACCAATCCCGAGTGACTATCAGCGGGTAATGGATGAAAGTTGAAGCTTCAAGACCGGAGGCATCGCCCCATCTTCAATGACTTCAGACAAACTCTAATCCCATGCCATCGACAACTCTCGATAATGGCGGTCCAAAATAGGTCCTCAGATACCTCAAACGGATGTCTTGATTGCACTTCGAAAGTTCGAGTGGACATTACAAAGGCTCGAGCACGATTTCGAGAGACGACCGACTCGACAAACCTGTGCCCACCCAAGTTGCTCTCTGTACACACTGGGCTAAACACCTACTGCTATAATGCCTATAAATAGAGGGCTTGGGCAGCCCATTTTGAAAGAGAAAAAGGCGAGGAAGCCTCGCCTAATTTTCTCTCGTGACTCACCCCATGCAAGGTATTTTCCCCTTTAAACACCTGTGAGCTCATATATAGCCCTTTTGTACCTACAAAAGTCAAGAGTTTACCCACTCTAAAGATATAGAAGTCTTCTTTATCGCAAGTAGTTGTAAGCCTTCTCACACACTTTAGAGTCTTTTCTTCATCTTTGCACACACCCTTCTACACGCTGAGAGTCGTGTTGTTGCTTTTTGCCCTGAACTTCTATCCGTGGTTTCATTTCATGTATATATATATATATATATATATATATATATATATATATATATATATATATATTATATAGTTATATATATATGAGCCTATATTATATAGCGCTTATATATATATATATATATATATATATATATATATATATATATATATATATATATATATAATATATAACTTTGTTATAGATTTGATTGCACGATGCCTTTATTTGCTTTTATATATATATATATATATATATATATATATATATATATATATATATATATATATATATATATATATATATATATATATATATTAACTGTGTGTCGAACTTTGTTCAATGAGCCTAGACTTTGCCTCAAGTGCGTTTATCGCTTTTATATATATATATATATATATATATGAATCGTGGTTCTTTTCTCGCTCGATGAGCCCTGGATTTTATATCCCGGTATGCATTATATATATATATATATATATATATATATATATATATATATATGAATATATATATATATATGAGCCTCGATATTATATATCCAATATATTATATATATATATATATATATATATATATATAGCCTGATTTTACATCCGCTCGATGAGCCCGGATTATATATATATATATATATATATATATATATATATATATATATATATTGTCCCCGCCTGGAGTTTACTTCGTGGTGGTTGATCGCTTTTATATATTTTTTTTATTTACATTTCGTCCCGCCTCGAGTTTCCTTCGTGGCTATTGATCAGATTTACAGCTTTTATTTACATTTCTTCTCCCTCGAGTTTCTTTCGTGGTGGTTGATCGATTACAGCCTTTTTATTTACATTTTCGTCCCTACTGAGAGTTTCCTCCGTGATATTGATAGCTTTTTAACAGCCGAGTTTTTATTTACATTTTCGATCCCCATGGAGGTGCTTCGTGGTTGGTGATCCTGTCCTCATATATATATATATATATATTTTACATATTTTATATATATACCGCTTATCGCTTTCATACAAA
Source organism: Panax ginseng (assembly GCA_020205605.1). Taxonomy (NCBI): domain Eukaryota; kingdom Viridiplantae; phylum Streptophyta; class Magnoliopsida; order Apiales; family Araliaceae; genus Panax; species Panax ginseng. The sequence goes on from CM035136.1 coordinate 41,909,912, forward strand.
TTGCAGATTTGTGCGCCTAGGAATCATGTGATCACAGATTCAACCTATTGATCTAGATTCTGTTCCCGTGATGGACATTTTCAACAGAAGCGCTTGTAAATTATTATTCACAGGTGTCGAATTTCCTCGATGGTTTCCATACCCACGAGGAAGTCGGCATTATTTTGTACATTATTTTTTATACGGATGCCTCAGATTCGTGAAATAAAATCAATCAAGTCTAACACTTAATAAAATGGGAGTGTAAAAGGTCTCAATTACTATTGATCATCAGGGTTTGAAAAACCTTTTTTTATAAAACATCATTGCTATACCTTGCTAAAAATTGAATTTTTACATAAATTCAAACCCTGTGTATATAGGTTCGAACGAGGCCTCGTGACTACTTCCAAATAATAGCACATCGACCCACACACACACACATTCAGATAATAGTTTTGAAAAGAGGGCCACCGTGGTAACACGGATGTCTGGGGTGCCTAACACCTTCCCCCAAGATAACCAAGTCCCCTGACCCTAATGAATCTCTTGCTTCAATTAATTCGCTTAGCAAAGTTGTCACATCATCGGGTCAATGTGCAAACCTTTTCTCATTGTGGTTGGTACAACCATTTAAAAACCAATCTGGAGACTCTTAATAATATCCATCGTCGACATTATACATGCTTGACCTTTTTCACTTGTTTTTTCAAACAAATCTCACCTAAAATGAGAACACCAAAGAACAAGTAATGGAAAGGACATCTAAAAATCCCGACATCGACAGTGGCGCACTCACCTGGGACTCCAAAGAAGAGGACTTAAGCCGCTATTTCAATCTTTTCAAAACTATTATCTCGCTTGTGTGTGGATGTTGCATTTACATTTGATGAATGTGTATTTAATGCATTTCCTTATTGCACTTAGTGCTTCGCACCATAATCGCCAGGATATTAGTGCTTCGCACCATAATCGCCAGGATATTAGTGCTTCGCACCATAATCTGCCAGGATATTAGTGCTTCGCACCATATCTACTTGCCAGGATATTAGTGCTTCGCACATGTCATCATGTTCATACGGTGAGACGCGATGTATGTGAATGTATGTTGTGTGGTCCCTCCACCAGAGGCTATCCCTGCTTGTTTGATTATCGGACTCGTGAGAAGACTAATTCTCCGAGGCTCGTGAAAGGCACCACCCAAATTCGCCCAGCTTGAAAGACCTGATTAACTTCCCGTCAAGTAGATCATGATGATTTGGGAACCTTCATGCCAAAAAGCCGCGAGAGTAACCTAAGATAGGTCAGCCTCTGATAAACCCAAAACGGAGGAAAGTCTCTTCATGCTCTCATTTCAATTACTTGTAAACACAATTACTTGTAATTTCATTCCATATCTATCTCCATGTAATGAGAAATATGAAGAGGTGTGTACACATACATATTTTAATTAACATGCTACAAACAGCTGACATCCGTTATGCAGCAGATAAAATTCCTAAAAAGGACACATCACATAGCATGTTATCAGTATACATTCCCTAAAGACTAAACTATGCAAGTCTTTCGCAGGAATCAATCGGACCTACTACCCGCTCAAAGTCCAAAAGGCAACAGCTCTGCAAATAATCATGTCATTATCCGACCAGATCAACTTAATCCAGCCGCAAAGAATTGATTTGGATTAACAAACAAATTACGATTTGGTCGTTTCTACTCAAAGAATTACACACTACCACACAGGTCGTAAAATACCAGACATGCCGAATCCTCCACACAAGGAGGAATCCTGGTCATTACCATATACCGAATCGCAGCTTGGATACGACCAACAAAAACTCATGATGTCGCCCATCCCAATCGAGATCCGCATAATCGGTGACATCAAAAGAAAGTCCTCCAAATGGAAGAGACCTTCGTTATTAAAGGAATTGGAACACACGGAGTGTTTCATATGTCGATCTGTGTATTTTTCCCGGGTCCATTATCCAAAAATTTAAAACTCCCGACTTTGAAAAATATGATCAAGTTAGAGATCCTTACACACATTTAAAAGTGTTTATTGAGAACTTGGATCTTATGCAGAGAGGATTAAAAGCTTAGAATGCAATTGTTCCAAAAGAGTCTAACCGAGAAGCCTGCTCGTGGTACACAAGATTAGACAACTCCAAAATCCATAGTCGGGAAGAGCTAGCACATGCTTTCCTCACTCAATATGCCTTTCAAACTCAGATGGCTCCTCGATCCAGATCAAATTACCAAGATCAAGAAATAGCCTAACTAGTCTTTCAGAGAGTATGCTCAGAGGTGGAGACGCCTGGTCGCCCAAGTTAGTCCTTCCATGATGTAATCGTAAATGGTCATGACTTTCATGTACATACAAGAAGCCCTTCTATGAGAGAGTTTTAGCCAAGATCGGCAAACCATTTTCAAATGGTCAAACATGGGGAGATGGCCGAGATGGGATTGAAGTCGAAAGATTCAAGACCTAGTCGCACTCAAAGTCGCTATCGATCACATCCAACTGGAAATTATGGGAACAACTTCTGAGGGTCCATAAAAAGAAAGAAGAAGATGTTTCTCGATACTACATGGGCAAAAAGGCAATCAAAACATGCCTATTCAAAGGAGAAACTACACTCCCTTTCCAAAGACAAATTCTACAAACCCTCCAATACCAAAAGGTGGAGAAGTCAAACGCCATCGAGTGTTTACACCCTTTGGGGATACCTCGAGAACATCTTAAATCTTCCGACAACACGTAAGAAAATCACACATCTTCTTCCACCAACAAATTCTAATGGATCGGGTTTTAATGTCATAGAATGTGCGATCATGCCGGGCACCGGACATGATACTGTGGATTGTTGGGCCTTGAAACACAAGATTCGTGGACCGATAGACAATGGGAGATTGTGGTCACCAAACCGATCAATCATTTCACGTGACAAGACAACCTCTTCCTCAACACAAAGAAGAAGAGGTCAACATGATTAATTGGAGCAAAGGATGTAGTTCCAATTTCAAATGTGATTCTTCCTGCACCATCAAAGACGGTGATGACAAATGGATTATGCCAAGTTCCAATTCACAATGGAACGAAAGATGAAAGCTCTTCGCAAACAAATTGAACAATTGGTGGAACTAGTAACTTATCAAAGATCAAGTGACTCGTCATTAATCACCAGAGCATGCCGCCTCCTACCTATTGTCATGAATATTCCTCATCACTTTCAAAAATGAAATGTTGGAAGACAAAGTGACTAAGAGAGCAAATGCCAAAGCCCGCTCGGATTTCGCCAACAAAAGGGAATTCACCTATCCGGGCCAACCTATGGAGGAAATCCTTCATATGTTAATCAATGAAGGAAGGATCGCCCTTTTACCTCCAATCAACCCCGCTCAGATGGTACAACTCGATGGAGTATGTCAATATCACTCCCCGCCTCCGCGCCACAAAGACGTAAGAATGTTGGGCACTCCGCCACCTTATTCAAAATCTAATCGACAAGTGGTGTCCTCGCGCCTAATGGACGACGATATCGTGGTTACGTGCAAGTGAGAATGCAGCCCTACTAAGTGGAAGAGTGTGGTAGTTTCATATCCATCAAACCGATGGGATTAATACATTACTCACAACGCCAATAATTCAACTCAAGGGAGTCAACAATCCTTTGAAAGTGGCCGCCCCGAGCCAATCAACTTGTCATGTAGAGCACAATATCCTATTGTTAGCTTGCACACGCCCGTGGAATTATGGAGAAGGTGAAGGATCCACCTCACATACAATCGCTATAAGTTGTCGGAAGGAAAATCCATCAGATCTTCCCCAACGGGTGATGAAGCCCACCACCAAATCAAAGGGGAAAATACCCATGGAGAAGATCAAGGATTCCTCCGCGCCATGGGTCATAATGAAGTTACGGTGGTTTTAAGCTTGAAAGAAGCTCCACAACAAATATCAATTTTGGACTTGGTCCTAACTTCCGAGAATCACCTAAGGTCTTGTTAAAGGTTTTAGAAGAAGCTTCATCTCCCGACATCGTGGATACGTAAAAGTTTCAACATCCGGTCGATCACATTTTCAACAACAATGTGATATCCTTCATCGATGATGACATACCATCCAAGGGACCGGCCATCGCAAGCCGCTGCATATCAAGGCCTTGTCTCCGGATATATGGTAGCCGGAGTCTTAATAGATGGAGGTTCCTCTCTCAATATCTCGCCCATATGCTACCTTGGTGAAGATGAACATCAATCTCAACCGAATTCGAGTAGCCATACCATCATCAAAGCTTTTGATGGAGCCCCGCAAAATTCTATTTAATAATTGAGCCGCTAATCGAAATTGGTCCTCACACATTCTCGCATGATCTTTCCATGTGCTCAAGATAGATTCGGATACAACCCCGCTTGGGACGCACCATGGATTCATATGGTTGGGCAAAGCCCCTCCACTCTTCACCAACAGCTGAAATACATTATCAACAATAGCCCGGTCACGGCCAACGCCGAACCTGAGATTCCTCAAAGATGGAGACATGCCATTCATCAATGCCAATGCGTATGTGGAACTGGCCGCTTTTCATGCTTTTGAAATAAGCAATACCCAATACCATGCTATTGAGCACCATTATTCAAACCCAAGATTTTCGCCGAGGTAATGTCACCACTCAAGAAATGATGTCATGGGTCATAAGTCGACAAGGGTTGGGTAGAAGATTGCTGTGGTATCAAGTACCCAATTCGCTTAACTGTGAAAGTCGAACAAATTGGCTAGGCTATTCGCCATTCTAGTCATTGTGAATCCTCATAAACATCAGCAGATTCCTTCAACTTCAACCATGTGGCGCTTATCTTCGCCTTCAAACTCGAAGTCCGCACAACCTCCAGTAAAGGTGCCACCAATGTAATGTAATGGCTTGTTATGTCCCAAGCCGCAGATTCGGTGAAAGGAAAAGAAATCTTTGTTCCAAATCCCGCAAGGGAAGAAGAGGAACGAAGAATCAAGCAAGACGTCATCCAATGATGTCGTATATACATCATCGCTCATGATTTGAGCATACCAACAAATACACCCTGCACGATGATTGCCCAGACGTAATGGCCATCATTCGGGACAGGAGGATGATGACAATCCCTCCATCATCGCAATTCCACCCGGATTTTTGCCCTCGCTAATTGGAACAAAGATCCTCAGATTGGTCGTCAAGGGTAAAGCGGCGTAAACTCTTTTTTCGCTGTAGATATAATAACCGCTATTTTTTTTTATATACAAGATTAGCAGCTTTATTTTGCCAAGATATGCTAACACCGTGTATGATCAACACATTTCATATATACTAAGTGAAAGCATATTTTGTTTCAGACTCAATTTAGATGTGCTCAGATTTTGCCGACATTTGGCTCTTCTCCACAAGGATTGTACTTTGATGTAGAGATGAATTCATTTCTGGTGGACATACAAGATGACATTGAGGTGCCTCCGTAAATTCAAGAATGGGTCAAAGACAAACCTAAACCCAACCTTGATCAAACCACTTCTTTCAATCTCTCTAACCTTAGAAAGCCCTAAGTTAATCCAGATTGGTTCGACCTTACCCCAAACCAACGGAATGACATGGTTACGCTTATTAACCCAATTCCAGATGTGTTTGCATGGTCTCATGAAGACATGGTGGGTTTGTCCATCGACATTGTCCTTCATCGCTTCCCATTAAAGAGGGATTTAAGCCAGTGAAGCAAAAAGCTCAAAGATATGAAAACCCGAATGGAGTTTAAAGGTGAAAGAAGAAATTGTGAAACAATTTCAAGTCGGCATCATAATGGTGTCTACATATCCCGAGTGGATATCCAACATTGTGCCCGCGTTCAAACTCGAGGGAAGGTAAAAGAAGTTTATGGATTACCGGACTTGAACAAAGCTTGCTTAAAAGATAGTTTTCCCATGCCATTTATCCACATTCTCATTCGACAATATCGCAATAATACGACATGTACTCCTTTTGCCGATTGCTTTATGGGTATCATCGATTATGGTTGCCGAGGAAGATCGTGAGAAAACCGCTTTCATCACTCCTTGGGGAACTTTTTTGCTATAGACGGTTGTCATTCGCCTCATCAATGCCGTGAGCTACCTATCAACGAAGCTATGATGGCTCTTTTCCACGACTTAATGCACAAAGAGATCGAGATCTACGTGGATGACATCATTGTCAAGTCCCGGAAGGAGGATGACCATATAGACCATCTCGTAAAGTTGTTCAACAGTCATGTAAGTACAACTTGAAGTTGAATCCAGCCTAAGCGCGCCTTTGGCGTTAAATCGTGCAAGTTGCTAGGATTTCTAGTCACCACAAGGGATTGAGTCGATCCCGCCAAAATCCAAGCCATCACCGAAATGCCCATTCCTCGATTGGAGAAGGAAATACGGGATTTTGGGAAGAATCAACTTCATTAAGAAGTGTTTATCTCCCAACTCACAAAGAACTCGTGGAGCCAATCTTCAAGCTTATTAAGGAAGAACTCCTCCATGAAATGGAATGACGAGTGTCGTAAGGCCTTCCTTACAATCAAGAACAAGCTAGTCAAAGCTCCTATTTTGGTGCCACCTGTGGATGATGTTCCCTATTTATGTACCGTCCATAAGTGACAATGCCATGGGTCATGTCGATGTAAGGACGATAGAGGCCAAGAACGAGCTATCTATTACCTCAAAGAAAAGATTCAAAGAAGAAGGAACACAAGTACACTCGATCGAAAAAAGACGGTTGTGCTTTTTAGCATGGGCTTCCATGAGGTTACAACATTACCTCCATGGTCACACAACCCATCTCATATCCCCGTGGATCCTCTCAAGCACGTGTTCAACAAACCTATGTTAAATTGCCGATCGTCCAGATGGCGCTTGATCCTACAACAATTTGACATCGACATGTGACTCAAAAGTCCATCAAAGGTCAAGGAATTGCGGATCAACGTCGCCGCCGCACCTTCGTGGGATTTCAAACCCTTGGAAACACATTTTCGATGAAGGAGTAATGAAAGGCAAAGAACACCATCAAGACGATATACACGCCAATCATGGAAGATGTATTTTGATGGAGTCGTTAATATGGAAGGTTCTGGAGCCGGAGCAGCTTCTAGTATCTCGACACGGGGAGCAGATCCCGCTGTCACAAATTACGCTTTGTCAAGACCAACAATACTACCGAGTATGAAGGTCGCCTCATGGGGCTAAAACTTGCCTGCTCAATGGGCATCAAAGTGTTAACTGCCTTTTGAGATTCGTGAGTTGGTAATCGATAATCCACCTAATCTATCAAACCAAGGAACTACATTTGTCGCCTTTACCACTCAAGCAGTTTTGAAGATGGTTTTGGAGTTTCAAGAAATCTCTTTCTACACATTCCTCAGAATAGGAATGACTTTATGGACGCATTAGCAACTTTGGCCTCCTCGATTCAAGATATCGACAAGGAACACTTGCCAAGCATCACGATTTCCCCGCACAAGGCCCCAACTTATGGGAATTATATTGAGAAGTATCGATGAGCTACCTCCCATCCAACATCCTTGGTATCAAGATATCAAGGAATATCTCGCGAGATGGATCTACACCACCGAGGCGAGCCCGACCGAGAAAAGGCGGATCCATCGACTTGCTATGAAATTCTACCCGAGTGGAGATGCGCTCTACAAAAGAGATGCAGGACTAGGTCTCCCTCGATGTTTAGACAAAGATCAAGCCCAAAGGCTTATGGATGAAATCCATGGTGGAGTCTCTGTGGGCCCCCACATGAGTGGCTCCCTCCTTGTCAAAAAAGTCCTCGTGACGGACATTATTGGCTATCTCTCAAGGTCGATCAGAATGACCACGCCAGAGATGCTATCAAGGCTGATTCATGGGAATGCTATACACGCCTCCACGGAACTCCACAATATGAGTTCACCTTCGCCCTTCTCAATGTGGGGAATGGACGTTATCGGGCCCATCGAGCCTAAAGCCAAGAATGGTCATCGATTTATCTTCACCATGATCGACTACTTTACCAAGTGGGTAGAAGTAGCCTCCTTCCCTGTGGTTACTAAAGAAGTAATCATTGTTTTCATCGTAAACAATGTCATTTGTCGATATGGACAACCAGAGGTGATTGTGTCGACAATGCCAAGAACCTCAACAACAAAATGATGGAGGAATTATGCAAGAAATTCCACATCAAACATCTTAACTCACATCTATCGTCCCAAGATGAACTATGTCGTTGAAGCTAGGCTAAAAAACATCAAGAAGATTATGCAAAGATGTCCGCCAACCACAAAGATTGGGCCCGACCTATTGCCTCCGACTCATTAGCCTACGTAACCTCAATGCGCACTTCCATCGGGCAACCCTCACGCTTTAACCTATGGATGGAAGCAAGATTCCCATAGAAGTTGAAATGGAATCCTCAGAGTGTTGATAGACGCCACCGGATGAAGACCAATGGGTACAAGATGTATCACCAATTGTCTTCGATAGATTTAAAGGCGTAACCGCTGACTATCTTCCATGGTCATTATATCAACAAAGGATCGCCAGATCCTACAACAAAAAGTCCGGCCATACTATAGCTTAAACAACATGACTTGGTTTTGAAGAAAATCCTCGACAACCAAGATCGCCTAAGGGAAAATTCGCCCTAACTGGAAGGCCCGCTTTGTTGTCAAAGAAGTATCGACAGAGGTGCCTCAGATTGCAAGAAATGGACGACGATGAATTTCCATAACTCATCAACTCAGACGCCGTGAAACGGTACTATGTCTGAAGTAATTCGCAAACACCCTGGTGCAGAATCATCAGGTCACCAGTCATTCCGGCTTCTTTAACCCTTTACCACCTACAACTTTCCTACACTTTGCCCTCGTGGAAACATACATTTCAAGCCGCCACTGGCTTTCTCCTCTGCTCCTACAACTTAGGTCATCCCACCATGGATTGAACTCTCAAGGCTTCATAGCCATGGCCCATATATGGGATCAAACTTCTCATACCGCAGTTTATCCTCAACCTAGATTAAACTTTCTCCTCCCCGCACTGACCGCACATGGATTACGCTTTTCATCTCTACCGAGGGGCTTAACTACGTCGACCGATCTCCTCTTCAATAGGAGTACGTAGGCAACCATTTCATATGGCCCTTACCGCAATAAAACAAAAACAACAAAAACATTTCTACCCTTACAAAAACAAAAACAACAAAAACATTCCTACACCCTTTCTACCATATACAACATTGAACCTCAGATACCTGTGTTCGAACCACGCAGACCGATCTCCTCTTCAATAGAGTACGTAGGTACCATTCATGGTGCGGTCTCACCCCTACCAAAACACAAACCCTCATCGGTCTTGGGTATCTGGATCATCCTTCAATCCACCACATTTCATTTGGCTTCGCATCAAAGGGATGGAATTACCTTAACTCCTCCCAAATAGAGATTCTACGACCATCTAAGTCATGGTCATACCTCAAGAGCAACCCCAATCCATAAGAGGTGGAATTAACTAGGCTTCTCCTAAATAGAAGTATCAAGCACCATCCTGTGGTGCGGTCAATCTCGTAGAGGAAAGCACACACCTCTCCACATTTCCATCCGTAAACCAAATCCCAAGACACCAAAGATGGTAGGATACATAGAGATCGATGATCCATTCTCAACTATCCAGAGACAACTCAATGTCCATCCACCCAAGAGGAATTCGTAATACATCAAGACCACAAGCCCCAAGCAAAGAAAGTAAAAATATCAAGCAAATAGCAAGGCATATCTAAAAGGGAAGTGATCCAAAAATATATTTCCTCGTCATATATATAATGTTGTTTGATATATACAATGTAAATCAGACAGACAAAATGGCTAAGCTTAGTCTGCAGGTGAAAATACAATCTCATCTACAAGTCAGATATATGCGAGCTAACAAGCCCAACATGGCGCCCCTCTCAGAGGAAGGAGGTGAAGTCGTGGTCTCCTCAGACGAGAATATCCACACGACCCAAAAAGATCTCAGAGCCATCCGCATGGTGACCTATATGATCATCAATATATGCGCTCATCTCTCGCGATCATGCCAAAGTGGTAAGGGACCTCATCAGTAAAGATTATCTCGTGATGGCTACATCCTGTGCAGATATAAGACTATCCCGCCAACTATCACTACATCTCCGGGCCGATCCGCCTCATCCCCGCCAACAACAAATGCAGATCTCGCGATCTAATGCATCGCTCTCTAATAGAGTCAATGCGCTCTCTCCCTCAAGGGCGCCAACATCATAGATCGAGCATGATCCTCTCAAAGGTCATCGATGAAGACTCGCTTCTAAGCATCGTGCCGAAAAGTGTCAATCACAAAAGTACTAGTACTAGGAGAATCCGTAAGAAATGTCGGCAACCCAAAGCAATGGGCTCCTCCTCGATGTAGGTATCAATGTCCTCCATGGGCTCAGATCGTCTCGACTCGCTATCCCAGATCGCAGACATCACCAAAACCGACAAAACCTCTATCTCCATCCATGCGAATACTCGCAGAACTACCGGACGATCGACAAAAAAAGAAGCTATCTCACGCCGATCCCAACAAGCATACACACGGATCTGGCCCTCTCGCCGAGAGATATCGAGAAGTCAACGTCACCTATCGCCCTCAAAAGGATGGAAATCCTCGAACCGGTCGAATCGCGACATCACTACCAATGGGTGATAAGTAGTCACGCCTCAAGCCGCCTGTAGGGAGAAAATCCATGCCCGAGCGTGAGTAATGAAGTCAGATGGTGAGCAAAGCCCGAGCACGCAATATGTCGAATGGATCTCTCGATATCCGCCAAAAATGCGACCAAGACAGAGCATCCAGACACTCCGACTACCGAAAGGAGTATGACATGGCCACATCATGGGAGAAGCAATACCCATGTCGCCTAAGGGTACCAACCGGCCTCAAGTGTGACATAAACCACACGCATAAACATGACCGAACTCCCAAGTGAACACCCCGTAGGATACGCGGCAACAATAGGATGCCGACCGCAGGTCTCTCGCCACAATCATAGGTACAATGGTACGACCTCTCTAAGAGCTCTCACACAACCATGATCACACCAATGTCTATCTCTGGCCCATATATCGTGGGCATATAGATATACGACAAGACGCACAACAACAAGACATCAACTCGCCAAACGCCAATGGTCCTCCGGTGTTGAAAATCCCTAATGTCGGAGTAGCTATCCTCTCGAGCCAAATCTGTCGTATGTAAAATGCCGGGATATCACATGGCTAGATGTCACCGCCCCGCACTACTCTGCGCCGCAATCCTCGTGAGAGTCATGAATCGCTCTACTCATGTCTCCCAAAGCCAAATGCACGCAAGGTCCGCTCTAAAGGCAAAGATCGTTAAACGTGCATACCTCCGAGTAGGAGTCAACTCATGGGTGCCAAATCGAATACCGCCTATCCGGAGAGCCAATGCTCTAAAGATCCCATCCACAAACCCCGCAGAACCTCGAAAAGGCAATAAAGTCATGGTATGTCGCAAAGAATCGATCTACTGGCCACCCTATCTGGTGGTGACATGCTATCGCACTCACGATCAAGATACCCAATGCCACCAATGATGGTGGGGTATGATATATACGGCTAATCGTCAAGAAGACACATCTGTATGGGCCGTGGTCATAAGACCATCCAGGGTCAATGTCGAATATCTCTCGACATACATACATATGCATAACATGATACATGCATAATAGATAATGGATGGCAATATGATATAGGAATGAAAAAAGATGGTGCATACATTCCTAAGTATATCATCATCTAATACATCATCTCTCAGACAGCCATAAATATGTGGAAATGGGGCACAGACGCCCTACTACTAACAGAGGCCTATCAAAAGATATAACGAGAATGGAGAACAACCACCCAATATCTAACAGAGGCCTATCAAAAGATATAACGAGAATACACATCAAAAGAAGACAATGGTGTCGATATCCACATCATCAATCCTGTCCACCTGATGTAACTCCTCCTGAGTCACTGGATCTCTATCAACAGGGATGTCAGGCCTATAAAGAGGAGGATCTCGCGCCGCAAAACCGAATGGGTCATCCGAGGGGGCAAATACCGAGCCGAAGGAACGAATGTCTCCGCCTCTGCTGGATCTCTGCCCAAATGCCGGATAAATATATGTGCCTGATCCAACTGCCGGGTCAAGCTATCAATCTGGGTCATATGAGTTGGATCTCGGACACAAGCTATCCAATCCATCATCATCAAGGATCCCGAACCATATCCCCATAAACCGTGGTGGTGGCGGATCGGGCTCCAATAGTGCGAGGGGACCACCACCACCGAACGCCTCCCGAGTACAAGGACCTCCGATAATGCAAAACCGCCAAACCCCAACAATGGGATATCAATGACGGGTGATCGTGATATGGGCCAATGACGCTCGACAGAGGCAAGATCAGATACGGATCTCCCCCGTGGTGCTCCTAATAGCACGCTCTCCTAAATAGAGCTCCCAAACCTCCATCCGTGAAGAGAGGAACTCTCCGGTGGAAATCAAAACTCGACTCGGCCGGATGTCCATCCTCAAAATCGATGGTCAATGTTCTCTAATAGGAATCCATGTAATGGTATCACCGTCAAGAACTCCAACAAGACACGGCAAAGGAGTGAATCCTCACCACAGGACCTCCAACAAAATAGAATGGTGCCATCGCCGCCCTCGTGGATAGGTATCTAAACCTAACACACTCACACAGATGCAAACATGGGAGCCTCTCATAGCCCAAAACCGCCAACACAATGGCAAAACATCCGCTATCAAGAAACACTCTTAACCTATGAATGGGAAAAGACAAGAGAAATACTCACCAAACAGTAAATGGGTAAAATCCTAGCCAAGCCTCAACCAAACCCTCGTGAGCGCATACGCAGATGCCCCGGAGGAAATAGGAAAAGGTATAGAGCCCCAATCATACTCTCTCAATACGGCCCACATCACGTGTATACCGATCAAAGCAAAGGATACCGTAGAAGAGTTATCTGCTATGAAGCAATTTTGAATGATCATCAGAACAATCGCCGCAGAACGCGATCCCCGATCCTCGACATCATCGTGCATGGGCTCACCAAAAGCCCACTCATATAGATCTACGCCAAAGGACCCGAACGGACAGCCCCGCTTTTGAGCGCATCCGCTTAACTCCTAGTAAGGATCGGACGACAAGAGGGGTGATATTCGCCATGCAAGGCACCGGCTCCCTCCAAACTCCATACCGTGATAAATCGCCAATCCATAAGGCGCCATCATCACCTCGCAATCCAAAGAGATGGAGGATCGAAGTCCGATGAAACCATCGTCAGATAATGCCCCGAGGTAACCCTGTGGACAACGACGGGAAGGATGGAGAAGAATGCCCCGAATCCCCACTCATGCACTATCGCCTATAGTCGGATGAAAGCTACCGTACATGGAGTGAATGCTAAACCAGTTCCTCGAGGTCGTAGTAAAACTCGGAACCGCATGAAATGCAGATCAACATCAAAACCCTTTAATCCTCATCATCAATAGAAAGAAGGAAGATCAAAGTCTAACGCCATACCTCGTTAGCATGCAAGTACATCGATGGATGTTCGCTTCAAATCACCCAAAGAACTCCGGGTTTGCCACCGAATGCTCTGGAGTTCCCTACGAGGAACATGTGTAAGAGGAGCGGATCCTCAATCGAATATCCGCCTCTCGTCCTCAACATCGCACATCTACCCGGACAGACGTAATCACGGCCTCCACCAACCGACGAGGGTTGTCTCGCGTAATCTGGGACGAGGCACTTCTAAGCCCTCCGTCAGACGCCGTAAGTGGTCCTATAGAACCGCTTCTACTGATCCGGATCCATAATATCTGGACAACAAGTCTCCAAATCACCTCGTAAAAGGTGTGGTATTTTCACCGGAGCTTTTTAAATGCATTTATGACTATATGCATGCATACATTTACTTTAACATATAATAGAGTTAAAATGCATGACTACCCAATGCCTACATTTGGAAAAATTTTGCCATAGTCCCTTTGAAAATAGGACTATCCACATGCACATAAGCATGTCTAGGTGGCCATTCAAGAAGACACCCGCCCCAAAGTCATATACATAATATATGCATTAAAAATCAAAATCATCATGCATAAGGCCAACCTCAATACTAGGAGTACTTTGCCTTGCTACCTTTTGCTCATTGGACCTCAAATAGACAAAAAATAGCAGTAAAAAGGTGCCAATTTGACCGCCTCAAAAGTCAAATTTTTCACATCATTATGTTCAAAGATGGTTTAATACTAACATTTACTATGTTGAATATTTTTATCAAGTCATTTATGCATACATAATCACTACTATGTGTTTAGATGCATTTCGTGCGATAACTCACAATCCAATCTGGATAGAAACCGAAAAAATACATGCATACGTTACCAAGATAGTATAGAACACTTCAGACGGTGATAGAATTTGCGTAAAGCGTACTTAACTCAAAGCAGATCCAAGATGGCTCGCGGTTTTTCTATGCAAAGCAAGTTGAAAGTGACTTGTGAAGACCAACCTCAGGATTTATGATCCACGATTGGTCATAGGCTCACTGCTACGTCAGAAAAGTAGTGCAGGTGTCCGCACCCTATGTGGGTCCCACCCCCCCCTAGCTCCACCTCCGGCTTGGTCAATTTAAGTTGCAAAGGAGTTCTTATGGACTAGAAAGGTCAAATCGAGAATAAAATGCCACGCGATCGAGCAAAACAAAGATACAACAACTCGGTCTTCTCGTGATGAGACTTTGAATCTATACATCACTCATTGGTAGTCACCGAACACGAGGTATACCCCGCCAATGATCTCATTTTGTCATAAATCACATCCGCAATACCCTTATACAGTCCGATGCCGCCAACTCCCGGTCGTTACCCTAAATGTTCCTGACGGGTTTCGATAGGTCCCGACGGGGTTATGAGGTCCTCGACGGGTTATAACAACGTATATGTCCTCGACGGGTTATAACGTATGTCCTCGGGTTATAACGAGTCGATGGGGTATAAATAATGTCTCCGATGGGGGTTACAACGTAAATCCCGGTGGGGGTTATAACACGCTCATCCATTGACATATCTATCAACGAAGGTCAAGTAGTTTCGACATTATTTCACCGATGGCAAGTAAACCCATCAAGCATTGAGAACCGCTCGATAGTTGTGACGCACTCATGAGTCCCTCAAGAGGGTCCCCGACGGGTTACCACGTATATCTCCTGAGGAGTAACCACGCATGCTCACCGCTGCTGACACATATCAACGAAGGTCAAGCAACCTTGACGTTATTTCAGCCGATAGAGATTAAACCTATCAGAGCTCTGGAGCTATTCGAGGTTTTCATACCCAATCGTCAGATTCCCCAAATGGATCCCCTACGGGGTCACAACGCAATGTTCTGTTGATCTACACGATAGCGAAGGTCAAGCAACCTTCACAATCTACTCATAGAGCCTCAGTCGTTGATTCACACGTCAGCGAGGGTCAAGCAACCTTGACAGTATATCCCACATGATTTTTCAGCCGTTGATTCACATGTCAGTGAAATACACGTCAACAAAGGTCGTGCATCCCCGACAAAGATTTGTTGTTGGCAAGAATCCAATGTAATCTTGACATATTCTGGCGATACTAACCAGGAAAGGTCAATGTTATCAAAGAGGATAGATGATGGAATATGTTATACACATCCTCAAACAGACCAAGCTTTCTCCCCACAGATCTCTTGCACATAAGAGGTACCTCTTCAGGATCAAGTCATTATCAAGAACACGTGAATTTGGTGATAACTCCAACATCAACATCCTAATGATTCGATTACACATCAAATCGGGTCAAGATTACAATCCCCAATGGAAGCAACAGGATCCAAAGAATCATCCCCAAAGCATGTTGGGCTACAACCCCATACACATGCATCATACATTTGCATCATTTTGCTACCCATAATACCATTTTCATCTTGTTGAGTTTCATGTCTAGATTCTTTATCCTACCCATGCATCGCCATGCATGAGTATGATAAAGAGGGCATCTGTGAGACACTCAAATTTTTTTCATACTACTCATTACTAACATTGCAGGAGGACATATTCGCTTTTAAGAGAGAACCCCTAAAAGACAATCCAAATCCATACCCTGGATACTATTGGAAGTTCATCATCACCCTAGATCACACTCGAGTAATAAATCCAACCCTGAGATAACCCCGAGGCATGCAGACACAATACCGAACACACACCGGAGAAGACCGATTAATCTCTTGAGATAACCCCGAGGTATCCAGGCCTCGGCCCCAACCATGGAATAGCCACCAACCTTGGTGATAGCCCCAAGGAATGCAATTTCGGCGATAACCCCAAAATGTTTGTTTCAAATGCAACCAGCTTCAATCTCAAGGCCACAACGAGATACACCGCACCAACCCTAATAATAACATTGGGAAGACAGCATACCTCAAAGGTGACAATGAGGACCTTCAACAATTCGCAGAGTCCAATCTCAAATAAGTCTCGAGCAACGTCTCTTGATCAAATTTAATCCGGCGATAACACCGGTGAGGGCAACATCGCTATCTCGTCAACACGATGCCACATCACGCCTCTACGCAACGATGTCCCACAAGGCTAACCAATCCCGAGTGACTATTGTGTGGGTAACGGATGAAAGTTGAAGCTTCAAGACCGGAGGGCATCGTCCCATCTTCAATGACTTCAGCATAAACTCTAATCCCATGCCATCGCACAACTCACAACAACTATGGGTCCAAAATAGGTCATCAGATACCTCAAACGGATGCCCTGATTGCACTTCTAAAAGTTCGAGTGGACATTATAAAGGCTCGAGTGCACGATTTCGAGATGACCAGACCCGACAAACCCTGCAAGCCACCGGGTTGCCTCTGCACACCAACACTACACCACTGCAGTACACACCATGGCTAAAATGTTTATAAATAGAGGGCTTGGGCAGCCCATTTTGAAAGAGAAAAAGGCGAAGAAGCCCTCGCCTAATTTTGCTCAAGACTCACCCCATGCAAGGTACTTTCCCCTTTAAACACATGTGAGCTCATATATAGCCCTTTTGTACCTACAAAAGTCAAGAGTTTACCCACTCTAAAGATATAGAAGTCTTCTTTAGCATCACTGTAAGTTTTCTCACACACTTTAGAGTCTTTTCTTCATCTTTGCACACACCCTTCTACACGCTGAGAGTCGTGTTGTTGCTTGCCTTTACCCGGATCGTGGTTTCATTTCGTGGTTTCATTTATATATATATATATATATATATATATATATATATATATTACTAACATTATCGAAAGTTATGCCTCGATTGAGCCTAGATTTTATGCCTGAGTTATTATTTATATATTATATATATATATATATATATATATATATATATATATATATATATATATATATATATATATATATATATATATATTATATTTATATATATTAATCGTGTGTTAACTTTGTTCGATGAGCCTAACTAAACTTGAGCATTTATGCTATTTATATATATATATATATATATATATATATATATATATATATATATATATATATAATCGTGGTGTCTAACTTTGTTCGATGATGAGCTCGGATTTTATATCCAAAGTATGATGCTTATACATATATATGAATGTATATTTACTTATATTCGATGAGCCGATTTTATATATATATATTTATATATATATATATATATATATATATATGAATATTGTTGAACTCGCTCGATGAGCCCGGATTTTACATCATATATCGCTATATATATATATATATATATATATATATATATATATATATATATATATATATGTCCGCCCCGCCTAGAGTTTACTTCGTGGTGGTTGATCGCTTTTACAACTTTTATTTACATTTCGCCCCACCTCGAGTTTCCTTCGTGGCGTTTGATCAGATTTATGCCTTTATTTATATTTTCATTCCTACCGAGTTTCTCCGTGTATGGCTGATAGCTTTTTACAACTTTATTTACATTTTTCGATCCCCATGGAGGTGCTTCGTGGTGGTGATATTTCTGAGATATATATATATATATATATATATATATATATATATATATATATATATATATTTACAAATTTTTATATATATATACCGCTTAATCGCTTTCATACAAATTGCAGATTTTGTGCGCCTAGGAATCATGTGATCACAGATTCAGCCTATTGAATCTAGATTAGGTTCCCGTGATGGACATTTTCATTATAAGCAACTTGTAAATTATTCTCATGGTCTCAATTTCCTCAGATGGTTTCCATACCCACGAGGAAGTTGGCATTATTTTGTACATTATTTTCATACGGATGCCTCGTGATTCGTGAAATAAAATCAATCAAGCTTCAACACTTAATAAAATGGGAGTGTAAAAAGGTCAATTACTATTGAGCATCGTGGTTTGAAAAACCTTTTTATAAAACATCATTGCCATACCTTGCTAAAAACTGATATTTTACATAAATTCAAATCCTGTGTATATAGGTTCGAACGAGGCCTCGTACTACTTCCAAATAACAGCACATTGACCCCCACACACACACATTCAGATAACAGTTTCTTGAAAAGAGGCGGTCACCGTGGTAACACGGATGTCGTGGGGTGCCTAACACCTTCCCCCCAAGATAACCAAGTCCCCTGACCCTAATGAATCTTTGTTTCAATTAATTCGCTTAGCAAATGTCACATCATCGGGTCAATGTGCAAACCTTTTCTCATTGTGTTGGTACAACCATTTAAAAACCAATCAATGGCGACTCTTAATAAGTCCATCGTCGACATTATACATGTCGGACCTTTTTCACTTGTTTTTTCAAACAAATCTCACCTAAAATGAGAACACCAAAGAACAAGTAACTAAAGGGACATCTAAAAATCCCGACGTCGACAATGAGCCACCCAACCGAAGGATAACGAAAGCAACAAAGACGATAATAATCGTATTCAATGTGGCAACGTGGCCATCTGAACAATGATAACCATCGTGGAGGAAATTATCATGCGTAAATGGTAACCACTTCGGTGGTAATCATGGCCAAGATAATAGAAGAAATGATTCGAGTGGAAATTTCAAGAAGAGAAGATTTCACGATGGCGGAAGACGTTTACAATAGATTCAAAGACCAAAGAACAAATTCTAGGGGGGAGGAAACGACCGCCCGATTAGATCTTCTGAGATGCGGAGAGGAGGGACATATAAGTCCAAAGCATTCACGACTTTCCAAGATATGTTTTAGTTATGGAAAAGATGGTCACATAGCTCGATTTTGTCCTCGTAGAAAAATCAAGTCCATTGGGGACGGTGGCACCAAAGGTGGATCTGAGACAAAACAAAGTCGGTGGTTTTAGGAAGAAGCGTTTTTGTGACTTCTCAAAGAGCGAGTAACTTGACGAACGGTTAGCACGCAAGTTAGTTAATTATAAATTCTTTCAAGTCTATACCTTATTGAATCCGGTTCTACCCACTCTTTTATTTCTCCCGCTTGTGCTCAACGTTTAAACTTGACTGGAGAAATTAGACTTTGACTTATCTGTGGAGACTCGTTAGAGAAATCATTATCATATCCACGATTTATAAATCTTGTTTGATCCACATGGGTACAATCACATTACATGTTGATCTTATCTCTTTAAAGATACTTGCATTTGACGTAATTTTAGGGATTGATTGGTTAACTACTCATCATGCCAAAATTGATTATTTTTGTAATGTTGTTAGTTTTCATATTCCTAACTAACCTGTTATGCGAATTCAAGAAACCAAATCATTGAAGCCAAACACTTTTATATCAAGCCATAAAGCCATTCCTTTATTGAAAAACGGATGTCAAGTTTTCTTATCCCATTTCATGGATTTAAACAAAAATACGTCAAATTTGAATGATATTTCTGTTGTTAGTGAATTTCCTGACGTATTTCCTGGTATACCCTCAGAGCGTGATATTGAATTTTATATCGACTTTGAACCCGGTACAAAACCCATTTTTAAAATCTCTTATCGAATGGCTCCTATTGAACTTCAGGAGTTAAAAACCCAACTACAAGAGTTGGTACTCAAGCCTCTATCTGGTAACTTCCTTTGTGGAATGCACCAAAGCCAGACTCTCCGTAGGGGACGATATATTTGTTTGGTGGTAAAACAATAGGTGTTATTGTGACGTGCTATCCAAGATTGGGATATGAGTCACAGTTGAGAGCAACTTAAGTTAGTAATCGAAATATGTAGCTTTCTAGGCTTAACTGGTTACTATCGGAGATTCATGGAAGGATTTTCTCGAATCGCTAATCCATTAACTTAGCTGACTCGAAAAGATACAAAATTTGTATGGAGCGAGGAATGCGAGAAGATTTTCCAAGAGCTCAAGAGGCGACTCATTTCGGCACCTATTCTAACCATACCATCCTAGAAAAGCGAACGTGGTAGCTGACGTGTTGAGTAGAAGATCGTATGCGAGTACGAGTGCGATATTGTCGAACACAAAGACCTATTTTGTATAACTTATAAAGGATGGAGATAGAGTTAAAGGCTCCAAGTACCCACGTTATGATGTTAAATATACGAGTATAATCGAATTTAATTGATAAAGTTAAAACCGTTCAAGCTACACACCGGAGCTAATGAATATAAAGAAGAAGGTGCAAGAAGACGTTATTCTAGAAGTAAGAGTCGATGAAGAGAAGAAAGCTCAAACCTTTGATTTATTTGAAATCCTCGATCGAGTAAGAACTGTAGCCTATAGACTCGCCTTAACGCTAAGTATGTCGCGTGTTCATAATGTTTTTCACATATCGATGTTACGTAAATATGTGGATGACCCAAACCACATTATTGCATTACAACCAGATGAGATAGCCGAAGATTTAATGTATGAGGAGATACCTGTCAAGATCTTGGATAGGAAAGAACATGTCCTATACACAAAGGTTATACCTCAAGTTAAGGTTTTGTGGAGGAACCATGCTATTGAAAAAATGAACTGGGAGTTGGAATCAGAAATGAAAGCGAGGTATCCTCACCTTTTTAAAACACCAGGTACGTACGTCAATTTCGAGGACAAAATTTCATAAGGAGGGGAGGTTGTAAGACCCCAGCTTTTTATAAATAAAATTGAATTTTCCTCTAATTATTATTTTGAAATAATAAGGTGTTAATTTGATATAATGTTTTGGTTATGGTTGAAATGTGAAAATTTTGCAAAATAAGAAAGTGGTTATAAAATATTCATTGTTGTCGGGGAATATTCGTTTGGTCGTGGAATATTCTTGTTGTCGGGGAATACTCGTACGACGGCGCATCCATTTGTGGGCCCCATAACAAAATAACTGCCGGATGAAGAAAATGGCAAAGTATGAGTTTTTATAAATAACGGCGTAATTGTTACCGTTAACACTGTTGGATTACTTGGTGGTTAAAATACGATGAATCTGGCGTGGTTGCATTAATAAATATTACGGTATTGCACAGTATTGTTGAATTATTGATTCTTACGTAAGAAGGAACTACTCAATAATTGTTACAGTGATTACTGTTCAATATTTTATTTTATTGATTCAATAATTGCTACGTTGATATTTTATATTATTGTTGTTTCAATAATTGTCATCCTTTGACAATATTTTCCATTATCGGATCAATAATTCATATTATTTGAATAATATTATTAAATAGCATTATTGGCAATGTCTAGAAAGTTCTGTCAAGGAGAGGTTTGGTCACCTAATTGCTCGCCAGTAAGGAGAAATCCTTATTGGAAAGCCCCCTCTTTCCTGGGAACGGCCTGGTTGTCATAATTGTGATTCTATAATATTATTTGTGAATAATTAATTATTGATTTATATGATAAGGAAATATTTATTTGATGTGGATATAAATGATGGATTTATTTATGTGGTTATAAATGAAGGAATTAATGTTGAGGTGTTTTATCAGTATTTTGTGGGATTTGAGGTATTAAAAGATCAAATCGGTGTTCTTAAAGCCCTATTACATGAGTTATAATTTTTAATCCGACCGTTGGATCGTTGTGATTTTTGAATATGTTATACATATATAAGTTGAGTATATGTCCACAAATTTTGAACCGTTAAAAATGAACGTATGATTTGTTATGAAATTTAAGAGGTGACTGGTTCAGAAATTATTGAAGTATCCGAATTTATCATTTTGGTAGAAAATTCAAGAATTGGTGGACCCCACTTTTGGTCGGTGAGAAATGTGCTCAAATTGAATTTCAAATGTGGTGGGTGATAATAGTAGTAGGTAAAGCCATCAGGTAGCAGGTCAAGTCTGCTTCGGCGTGCTAACATTTTTCTATAAATAGAGGGCTAAGTTAGAATTGAAAATCACACCAGAAACAAATTTTCTCTCTTTCTCTCTCTATAACATCGAGCGTATTTTTGTGAGTATTTTGGTACTTTGAGTGTTGCTATACGGTGCAAGTCCCTTCAGCACTATATCCAGTATTCCAGTTAGAAATACTGTCTTTTCGAGGTAAGGGATGTTTTTTTTTATAAATGATACTATTTCTTTCAATATCATAATGCCGGAATATTGGTATGATTTTTCTTATGAAATTCTTATCTTTTAGTGTCGGGGTAAATATTCACATATACGACACTATTCACGTATACGACACTATTCACGAATACGACACTAATAACGTCCAAGTTGTCAACATGATACTGCTTTGTGCAGTAAAATTCAAGAATGCTCAGAAGAATATTCCCATGAAAAGATACTGGATGAAGCGCAAATATCAAGAATATTCCACTAATTTCATGGAGTATAGAAGTCAAAACTTTAACCAACTAAGTATAATAAGGAATGGAATAAAAAAAGAAATCACCAGAGCATGCGATAGATCAAGACAAAGCAAGGTTATTCCAACAGAATAATAATTAATTTAACTAGGTCCAAACAGAAATGCATAGGTACAGGATATTCCAAATGTAATAATAAAGAGCGGAATCAGTCCCACAGAAAGCGCTATGATGAGGATATTCCAACGTAATAACGAATGGAATAATGTAAGAATTTCACCAAGTATAGGGTAGCTCAGCGTATCAAAAGTTATTCTAATGTAATAATAAATAATGAAATAATGTAAGTTCTCTTCATGAATACAAAAGAAATAATACCCCTTACCGTAAAAGAAACTGGATATAAAAATAGGGAAGTAGCAGAATACTTTTCTATAGTTTCTCTATAATTTCTCTCTCTGGAGTTTCAGTGAATTCGTAAGAAAT
Organism: Panax ginseng; assembly: GCA_020205605.1. NCBI lineage: Eukaryota > Viridiplantae > Streptophyta > Magnoliopsida > Apiales > Araliaceae > Panax > Panax ginseng. The sequence goes on from CM035136.1 coordinate 41,933,291, forward strand.
AATGAAGGAATGAGCTTCTATTTATAGGAGAATGGAAGTGCGCTGTTCATGAACAAAATTATTTTTTAGAATTATTTCAATCAACTAACAAATAAATTCAATCAACAAACAAATAAAATAATATATATATATAAACACATGCTTTCAATATATATATATATATATATATATATATCAATACAATATATAAACCACTTGATATTTATCCCCCCACAACCAACATCAATCCCCCACCCTCCCAAAATCACTTTCACTGCACTCTTACACATCACTATCACACTATCACACTATCACTTTTCCACCATTTTCCACTCACACACACATCACACACCTATCACTTTCACCTATCATCCTTTCTCCCACCATATACTCATATATATATATATATATATATATATATATATATATATATATATATATCTTCCATACGTATACTCTTTCTCCTCCATTTCCAAATTCAATTTTCCAACACAAATGGGCTTCTACATGTGGGCCCCACTTTTATTATAAAAATTTCTACCGATTATTTTTAAAAATGGATAAATGGGGGTCCATAAAATAAGCAAAACTTCATAAAAATCACCTTAATAATTTTAACAACATTTATTACATTTATTATAATTCACAATATTAAATCCACTGTGTCGTTTCTCAGGAAAGAGAGGCTTTCCAATAAGGATTTCTCCCTATTGGCGCCGCAATTAGGTGACCAAACCTCTCCTCGATGAACTTTTAGACATCGTTAATATTGCAAATAATAATATTAATAACTTTGTCGTCTCAATTATTGATTTAATAATATATAAAATATTGACAATAATTGAATCAAATAACGCGAGAGATTATGCAAAGAATTACTATAGCAATAATTGAACAAAATCGAGTAACTTCTCACGTAAGCATTAATAATCAATACCGCTTTACTCTTTATGCAACTACACGCCAGACATCGTATTTTTAACACCGAGTGTTTCAACAAGCTAATCAGTAAAACTTCCGCCAAGTTATTTTCATAAAGTATTTTTGTCGCTTTTCAATCCAAACAATAATTCCGTTATGGGGTCCACCAATGATTGTCTGCTGTTGCACCGAATATTTCCCCGTTAAAATGAATATTCCCCGACCAATCGAATATTATATAACAACTTGCGTACTTTGCAAAATTTATAATATTTCCCACAATTATAACATTATATCAAATTCATTCCATAATATTCAAAAATGATATTTATAGAAAATTCATCTTTATTCACAAGAGTTGGAGTCTTACAACCTCCCCTTCTTATGAAATTTCGCCCTCGAAATTAGGGTACGTACCTGGTATGTCAAGAGGTAAGGATACCTTGATTTCATTTGATTCTAACTCCCAAGTCATTTCCTCAACATCGTGGTTTCTCCACAAAACTTTGACTTGAGGTATAACCTTGGAGCGTAGAATATGTTCCTTTTTATCTAAGATTTGAACAGGAACCTCTTCATACGTCAAATCTTCCGCTATTTCATCTGGTTCTAACTCAATAATGTGGTTCGGGTCTTTCACATATTTACGTAACATGGATATGTGAAAAACGTTATGAACACGAGACATACTTGGCGGTAAAGCGAGTCTATAGGCCACAGTTCCTACTCGATCGAGGATTAAAAATGGGCCGATGATTCGAGGATTGAGCTTTCCTCTCTTTCCAAATCCTCTAACTTCTTTCTATGGAGCAACACGTAACAACACATGATCTCCTATATTGAATTCCACGTCCTTTCGATGAAGATCAGCATAACTTTTTTGTCGATCTTGTGAGGTTTTTATACGTTGTCGGATCGTTTGAATCTTTTCTGTAGTCATACGTACCAACTCCGGTCCCAACAACGTTGCTTCTCCCACCTCATCCCAAAGATCTTTGGAGAACGACACTTTCTTCCATACAACGCCTCAAATGGAGCCATGTCAATATACCGCTAATAATTGTTGTCAGAGGAAAACTCCACCAATGGTAAGAACTTATCCCAACTTCCTTCAAGTCAAGGACACGAGTCTTAATAGATCTTCAAGAGTTTGAATAGTCCTCTCCGACCGTCGTCAAATCCGAGGAGGATGATATGTCGAGCTAAATCGTTAATCTGTGCCCATAGCTTTACTCAAACTAACCCAAAATCGTGAAGTGAATCTTGGGTCTCGATCGGAAACTATGGATCTTTGGCATACCATGCGATCTTACAATCTCATTTATGTACATACGAGCAAGACGTTCAAGTGTATAAGTTTCTCAGATCGCAGATGAAATGAGCAGACTTGGTCAATCTATCAACAATGACCCAAATCGCATCTATACCTTGAGAAACCTTAGGAAGACCGGTAACGAAATCCATGGTAATGTGCTCCCACTTCCATTCTAGAATTTCAAGTGGTTGCAATGGACCTTTTGGTACTTGATGCTCCACTTTAACTCCTTGACAAGTTAGACACCTTGAGATAAACAGTGCTATCTCTCTCTTCCTATTGCTCCACCAAAATGTATGACAAATATCATGATACATTTTGGTACTCCCAGGATGGATTGCAAACGGTGTGTTGTGCGCCTCCATTATGATTTTATACTTTAAATCAGGGTCGTTAGGAACACAAAGTCTGGAGTTGACTCGAAGTATTCCTTCTTCATCGATTCTTTCTTCCTAAGATAGCACCTTCTTGCACTTTCTTCCTCGTACGACGATCGCCTCCGTGTCCGTAGCTTGAGCAAATTTTTAACTTTATCAATTAAATTCGGTTCTACTCGTATATTCGCCATCATCACATGGGTCCTTGGAGTCTTTAACTCTATCTCCATCCTTTGTAAGTCACACAAAATGGGCATTTGTGTTGACAATATCACACTCGTACTTGCATATGATCTTCTACTCAATGCGTCAGCTACCACATTCGGTTTTCCAGGATGGTATTGGATGGTATGATCATAATCTTTCAACAGTTCAAGCCAACATCGTTGTCGCATGTTGAGTTCCTTTTGAGTGAAGAAATATTTGAGGCTTTTATGATCCGTAAAGATCTCCACCTTCTCCCCATACAAGTAATGCCTCCAAATCTTTAGTGCGAAGAAAACAGTTGCCAACTCTAGACCATGGGTAGGATAATTCCTCTCATATTCTTTGAGTTGTCGATAGGCATAGGCTATGACTTTCCCATGTTGCATGAGAACACATCCCAATCCTTTGCCTGAAGCATCACTGTAGATGACAAATCCCTCCGAGCCAGATGGTATTGTCAGAACAGGTGCTGAAATGAGTCTCCTCTTGAGTTCTTGAAAACTCTTCTAACATTCCTCGCTCCAACCGAACTTTGTATCTTTCTGAGTCAGCTGAGTTAATGGAGTAGCGATTCGAGAAAATCTTTCCATGAATCTCCGATAATAACCACCATTGGCCAGAAAGCTACGCATTTCTTGATCATCGATTTAGGTTGCTCCCAGCTTTGAATAGCTTCAATCTTTGCTGGGTCAACGGATATTCCATGACTTGATACTACTTGCCCAAGGAATGCTACCTCCTCAAGCCAGAACTCGCACTTCTTCAACTTGGCATAAAGCTTATATTCACGAAGCTTTTGGAGTATCAGCCTCAAGTGGTTACCATTTCTGGCATGTTGATTCCCTCCAAGTTTGTTGTCACCGCTTCGATGACTGATACTACTGGTATTTTCATGCTGCCGGCTGCTATCTCTTGGTTACGTTGACTCGTTACCGCGCTCCAATAACTGAGCCCTATTTACAACATCTGAGTACAAAAATAGTTTATGAGGAATAAGATATTGACGTATCTCTAGGCTTCAAACCTCTTAAAACATTCACGCATTCGGCTCCTCATTATCAACCAAATGGGATGCAAACCGGGATAACTCCACAAATTTAGCCTCGTATTGCGACACGGTCATATTATTTTGTTCCAACTTGATAAACTCCACCTCTTTCATGTGACGAATACTCTCGGGAAAGTACTTGTCATTGAATAGCTCTTGGAACTTCTCCCAAGACATCTTGAGTGTGTCAGGCTGGGTACGTTTTACAGATTCCCACCAGTAATCTGCCTCTTCACGCAATATAAAGGTGGCGAAGGGAACCTTTTGTTCCTCAGAGCATCCCAAGACATTAAATATCTTGGTTATCTGCTTTATCCATGCTTCTTCCTTAAGTGATTTTGGCTCTCCAATAAACTCCGGTGGTCCCAGCTCCTTGAACTGTTTAGCGGTGACCGTCCGAGAGTTTCCAGTGTTTCCACCTACATTTTGGACAGGAGTCGCTCTTGCCTGCTGTTGCATGAATTGCATAAAGCCTCTGAACATTCCATCATTCATCATTTGGTCAGTGTTGTTGTTTGTATGAGGATTATCGCCTTCCTAATGCACATTATCCTGATTATTGATATGTGATGAGTCAATGGTCGCCTGTGCTCCATTGCTATTCTCAACATTCTCGGATGTCATTTTCAGATACTGCCACAAAACAAAAGGTTAATTAACATGTAACATATTATCCCTATATTCTGACTGACCAATTAAATACCAAAAAAACTTAGGTAGGTCATACTAGCGAAGGAATTCCCCGTCTCTCCCCTCCTAGTTCTATTCTCACATCTTAGCCAGGGATCATATCCCTAGGCTCTGATACCAACTATGACGCCCCAAAAATAGGTATACAGCACCCATCTTGAGTCGCCAAAATATGGTACAGAATTCAAATACAATCTTACATATACAACATGAGCTGTGAGTTTTAATACAAACATTGTCTTCTAGACAGCATTAAAACTCAGAATAAGTCCTCAATACATTTATTAACACACTATTTCATAGAATAGTGAGGACTACTAATACTATCCTCTGGACCGTCACTCCATTCCCGACTAGTCCTCGCTACGTTCTCATTTCTCAAGAGAACGGTGAAAGAAAGGGTGAGCTCAACTAGCCCAAAGAAGAAATATTATGACTAAGATAACGCAGAATAAATTATCGTTAGCCTTCAACAGTGTTAAACTGATACAATATAACAATCATCAAGTTTAACTGCAACGGAACAAGCAATCCATTAGAAGAGTCAAGTAGAGAATAAAATCTACTATCTTCTATGATTTAAAAGGTTTTTCATCACTTTTATCGTTGAGACTCGGCTTAATAAATTATCCACATCATCAAATCATCCCTGCACTATAGGCCAAGGATATTCTTTAGTATCACGACCACGAATTATCCATGCACCACGAGCCAAAGATAATCATGTTTTCATCAATGGTCCTGATCATGCTATAAAACAATTCATTAATGCACTACGGGCCAATGAGGACTTTTACCACATCATTTGTAACATTACGGTCATGATTACACCGAATAATTCCTGGTCATAATCATACCAAGTCCATCTATGCACTACAGGCCACAGATGACTTTCAAAAAAATATAAACATGACGATATTGACAATGATATAAGAATTCAATAAAAACAAGTTCAAGAATTAATTTATTCAAGAACTAATAACGTCCAAGTTGTCAACATGATACTGCTTTGTGCAGTAAAATTCAAGAATGCTCAGAAGAATATTCCCATGAAAAGATACTGGATGAAGTGCAAATATCATGAATATTCCACTAATTTCATGGAGTATAGAAGTCAAAACTTTAACCAACTGAGTATAATAAGGAATGGAATAACAAAAGAAATCACCAGGCATGCGATAGAATAATAATTAATGGAACCAGGTCCGGCGTAAAACGCACAAACAGGATATTCCAATAGAATAATAAAGACAGAATCAGGTCCGGCAGAAACGCATGCATGTGAGATATTACAAATGTAATAATAACGAATGGAATAATGTAAGAATTTCACCAAGTATAGGTAGCTCAGCATGATACTGAGTTATTCCAATGGAATAATAAATAATGGAATAATGAAGTTCTCTTCATGAATACAAAAGAAATAATAATTTTACTGTAGTAAAAGAAAGCTGAATATAAGAATAGGGAAGTAGCAAAATACTTTTCTATAGTTTTCTATAATTTCTCTCTCTGGAGTTTCAAATTGAATTCATAAGAAATAATGAAGGAATGATTTCTATTTATAGGAGAATGAAAGTGCACTGTTCATGAACGAAATTATTTTGCAGAATTATTTCAATCAACTAACAAATAAATTCAATCAACTAACAAATAAAATATAATATATATATATATATAAACACATGCTTTCAATATATATATATCAATACTATATATAAAACCACTTGATTTTTATCCCCACAACCAACATCAATCCCCACCCTCCCAAAATCACTTTCACTACACTCTTACACATCACTATCACACTATCACTTTTTCACCATTTTCCACTCACACGCACATCACACACCTATCACTTTCACCTATCCTTTTCTCCCACCATATACTCATTATATATATATATATATATATATATATATATATATATATATATATATATATATATCTTCCATAATATACTCTTTTTCCTCCATTTCTAAAATCATTTTTCCAACACAAATGGGCCCCTCTACATGTGGGCCCCACTTTTATTATAAAAAATTTTCACCGATTATTTTGAAAAATGGATAAATGGGGGTCCATAAAATAAGCAAAACTTCATAAAAATCACCTTAATAATTTTAACAACATTTATCACCTTTATTATAAATCACAATATTAATCGACCAAGTCATTCCCAGGAAAGAGGGGGCTTTCCAATAACGATCTCTCCTATTATCAAGTGCAATTAGGTGACCAAACCTCTCCTCGATGTAACTTCTAGACATCGTTAATATTGCAAATAATAATACTAATAACTTTGTTGTCACAATTATTGATTTAATAATATATAAAATATTGACAATAATTAAATCAAATAACGTGAGATATTATGCAGCAATTACTGTAGAAATAATTGAACAAAACTGAGTGACTTCTCACGTAAGCATCAATAATCAATACCGTATTAGCTATCTTGCAACTACGCTGCATTATTGTACTTTTAACACCGTGTTTCAACGATTAACTGTGAAACTTCCGCCGTTATTTTTCATAAAGTATTTTTGTCGTTTTCTCAATCCGACAATAATTACATTTAGGAGTCCACCAATGATTGTGCCATTATCATACGAATATTCCCCGTTAAAAGCGAATATTCCCTAACCAATCGAATATTATATAACGACTTGCGTACTTTGCAAAATTTATAAATATTACCCACAATTATAACATTATATCAAATTCATTCCATAATATTCAAAAATGATATTTATAGAAAATTCATCTTTATTCACAAGAGTTGGGGTCTTACACTATATCCAGTATTCCAGTCAGAAGTATTGTCTTTTCGAGGTAAGGGATGCTATTTTTTAGCAGACTAACCTGCTACCTGATGGCTTTACCTGCTACTATTCAAGCCCACCACTTTTAAAATAAAATTTAAGCACATTTCTCACCAACCAAAAGTGGGGCCCACCATATTTTTAATAAAAATATTTATTTCCGAAACTTCAATAATTCATAATAAATGGCCGTTTTATCAGAAAATTTTGAATCTCATGTCTATTCAAGAGGAAATTAAATTCTCTACAACTTTGTAAGTTTAAGTTTTTCCAAATTCCAAACAAAAAATGACAGAAATCCACATACGGACGATTTCAACATCTCTTAAAATTCATAAAAAATCATACGTTAATCTTTAACGGTTCAAAATTTGTGGACATATACTCAACTTATATATGTATAACATATCCAAAAATCACAACGATCCAACGGTCGGATTAAAATTATAACTCACACAATAGAGCTTTAAGAACACTGATTTGATTTTTGAACTATAAGTCCCTCGTACCAGTTTCACTCAAACAGTCACCATGAAAAATCCACAAAGAATATTTGGATGATTCAAATTTCTACGCTTAGCTTACTTCCAGGGCTTTCTTTTGATATATGACTCATCACCTAACTCATTATACACAAAGAGTTATAGATTTTACAAAATCAAGTAATAAACTGATTTTTCTGAAAATCCCATATTTTGTTATTCTTTTCGACAAAATACTAATAAAACACCCCAGCATTAATTCCTTCATTTATATCCATATAAAAATATATATTTCTTTATTATATAAATCAATAATTAATTATTCATAAATAATATTATAGAATCACAATAATGACAACCAGGTCGTTCCTAGGAAAGAGGGGGCTTTCCAATAAGGATTTCTCCTTATTGGCGCGCAATTAGGTGACCAAACCTCTCTTTGACAGAACTTTCTAGACATTACCAAGAATACTATCTAATAATATTATTCAAATAATATGAATTATTGATCTGATAATGGGAAATAATGTGCAGTGACAATTATTGAACAACAATAATATAAAATATCAACGTAGCAATTATTGAATCAATAAAATAAAATATTGAACATCAATTACTGTAACAATTATTGAGTAGTGCCTTCTTACGTAAGGATCAATAATTCAAAAATATTGTGCAATATCGTGTGCTACTGTGCAACAACGCGTATTAATTTACTTTACCCACCAGGTATTCCAACAAAGGTTAATTCAGAATAACTCATACCGTTATTTATAAAAACTCAAACTTGTCGTTTTCTTCATCCGACAATTATTCTCATTATGCACACACAATGGTCATGGCCAAATGCACAAATATTCTCCGACAAGATCTGAATATTTCATACCACCAAACGAATATTCCACAACAACAATGAGTATTTTATAACCACTTTTTTATTTAAAATATTTACATATATCACCCTTAACTTTAACCTTTTTATCAATTTAACCATTTACTGAATAGTAATTAAAAGAAAAATTGAATACTTTTATTTTATAAAATTCGGGGTCTTACACGTAAACTATAAATTGGTATAACCATGAGCTTTGTGTTTCAGGTAAAAACAGGTGGTGAAAGTTCTCTTTGTCTTGGGTACAATGAAGAACTGTTGATTATTATTGATGATGAACTTTTATTTTGGAGAGGATAGTAGACATTATGTTCTACTTGACTCTTCTAATGGATTGTTGATTTCGCTGCTATTATGGTTAAAAACTTTTATCATCTACCATATGTTCTAAATATCTGATTTATTACTGATGAAGGCTATTGATAATTTAATTATCTTAAGTCTGATATTCTTTAATGGGCTATTTGTGCTCACCCTTTTACTTCACCACTTCTTTCAGGTAATAAAAGTGTAGTTGGGACTAGCAAAGAGAACATGGGTATAAAGTGGTATTTTGAATTAGTCACAATCCTAATCAAATTATGAAATGGTGTGTCATAATAATTGTATTGAGAACTTAAAATGTGTGTAACATATTTTTTACATCATTTAATGGTTACATCGAATTTAAAAGCGTCAAAATACACTCCATTAGAATGACGAGGACATAAATCTTCTCGTGTTCCTTTGGAGACTTGAAATATTTGCTGTTATAGTTATATGACATTGTAATAATTTGAGTATGAATATTGTCGTATTATATACGTAACAATATTTGTATTGAAACTCACAGTATATGTGTCGTATTTTGCACGACATATTTATAAATGAAGTTGTTAGTAGTGTTATTTCTGGAGACCCAAGATGTGTTGTGTATACCTATTTTGGGGGCGTCAAAAAGTATGAGTTTCAAGTACCTGAATTTGGGGGCGTCACAGAGCCCGTGGAAGATTTCGACGAGGCTACATTCGAGGAGCAAATTCTGGAACTTGAGTGTCGGGTTGAGGAACTAAAGACCCATGCTCAGGAGAGAGAAACTAAGATGTAGAAGCTGAGGGAGGAAGACAAAAAGAGGAAATTAGAGATGCAGGAAATGGAGGTAGAACTTGCATATCGCAAGGAAGCATGCATACAGATGGGAACCCTTTTCCACTAATCGATAGCCAGGAATGTAGAATTGGCAGGCAAGCTAGAGGAGTCCGAGTAGAGGGAGCTAAGTGAGAAAGCTAAGAAGGAGGTTATTCGTGCACAACTAGAGATGGAGGTTTATTGGGTTGTAAATAGTAGTATTACATTATACTAGTTGCATATTTCATATGGTAGTAGTGCATGTTTAGGTTTCATGATAGTCTGCATTTTAGTACTTTTGTTTGTTTGTTTACTTAGTAATTTGTTTCGTTGCATTGCATTACATGATCCCATGTTTGACTCTGTTGAATTCCAGTCTGGCCGATGATGATATTGAAGTTTTATAGATGTTTGAACTCTGTTGATAGCTTAAGCTTAGTCATAGTTTCATACATGATGTAGTCTTTACCTGTTGCTTTGATGTAACCTGGTAGCACGACATTGTCATTATTTTCTTGTTGGTGAGATTATTTGCATAGTTCTTGACTTAAAACCTCAGTTTTCTTTCTTAGAAGTATAGCATGTGGAATCTTCACCTTTGTCAAGCTTATTTGTGAACATAGCACACACACTACATCTTAGCAGTATGTTGTGATTTTCGGAGTGTATGTCCTTATGACTTTAGCTTAGTTTGATGTTTTGTTCATATATCTTGTAATTTCTCTTAGGCAACTCTTATTGGAATTCATTTTTTGGCTGGTAATGTGGGATTCATTATCATAGTAGCGTAGTTTGCATAGCATGTAGATTGCATTATGTTGTGTTGCTAGGGGATAAACAACGATTTAAGTTTGGGGGTATTTAATAAGTAGGTTTTATACCTACTTATCCGGTATCTGTTACTTGAATTAGTTGTTTATACTCATGTTTCTTAGTTACTTTTCATGCATTTTGTGTTCATTTTGTAGATTTTATGCTTGGAAGCTGTGTGAGCGACTATTGGTATGAAAACGCAAGGCCGCGCCATCTCTCAGTCATAGAAAACAAATACTGCTCAATTTTTAGAATTTCTGACTCAAGCATTCAGACAATTAGAAGCCCACACTCAGTTTCCAACTTTAGATTATCTCAAACTTATCCATCGCCTGATATACCATCGAATAATGAGGAGGCGAACGGAGATGGCATTGCCACTTAGGGGAGTATTCTTTAACTTTTAATAACAATGAGGGCATTGTTCGTTTTAAGTTGGGGGTATTTTATTTGTTGGGTTGTAAATAGTAGTATTGCATTATAGTAGTTGCATATTGCATATGGTAGTAGTGCATGTTTAGGTTTCATGATAGTCTGTATTTTAGTACGTTTGTTTGTTTCTTTACTTAGTTATTTGTTTCGTTACATTGTATTACATGATCCCATGTTTGAGTATGTTGAATTCCAGTTTGGCTGATGATGATATTAAAGTTTTATAGATGTTTGAACTCTGTTGATAGCTTAAGCTTTATCATAGTTTCATACATGATGTAGTCTTTACCTGTTGCTTTGATGTTACCAGGTAGCACGACATTGTCATTATTTGCTTGTTTGTGAGATTAGCACATGCTTGTCTTCGATCTAGGAGAAAAATTTGTTTTAAATGAAAGAATTTTGTAGAAAATGAGTAATGACTATAAAGACATAGAAACTCAAGTTGGGGGAACACACTGGGTGTGCTTGTTACTTTAATAAAAAAAAGTTAATAAACACCGTGGCTAGTCTTGTTTTGTGGCCTTTGCTATTTTGAGTAAGTACGCCCGAGGGGATGTCTCTACATGTAGCGCCCTAAGACCTGTACGGTTTGGGAGTTTTGGTTCAAAGCTTGCTAAGGTAGCATTGAAAAGCCTAAGGGAATGAGACCTTGCACAGCCATGGGAAAAATATAAAAATAATAACACGAGAATGTGCGAAAATCTCCCTCGTGAGTGAATAAAGCAGAATAAACCCTTTGTTGAACCTTAGCTTGTACTGATGTGTTGGAGTGGTTGTTGCTTCAATTATGTGCATAGTTCTTGACTTAAAACCTCAATTTTCTTTATTATAAGTATAGCATGTGGAATCTTCACCTTTGTCAAGCTTATTTTTGAACACAGCACACACACTACATCTTAGCAGCAGGTTGTGATTTTTGGAGTGTATGTCCTTATGACTTTAGCTTAGTTTGATGCTTTGTTCATATATCTTTTAATTTCTCTGAAGTAATTCTTATTGGAATTCATTTTTGGCTGGGAATGTGGGATTCATTATCGTAGTAGCGTAGCTTGCATAGCATGTAGATTGCACTATGTTATATTGTTTGGGGACAAGCAACGATTTAAGTTTGGGGGTATTTGATAAGTAGGTTTTATACCTACTTATCTGGTATCTGTTACTTGAATTAGTTGCTTATACTCATGTTTCTTAGTTACTTTTCATGCATTTTGTGTTCATTTTGTAGATTTTATGCTTGGAAGTTGTGTGAGTGACTATTAGTATGAAAACACAAGGAAAAGATATTCGGACATCGTTTGGGCTTTCATATTCATTTCATGTTCTTGTCTTGGAACTTGAATTATATTGTAGATCTTCTTCTTTGCTTTCCGGAACATCTTGAATCATTCCAATCGGAGTTCGGATGCAAGAGTTATGACCTTTGTACCAACGGACGTTGAAGTTCAATAATTTGGGTGGCCATTTCCATAGCAGTCACTTCCAATCCAATTTCGACCTTCTTTCGTCCATTACTTCTCAATTCTTAAAGAATGAAAGTTGTAGAACTAGTCGAGATCTTCGCTTTGATAGGTGGAATTCCCCGTAACTCCTCCGAGATCAAATCGAAGATCTCGACGAGTTCTACAACTTTCATTATTTGAGAATTGAGAAATAATGGATGGATGAAGGTCAAAATTGGATTGGAAGTGACTGCTATGCAAATGGCCACCCAAAACATTGAAGTTCATCGTCCGTTGGTACAAAGGTCATAACTCTTGCATCCGAACTCCGATTGGAATGATTTAAGATGTTCCGAAAAGCTAAGAAGAAGTTCTATAATATAATCTAAGTTCCAAGCCAAGAACGTGAAATGAACATGAAAGCCCAAACGATGTCCGGATTGCTTTTCCTTGCATTTTCATACCAATAGTCGCTCACACAGCTTCCAAGCATAAAATCTACAAAATGAACACAAAATGCATGAAACTTAACTAAGAAACATGAGTATAAGCAACTAATTCAAGTAACAGATACCGGATAAGTAGGTATAAAACCTACTTATCAAGGTTATGGAGAGGATACACTTCGAGGAGAAGTGGGAAGAAGTTAATGATAGGGCAGGAGACTTATAATATGAGGTGAGGTGTAAGGGAAAGAAGATGACCTAAATAAGTTATGCTTTTTGAATAGCTATGGAGAGGTTGATTGATGACATGTACCATTATCCGGCAAAATAGGGACAGACCCGTCACACTTTGAGTAGGGAAATGATGGCTCACATGGCACGTGTTGAGTTTAAGAGCGCAGTGGAGCGCGGGATGTTAGGATGTTTGTTGGTTAAAGTGTCCAGTAGTGTAGGTATGTTATGTATATTTGATATGTAATCCTGATCTTTGTGTGAGATTTGGGACAATTATGTAAACCCCGAGTAGGTTCTTGTTAAAGGGGTAGTATGTTAGTGTTTTTCCCATCTTTTGTGATGTTAGGGTATAAAGGTTAGCGTTTATAGAAGTATGCTAGGAATGATCATGTCAATGTAATTATTTGGTATATGAATATAAATGTCCTTATTTCAGAAACCGTGTCATATAATTTTGTTTCTTTTTTTGGCATTAAAGAAATTCTTAATTAATATAATTATATAATGAGGATGAAATTTTGTGATTGAGAAAATGCCACCCAGACGTAGACTAGCAACACCGGAAGAATCGGTTAATAGTGGAAGGGAACAATTAGACCCTATTCAACGGCTAATAGACTTACTAGGAGAAGCCCTGCGGAGAAAAAACAACGAACCAGTGAAACCCAATCCCCAAGCGATCTCAATTACGAACTTTAAAGACTTTAGGAGTATAGGACCTCCAGAAGTTGCGGGTACTACCAATCCTATCGTGGCACAGACATGAATCAAAGAGATGGAGAAAGCCTTCGCCATTGCTCGTGTGGGTGAAGATCAGAAAATAGTGTTCGCTACGTACATGATGAGGGGTGAAGCAAACTACTAGTGGGAAGTAAATCAACAGAGAGCAGGAGAAGGGACTATAACCTGAGAAAGGTTTAAGGCTTTTTTCTTCGAGAATTACTTCCCGAAGAGCATGAAGAATAGGATGGAGGTGAAGTTTCTAGAACTAAAAAAAGGGGAGATGACGGTGGCGCAGTTCGCAGCCATGTTCAATGAACTCGCCCGATTTGCAACACATCAAGTAGACACCGAAGAGAGGAAATCTTGGCGCTTCGAACTTGGACTGAAACCTTGGTTGTTCATCAAGGTATCGGTCCTTCAAATCAACTCGTTCACCACTTTATTAGAAAAGGCGATCATTACTGAGGGAGGTAGCGAGGCGTTGAGCCAGTATAACAAGGAAAAGAAGAATAAAAATACTGTGGGAGAAACTCGTAGAGGGAGTAGCAGCGGTGGAAGCAATCTGGGAAAGAAGAAATGGGATAACAACAACAACCCCAACAATAATAACAATCAAAACATCAGCCGGTCAGGAAGTTATAAAGGAGGGTTTAAGAAAAGAATTGAAGCTTGCTCGAAATATGGGAAGAACCATCAAGGAGAGCGTTGGAAAGGGAGCATTGTCTGCTACAACTGCGGCCAGGAAGGGCACATTTCACCCAACTGCCCAAAGCCGAAAAAGATCAAGGGATGTTTCGCTTGTGGCTCAAGTGAGCATCAAATCAAAAGAATGTCCAAAGAAGGGGAGTAACAGAGGAAGCCGCCAACAGGGAGGAGGCAACAAGCTGATGATCGGCGGACCGACGAAATTCAACCGACCGACTGCCCAAGCCTTTAACATGATTGTCCAAGACGCGATAGCTGCAAAGGATGTGGTGTCAGGTATTATCTCAATCAATAATATAAATGCCTATGTATTATTTGATTCGGGTACTACCTGTTCGTTTGTGTCTGAAGAATTTGCTAGTTGATTAAACCCACCCCAAGAACACTTAGAAACTTCATTGAACATAGAGATTGCGAATAAGGAAGTAATTTCAGTAGAGTTCATTTACCAAAACTGTTGTGCAAACATTAGAGGTCACGAACTAACCGTAGACTTGATTTCGATTAGATTGGGAGAATTTGACGTAATACTAGAAATGGGTTGGTTATCCAGCCACGCTGCGATAATCGATTGTCAAAAGAAAAGTGTGAACCTTCAGACTCCAAATCAGTCTAAGGTAGTGTTTTATGGTAGCTCATCGCTTAAGCAATCGTGTTGCCTTACGATGATGCAGGCCAAGAAATTATTAAGGAAAGGATGTGTGGGTTATTTAGCCTATATAGTGGATACTCAAAAGAAGGGAGTAGAAATGAAAAATATATCGGTAGTCAAAGATTTTCAAGACGTATTTCCAGATGATCTGCCTGGTCTTCCACCAAACAGAGAAATTGAATTCGTAATTGACTTAGCACCGGGAACTGCACTGATTTCGAAAAACCCCATATCGTATAGCGCCAGTAAAAATAAAGGAATTGATGATACAATTGCAAGTTGCTAGATAAGGATTACATTCGGCCGAGTGTGTCTCCTTGGGGAGCACCAATGTTGTTTGTAAAGAAGAAGGATGGATCGATAAGGCTCTGTATCGACTATCGAGAGTTGAACCAAGTGGCAATTAAGAATAGATATCTATTGCCAAGGATTAACGACCTTTTCGATTAACTGAAGGGTGCGAAGTGTTTTTCCAAGATATATTTATGAACGGGATATCATCAGTTGAAAGTACGAAAGGAGGACATACCAAAGACGGCATTCCGAACCCACTACGAACATTTCAAATTTCTTGTGATGTCATTCGGGTTGACAAATGCTCTGGCAGCATTCATAAACTTGATGAACCGAGTATTCAAACCATACCTAGATAAGTTTGTAGTAGTATTTATCGATGACATTTTCATTTATTCAAAGACTAAGAAAGAGCACGTCGAACATCTGAAGATGGTACTGCAAGCATTAAGAAGGGAAAAGATGTACTCAAAATTTTCGAAATGTGAATTTTGGATGGAGAAGGTTCAATTTTTAGGACACGTGATAGATCAAAATGGGATTTAAGTGGATCCTGCAAAAGTTGAGGCGGTAAGTAACTGGGAACAAACAAAGACACCAACAGAAGTAAGAAGTTTCTTAGGGTTAGCCGGATAGTATCGAAGATTTATCCAAGATTTTTGTAAGATAGCGACCCCGCTAACTAATCTTATAAGGAAGATGGTGAAGTTCGTGTGGGCAGACAAATGCGAAGAGAGTTTCCAAGAGTTGAAGAAGAGGTTGGGCGAGGCGCCTATATTATCATTACCAGATGATACCGGAGGATTTGTGGTGTATAGTGATGCGTCGCACAGAGGACTTGGCTGTATGCTAATGCAACATGGCAAGGTCATTGCGTATGCGTCGTGACAGTTGAAAGATTTTGAAAAACGATACCCTACCCATGACTTGGAGTTAGCGGTGGTAGTTTTTGCATTGAAGATTTAAAAGCATTACTTGTATGGAGGAAAATGTGAGATATACACGGACCACAAGAGTCTGAAATATATCTTCACACAGAAGAAGTTGAGCATGCGACAAAGAAGGTGGTTGGAATTAATCAAGGATTATGACTGCGAGATTCTTTATCACCCGGGAAAGGCTAACGTAGTAGCCGATGCTTTAAGTAGAAAAGGAAGGGAGAAATTGGTTAGATCAATAACTCAAGAGGAGTTAATAAAAGAGATGGAGAAATTGGAAATAGAAGTGAAGGGACCAGGAAAGTCTGAGGGAAGATTATTTGTGATGGAAGCGCACCCGACGTTATTAGATAGAATAAAGGAATCATAAGAAAGAGATGAAGAATGTGAGAAGATAATGAAGAGAATAGTAGAAAATGAAGAAGAAAAGTTCAAGATAGATAAGGAAGGTATATTAAGATTTGAGGGTCGAGTATGGGTGCCAGCTGTAACCAAACTGAGAGAGGAAATCTTACACGAGGCACATAATACGATATATTTTGTTCATCCAGGAGGCACAAAAATGTACCGGAATCTTCGACAATACTTTTGGTGGCCCAATATAAAGCGAGAGGTGGCAAAATACGTCAGTAGATGTCTTACTTGCCTATGAGTCAAAGCAGAACACACCATTCCAAGTGGACTACTTCAACCGTTGGAAATGCCAGAGTGGAAATGGGAGTATATTACTATGGACTTCGTGGTTGGACTTCCGATTACACAGAAGGGTTATGATGCCATTTGGGTTATCGTGGACTGACTAACAAAGACAGTTCATTTTCTACCCATCAAGACCTGATTCAATCTCAATCAATTATCAAATTTATACGTAAAGGATATCGTATCGCGACATGGAGTGCCGATGTCGATTGTCTTTGATCAAGATTTGTGTTTGATGAGTGAGTTTTATACCCATAATTGAGTGCGTTTGAGCTTAATCTTTTGGATATTGTTAAGTGTTTATGTCTATTTATGCATGTTTTATGTTGTTTTGTAGGAATTGGGACAAACGTTACTTGGATCAACGTTTGGGGTGGCTAGATTTGCGTTTTCGGCTTGTCATTTACATAGCATCCACTTCAAATCCAATTTCAGCATTTCTACGGACCTTATTTCGAAACACTCAAAGAATGAAAGTTGTAGATATACGTCTCCTCTTTCTAGAACATCTTGAATCATGAAAATCAGAGTTCATATGAAGACGTTATGGCCATTTTCCCAAAGGACGTCAGAGCAGAAAATTCTGGAAAAGACCCCAGCGCTGGGGCGCCCAAACCAAGGCCATTTCCAGCTCCAGGGCGCTAGAAGGAAGTGTCGCAGCACCGTGCCCAGCGCCGGGGCGCTGGGGAAGGGTCTGGTCAAGCTTAGACGCGTTTTGGGGCGAATTTTGACACTTTTCTGACTCCAAATTGGATTGGGTTTGTTCCTAAGCTAAAAATTAGACTTGTAACCTATAAATACATGATGTAAGGCATAAAATAAAGGGGGATTACATAGATTAGATTAGAGATACACTCCATTAGATTAGAACATAAATCCTAGTTCTTATTAGTTTTGGAGATTGAAGCAACTTGGAGATCATTGAAGATCAAGAGCAGGAACAAGAGGGGAGCATCAGATTTGCTGACAACAGATTCTATTCTCTTCTCTTATCATACTTTTATCTTTTAATGTCTATTCAGTTGTGGATTCTTGATTTTAATTCAATGACTATGAACTAATTCTTTTATTAAGACTACAATTGAACCTTTTATGTCTATAAATTAGTTATTCAATTTATTCCAATTATTTATGTTAAAGTGAATTGTTTATCTTGTCTTGTGGTTATTGCTTAATTATTTGATCAATAATTACCTTGTTACTCTAGAAGGAATTGAAAGAGGAATTCTAGGGTTAGAACTGGGCATGATAACATGTGACTTAGTTATTTGCATGACGAATAATTAGGTTCGTGAATTGAATGGAAATATCTGTTTAGCACCTGTTCTGAGAATACCATCTGGTTCGGAGAGATATGTCATTTAAAGTGATGCTTCAAGCAGAGGTTTAGGATGTGTTCTCATGCAACATGGGAAAGTCATAGCCTTTGCCTCATGACAACTCAAAGAATATAAGAGAAATTATCATACTCATGATCTAGAGTTGGCAGCTGTCGTTTTCGCACTTAAAATCTGGAGGCATTACCTGTATGGGGAGAAAGTGGAGATCTATACAAATCATAGAAGCCTCAAATATTTCTTCACCCAAAAGGAACTCAACATGCGGCAACGATGTTGGCTCGAGCTGTTGAAAGATTATGATCATACCATTCAATACTATCCTGGAAAAACGAACGTGGTAGCTAACGCACTGAGTAGAAGATCATATACGGGTACGAGTGCGATATTGTCAATGGAAAGGCCCATTTGGTATGACTTACAAAGGATGAAGATAGAGATAAAGACTCCAAGGACCCACATGATGATGGCAAATATATGAGTAGAACCGACTTTAATTGATAAAGTTAAAGTTGCTCAAGCTACAGACCTGGAGCTGATGCATATGAAGAAGAAAGTGCAAGAAGGTGCTATTCCAAAAGCAAGAATTGATGAAAAAGGAATACTTTGAGTAAACTCCAGACTTTGTGTTCCTAACGACCCTGATTTAAAGTATAAAATTATGATGGAGGCGCACAACACACCGTTTGTAATCCATCCCGGGAGTACCAAAATGTATCATGATATTCAACATACATTTTGGTGGAGCAATATGAAGAGAGAGATAGCAAAGTTTATCTGAAGGTGTTTAACGTGTCAACGTGTCAAGGCGGAGCATCAAGTGCCAAAAGGTCCATTGCAACCACTTGAATTTCCAAAATGGAAGTAGGAGCACATTACCATGGATTTTGTTACAGGTCTTCCCAAGGTTTTTCAAGGCATAGATGCGATTTGGGTCATTAATGATAGATTGACCAAGTCTGCTCATTTCTTACCTATACAAGAAACTTATTCACTTGAACGTCTTGGTCGCATTTACATAAATGAGATTTTAAGACTGCATGGTATGCCAGTATCCATAGTTTCTGATCGAGACCCAAGATTCACTTCACGATTTTGGGTTAATTTTCAAAAAACTATGGGCACAGATTTAAGATTTAGTTCGGCATATCATCGTCAAACGGACAAGCAGTCGGAGAGGACTATTCACACTCTTGAAGATCTATTAAGACTCTGTGTCATTGACTTCAAAGGAAGTTGGGATAAGTTTTTGCCATTGGAGGAATTTTCCTACAACAATAGTTATCAAACAAGTATTGGTATGGCTCCATTTGAGGTGTTGTATGGACACAAGTATCGTTCTCCAGTATGTTGGGACGAGGTGGGTGAAGCAACATTGTTGGACCAGAATTGGTACGCATGACAATAGAAATGATTCAAATGATCTGACAACGTATAAAAACTTCAAAAGATCGACAAAAGAGTTATGTTGATCTTCATCGAAAGGACGTGGAATTCAATCTTGGTGATCATGTGTTGTTACGAGTTGCTCCATGGAAAGGAGTTACGAGATTTGGAAAGAGAGGAAAGCTCAATCCTCAATTCATTGGCCCATTCAAAATCCTCGATCAAGTGGGAACTGTGGCTTATAGACTCGCCTTACCGCCAAGTATGTCTCATGTTCATAACGTTTTTCACATATCCATGTTACGTAAATATGTGGAAGACCCGAACCACATTATTGGGTTAGAACTGGACGAAATAGCAGAAGATTTAAAGTATTAAGAGGTACCTTTCAAAATCTTGGATAAGAAGGAACATATTCTACGCTCCAAGGTTATACCTCAAGTCAAAGTTTTGTGGAGAAACCACGATGTTGAGGAAATGACCTGGGAGTTAGAATCTGAAATGAAATCAAGGTATCCTCACCTCTTCGACATACCATGTACGTACCCCAATTTCGAGGACAAAATTTCAAAAGAAGGGGAGGTTGTAAGACCCCAACTTTCATAAATAAAGATTATTTTTCTCTAAATATCATTTTGACTATTATGGTGTGGATTTAATATAATGTTATAGTTGTGGGTAATATTTATAAATTTTGCAAAGTAAGCAAGTTGTTATAAAATATTTGTTTGGTCGGGGAATATTCGTACGATGGCACAATCATTGGTGGACCCCACAATAGAATTATTGTCGGAGTTAGAAAATGACAGAATTATCTTTTTATAAAAATAACGACGAAATTTTTACCGTTAACTGTTGAAATACCCGATGATAAAAGTACAGTAATACGCGTGGTTGCATAGTAGCACACAGTATTGACTATTGATGCTTACGTGAGAAGTCACTCAGTTATACCCAATTATTGCTACAGTAATTACTGCATAGTATCTCACGTTATTGATTCAATTATTGTCACAGTATCATCTGCACAATATTTTATATTATTAAATCAATAGTTGAGACGATAAAGTTATTCATATTATTATTTGCATTATTGACGATGTCTAGAGAGTTTTGTCGAGAAAAGGGGTTTGATCACCTAATTGCGCGCCAATAAGGAGAAGTCCTTATCGGAATGCCCCCTCTTTCCTGGGAATGATCTGGTTGTCAATATTGTGAGTTATAATATTAATGATGAATAATTGTTGAAAGATAAAAAAATGTGTTGATTGAAGATAAAATGATTTGTGGTAAATATTTATTCAATCTTTGATATAAATAAGAAGTCTGTTATGAGACGTTTGTTGTAAGTTTGATTTATTCTATGGGGCCCATATGTCATCATCTAAGAGTCACTTTCGCCAATAATACTTGCCTTTACCAGACGTCAAACCAATTGTCGTTTCACATTACAGACGTCGAACCACTTGTCGTTTCACATTACAAGCGTCAAACCAATTATCGTTTCACATTATAGGTGTCGAACCAATTGTCGTTTCACATTACAAGCGTCCAACCACTTGTTGTTTCACATTACAGGCGTCAAACAACTTGTTGTTTCACATTATAGGCATCAAATAACTTTTCTTTTCACATCACCAGCCGTCAAGCAACTTGCCATTTCACATTACAAGGGCTAAACTAGAAATCTTCTATAAATAGAAGCTTATTTCTTCTTTCATTCTCACCAATTCACTACGACTCACAAGAGAATTCTATAAAGAGGGAATTAGAGAGAAATAAGAAGAGTATTATGTTACTACACTATTACAGTATCCAATCTCCTATTAAGGTAAGGGGTATTATTACTTTCGTATTCGTAAGTTATATTATTCTTGTTCAATATTCGTAAGAAATAATATTTTCTTCCATACTCTATAGTATGTAAGTAATATTATTCTGTTTCAAATTCCCAATTCTACACTTATGTTGATAAGTATTGCTTCTATACTCCATGAAATTAGTAGAATATCCTTGATATTTGCGCTTCATCCAGTATCTTTTCAGGTAAATATTATTCTGAGCATTCTTGATAATTTTTAATCTTTTCATGTCTGGGTACTATTCATGGGTTACTATTCCCGAAGTACTATTCATGGGGTACTATTTACTCGAGTACTATTCACTCGGGGTACTATTCATGACAAAAAAAATTGATTTCTTTTCGGTCCAAATCATTTTTGATACAATATTATTCTTGAATTTTACTCCATAAAGCAGTATCATGTTGACAATTTGGACATTATTGAATTCTGGATAAATTGAATTATAAATCTTTAAAATTTATCATTTGATTTCATTTAATTGAATTCTTATATCATTGTCATCATCCTCATGCTTATATTGTGATGAAAGTCATCTTTGGCCGTAGTGCATAGATGGACTGTTGATTGGTATGATTATGATAAGGGATTTTTCGGTATAATCATGACCCGTAATGTTACAAATGATATGGTAAAAGTCATCATTGGCCCGTAGTGCATTGATGGACAGTTGTTGGCATGATCATGACCATTAGTGAAAACATGAATATCTTTGGCCCGTAGTGCATGGATAATTCGTGGTCGTGATACTAATGAATATCCTTGGTCTGTAGTGCAGGGATGATTTGATGATGTGGTTTATTTATTTAGTTGAGTCTCAATGATAAAATTGATGATAAACTTTTAAATCATAGAAGATAGTAGATATTATGCTCTACTTGACTCTTCTAATGGATTGCTTGTTCTGCTGCAATTAAACTTGATGTTTATTGTATTTTATCAGTTTAACATTGTTGAAGGCTAACGATAATTTCTTTTGCACTATCTTAGTCATAATATTTCTTACTGGGCTAGTTGAGCTCACCCTTTTGCTTTCAATATTCTCTTCAGGAAATGAGAACGTAGCCGGGACTAGTCGGTGAATGGAGTGACGATTTGTGATGGTTGTTTTAGTAGTCCTCACTATTTAGTGTGATAATAAATGTAATGAGGACTCCTTTTTGAGTTTTAATACTGTCTATTGGACAATATTCATGTAAAAACTCTCAGCTACGCTTTGTCGTATTGTAGAAATGAAGTTTGTATTTGTATTCTGTACCATGTATTTGGCGACTTAGAATGGGTGATGTATACATATTTTGGGGGTGTCACACATAACCTTAAGAAAAGTTAAAGAAGTAAAAGATGAAGTTAACCCTAAAAATTCATTAAATGTGATATGTGTTTTATTTATTCTACTGACGTATATTAATCAAACTAAATTGTTTTGTTGTAGATGTCAAGAGAAAACGAAATGTATAGGAATATACATGTAGTAAGTGAGGAATCGATGAACCAAATAGAGATCTTACCGACCCCTATAGCAGAAGAGCCCGAAGTGGTTATGATCGAGTCTGGAGACTAGGAAGACTTATACCTCATGTCCATGTTAGATGGCATATCGGAGGAGGAGGTGGAGGCAGTGTCCTTTAACATCGTAGCACCTGCAGAAGAGGTGAATCCATAGGAGACAATGAAAACCTTGTTCATGGCCTTATTGGATAGAAATATCCAGCTGGGGAAAGAAGTCAGGGAACTCAAAGAGGAGGTCCAGGAAATCCTGGAAGATAAGAAGAGCATGGAGTCTATGTGGGAGGAGGAACATGATGAACGTGTTTTGGCGAAGGACAGGGTCCATGAGCTGAAACTGGAGGCCTTTGAGCTCACGCAGGAGCTAAAGGTCAAGAAGCAGAAGATAGGGAGGATGTCCTATATGAAGGAGTTCTCACGCGGATTTCCAGCAGCAGGTAGCTGGGTATCCGATAGAGGCAGGGCAGACTCGCATCCAATCAGCCGAGATATTATTTACAGTCTTGCCAACATAGATTTTAAGAATGCCATAAGGCAGATGTAACCTAGTAGTAGCTAGAGTAGAGTTAGATATGTACATATGTTGTATCTAGTAGTGACGTAAAACCCTCTTTTGTATATCAAAGGGTAGTCTTTTGTAAATCCCAATTTTTGGAAAGCAATTGCGGGATAGTAATGTAATCAGGCAAGGCGGTGTAATGACGAATGTTGTAGTATTATACTACAAGAAAGTAAATTAATATAGGCCTTTTTATGGAATATATTGTGCAATGAGTTGAAGTTATTGTTTAATAATGAATTATAACTAACTAACAAGAAAGAAGTAATAATGACGTGTTGTTTATCTTAACAGCAAAATGTCGCCAAGAAGGAGACAAAGAAATCAAGATGCTAATGTTAATCAACCGGAGGGGGGGTCCGGTTAATCCGATGTAGGAGTTCGTTAACCTTTTAATGGCTGCTTTTAATAGGAATGGGGCTAATATACCCGTACATCTTGTAGTAGTACGAGCTACTACTTTTAAGGATTTTAAAGAGTGTTGGTCCGCCGGAGTTCAAGGGAACTACGGACCCGATAGAAGCCCATACTTGGATAAAAGAAATAGAGAAGGCATTTGTTATTGCAAATGTTGATGAGGGGCAAAAGGTTGCTTTTGCCACCTATATGATGAAGGGAGAGGCCAATTTCTGGTGGAAGGCTAACCATGCTAGGGTCGGTATAGAAAATCTTATGTGGACACGGTTCAAGGAGATTTTCTTCGAGAACTACTTTCCCACGAGTATGTAGGGGAGGATGGATATGCAGTTTCTGGAGTTGAAATAAGGGGAAATGATAGTTCCCCAATATGCTGCCAAATTCAATGAATTGGTGTGGTTTGCTCCACATCAGGTGGACACCGAGGTGAGAAAGGCTAGGAGGTTTGAGTAAGGCTTGAAACCTGGATTTATAGCCGAATATCTGTGTTCCAAAGTAATTCTTTTGGGACCATACTGGAGAAGGCAATAATAGCCGAAGGAGATAACGAGGCTCTAAGCCAATACCACAAGGAGAAAAAGAACAAGGGAAAGGTAGACGGGGGAGTAAAGCTCGAGGGAGCCAATGGTAGTGGCGAAGGCCAGAAGAGGAAGGAATTTAACTCTGGGAATACTAGAGTAAAGCAAGGGGATCCTAAGAGAAGGATGGAGGCGTGCAAGAACTGGGGGAAGACTCACTTAGGAGTCTGTATCAAGGGAAGGCCATATGTTACAACTGTGGACAGGAGGGGCACATTTTGCCTAACTGTCCAAGTCCAAAGAAAAATCATGGATGCTTCGTGTGTGGATCAACCGATCACATGGCGAAGAACTTCCCTAAGAAGGGGACGGACGAGGATAAAGGTGCTAATAGCGGTAAGTTAGCTATTGGTGGTCCAGTACAGACAGGTAGGCCGATGGCCCACACCTTTAACATGACGGTCCAAGATGCAGTTGCATACGTGGATTTAGTTGCAGGTATTATCCCGAGTAACGACATAAATGCTTACGTGTTATTTGACTCGGGTGCTACTTGTTCGTTCATAGCATGTGATTTTGCTAGACGTTTAGGTTTACTTCCCGAAAGATTGCATGTACCTTTGAATATCAAGGTAGTGAACGAAGAAATAATTCCTGTTAAAAATATCCATAGGAGTTGTTGCGTAGATATACGAGGTTGTAAATTATCGGTAGATTTGATACCGATAAAGTTGGGAGAATTTGATGTAATTCTCGTAATGGATTGGTTGTTTAACCATGGTGCAATAATAGATTGCCAGAAGAAATGTATAAACATTAGAACGATGAGACAGCCTCATGTAGTGTTTTATAGTAATAAATCATCGGGATGTTCGTGTTATCTTACCATGACACAAATTAGGAAATTGTTGAGGAAGGGATGTGTAGGCTATTTGTGCCATGTTGTTGATACCCAGAGATTCGGGGAAACTATGGAACAAATACCTATAGTGAAAGAATTCATGAATGTATTTCCAAGTGAATTACCGGGTCTTTCACCGAATAGGGAGACCGAATTTGTGATAAACATTATGCCAGGAGCGGCACCAGTTTCCAGGGCACCATACCGTATGGCGCCAGTGGAGGTGAAGGAGTTGATGGTACAGTTACAAGAACTGTTGGACAAAAAGTACATACAACCGAGTGTTTCATCGTGGGGAGCACTGGTACTGTTTGTGAAAAAGAAGGACGGATCGTTAAGACTTTGTATCGACTACCGAGAGTTGAACAAGTTAACGATAAAGAATAAATACCCATTTCTCAGGATCGATGATCTCTTTAATCAGTTAAAAGGGGAAAAGTATTTTTCTAAGATAGATTTGCGAACTGGGTATCATCAGTTGAAGGTTAGGAGCAAAGATGTACCTAAGACATCATTCAAGACTCGTTACGGCCATTATGAGTTTCTGGTGATGTCATTTGGGTTAACTAATGCACTAGCTGCATTTATGGATATGATGAACAGAGTGTTCAAATAATACTTGGACAAGTTAATCGTTGTGTTTATCGATGATATTCTAGTCTATTCTAAGATGCCAGAAGACTATGCTGAACACCTAAGAATAGTTCCGGAGACACTAAAGAATGAGAAGTTGTATGAGAAATTCACTAACTGTGAATTTTGGCTGGAAAGGGTACAGTTTTTGGGTCATGTTATCGACCATGAGGGGACTTCAGTAGAACCAACGAAGGTGGAAGCAGTGATGAGTTGGGAAAAGCCGAAAACATAGACTGAGGTGCGGAGTTTCCTAAGGTTAGCGGGATACTATCAGATATTTATTCAAGACTTTTCAAAGATAGCTACTCTGTTGACTAACTTAACAAAGAAGATGATGAAGTACGTATGGACAGAGAAATGTGAGGACAGTTTTAAAGAACTGAAGAAAAGGTTGAGTGAAGCACCTATGTTGTCTTTACCCGACAATACATGAAATTTTGTAGTTTATAGCGATGCTTCACATGGAGGAATTGGTTGCGTGCTCATGCAGCATGGCAAGGTCATTGAATATGCATCACGGCAGTTGAAGGATTATGATAAAGTTTATCCTACTCATGATCTGGAACTGGCTGCGGTAGTGTTTTCCTTGAAGATATAGAGGCATTATTTATATGGGGAGAAATGTGAGATATGCACGGACCATAAGAGTCTAAAATATATCTTCACACAGAAGGAGTTGAATATGAGACAAAGGAGATGGCGGGAGTTGATAAAGGATTACGATTGTGAAATCCTGTATCACCCCGAAAAAGCCAATGTAG
Organism: Panax ginseng; assembly: GCA_020205605.1. Classification (NCBI taxonomy): domain Eukaryota; kingdom Viridiplantae; phylum Streptophyta; class Magnoliopsida; order Apiales; family Araliaceae; genus Panax; species Panax ginseng. Next base: position 41,960,398 of record CM035136.1, read on the forward strand.
TAGCCGATGCTTTGAGTAGGAAGGGTCGGGAAAAGTTGTCTATGTTAACGGCTCAAAATGAGTTAATAATAGAGATGGCTTGGATGGAGTTGGAGGTGAAGTTATCGAGTGAATCAGGTCAGAGACTTTTTACAACGGAGATTCAATCTACCATTGTAGAGAGAGTCAAGGAGGTACAACTCCAAACTGAGGAGTGTGACCAGATGAAAAAGCGGTTAACCGATGAAAAAGATTTAAAGTATAGTCTTGATAAGGAGGGATTATTAAGATTTGAAGGAAGAATTTGGGTTCCAAATGAGACAGAATTAAAGGAGCAAGTGTTACAAGAAGCTCATAGTTTGAGGTACTCGATTCATCCTGGTAGTACTAAGATGTATCAAGACCTTCGATAGAGTTTTTGGTGGCCGAACATGAAGCGAGAGATAGCAGAATACGTTAGTAGGTGCTTGACTTGTCAAAAAGTTAAGGTCAAACATCAAAGACCAAGTGGCTTGTTACAGTCATTGGAAATTCCGGAGTGGAAGTGGGAGCATATCACGATGGACTTTGTGGTGGGACTTCCAATTACTCAGAAAGGGTATGACGCGATTTGGGTAATAGTGGACCGGTTGACAAAGTCGGCTCACTTTTTGGCAATAAGGGTTAAGTATAACTTAGACCAGTTAGCTAAACTTTATGTTAAGGAAGTCATTTCTAGACATGGGGTACCAGTTTTGATTGTGTCAGATCGTGATCCACGATTCATGTCAAACTTTTGGAGGAGTCTACAAGAACAGATGGGAACGCAGCTGAAGTTGAGTACGACTTATCATCCCTAAACTGATGGGCAGAGCGAGAGAACAATTCAGACGCTAGAAGATATGTTGATATATTACGTCATGGATTTCAAGGGTAGTTGGGATGATCATCTACCATTAGCTGAGTTTGTGTATAACAATAGTTATCATGCGAGCATAGGCATGCCGCCTTACGAAGCTATATACAGACGGAAATGCAGAACACCATTGTGTTGGGATGAAGTGGGAGAATGCCGAATTCTAGGACCTGAATTGGTGCAGCAGACAGAGGATATAGTGAGACTAATAAGGATGCGTCTCGTGGCAGCGCAAGACAGACAGAAGAAATATACAGATTCGCATCGAGTGAATAGAGAATTTAAAGTAGGCTCGTACGTATTTCCAAAGGTATCTCCCTGGAAATGAAAGATACGCTTTAGAAAGAAGGGAAAGTTAAGTCCAAGGTTTATAAGACATTTTGAAATATTGAAAAGAGTAGGAGAGGTAGCCTACGTGGTAGCGTTACCTCCAGACTTATAAAGAATACATAATGTGTTCCATGTTTCTGTGTTACGTCCTTATAAGCCAGATTATAAGCACGTGATAGAATATGAACCTATTCATATCGAGAAGGACTTGACGTATGAAGAAGTGCATATTCAAATTATTAATAGAAAAGAGCAAGTTCTGAGGAACAAAGTTATACCTTCGGTAAAGGTGTTATGGAAGAACCACGATGCCGAAGAAGCAACGTGGGAACTTGAACAAAAGATAAAGAAGAATTACCCTCAGCTATTTGTTTAATATAATACGAGATTCTGGGGGCAGAATCCTTATAAGGGGGGAAGGATGTAACGACCGAGAAATTCGAATTTATTATAAAATAATTTTATTTAATTAAATAATGAATAAAATTATATTATATGTTATTATTGCGTGTTAGTAAGATGAAGGTTGTTCTATAACCTAAATATATCGGAATGTCGTAGTATTTTGGCTACGTGAGGGAATTAAAGTGTTTGAATTTCCAAGACGAAAATAAAAGCTTTTCGAGATATTTTCTGAAAAACACTATTCACGAATTTCTGCTCGGGAATTATTTTTGAACTTTCTGAGAAATACGTAACGATAGAATTATGAGTAAGGATGGAATATGTAATAATAATTCAAGTATGGCTAATGCAGTTTTTCGCCTGCGTACTAAATTTTAAATGGTTAAGGAACGTAAAGACTTGTTTAAAGGAGGATCGCATAATAGCAATTATTATACGAAGTAATGAATATGAGTATGATATGAAGTATCATACGAGTATATGTGAATGATGGTATATCGTATATGATGAATGAGTATACGAGTTAGCATACGAGAAGAATACGTAGATAATACGTTATAAGAATTAAGCAAGTGTATTGGACTTGTAGGATTTGGTAGGAATGGTACAAGCCCAAGTGTAGGAAATGTTAAGGCCCAATGTTGGAAAATGCAAGCCCAACGATTAAGTAAAGTTATTAAGCTTAAAACCTAAATTAAGAATCGGATCCGTGGATTGAACCGATGGATAAGGAAAACCTATGGGGCAACCCATATGGGTCCCATGGATCACATGGCATCAGCTTGGTGACCAAGTAAAGTGGTTTTATTTGGTGACCAATGATGAATAGTAAGGAGGTGAAATAAGGAGGTGGGATGGCCTAAATATCCATTATACCCTCACTTTGGAATTTCTATATAAAGAAGAGTTGCTAGATCATTTGTGTCTTGTAATTTTTCACTAACAACTTATAACTTATTTTCTTGAGAGAAAAAGCAAGAAAGCTAGTCTTTGTATTTCAAGTAGAAAAGAAGAAGAACCAAGTTGGATCAACAAGGGTAAGCACCTTTAGACCATTAGTCTTCCCTTTCTTCAATATTAGTTTGTTAGAGAAGTTTGGATGGATAGAACATGTATGTTAAGAAGTGATAGGAATGATAATTAATGGACTTAAACCTTAATAAGTTATGTGTAATGAAATTCATACTTATATAAGTTATGAACTAATGAAGAACATGTAAGAATTTGTCATATAAATGATTTAATGAAATATTTTTGGTTAGTATGTTAGTATGATGGAATGAGTCCATTTTGAACGATGTAAAAATCTCAAGTAACGAAGTTATGCCAAAATTTATGAGATTAGATAATAATCGTTGAAATTGTTAAATTCTCGGAATGGAAGTCAAAAGTTAGCTTTGAACTTAGAAACATTGGTATTATACATACGCCAAGCGTTCGACGAAACGTCCAAGTGAGAAAGTTGGGGAATTTAGTTTGAATTGATACACCATGGCTTTGAAGACACCAGTCAAGCGTTAACGGGGTGAAGGATCCTCACCACCCACACAGAGTTTTGATAAGAGGAAATTTTTCAATGATGCAGCGGCGGACAAATTTGACTACTTAGCCCCGAATGCAATGACACCCGAGCGAGGATTGAGGCCAGAATCATTTGACGGGCATATGCGGCGATAGATTCATGAGCAGGGTTGGGATTCATTCATGGACCTTGCGATTGTGACAGTAGTTAAGGAATTCTATTCGAATACGAAAGATAAGGCTTCATTCATCGCATTCATACGAGGAAAGCAAGTGCCATTTAGTCCAAAGGCGATCAATGAATCCTATAATGTGAGGGCCCCAGCCATATGCTAGTATGCACAGTTGCAAGACAACAATCCCGATTATGACCAAATTCTAACTGAGATTTTAAAGCCCGGTATGACATAGGTCAAAGGGAAGAAAGGCATGAACATTGTTTATGAGCAAAGACTTAAGCTTATATGGAAAGATTTGATATGCTTTTCTCTGTGCAAAGTTGTTTTTGTCCCAACACACGAGCGAGGTTACAAGGGAGAAGGTTTTGCTGCTATATTCAATAGTGAAGGACTTTGACATCAACATCGAAGAAATCATCATCTTTTCCATCTGATGTTGTCTACGAGGCCCATTTTCTGGGGGATTGCCTCACCCATCACTTATTTGCAGACTATGTCATCAGTCATGAATGAGATGGATGGTAGATGAGCCTGTGTAGCAACCCCTACATTTGCTAGACCCGCGACTAATTGCAAGATATTCAATCTGGCCAGGGGGCGAATCACATCCTCGTGGGCTGGGTTTTGTATTTCCAGATGCTCCAGAGGAGGAGGAGGCTGAAGCAAGTTCAGAGGATGATGAGTTTAGGTCTGATGAGATGTCTGAGGGTGACAATGATGTTGCGTCTGGTGCTTCTAGGCCGAGCAAATACATGTTCAGTACCCAATTTCAGAGCTTGCAGCGCCACATAGATGCCAAAGACAAACTTAAAGATTGGAAACTTAAAAGGATTACAGCACGGTAAGACCACGCCTCTTCCACTTAAAACGTGTTCAACGCATCTTTGGAAAATGCATTCGCTCGTCTGAACCCTGCTGCTGCAGAACCGTTCCAGTTCCTCATTCCACAGCCACTGCATGCATATCCACCTTCAGACTCGGATGTCGAGGAGGTGCCACCTCCTGCCTAGCTAATTCAGGGAAGTCCTTTGTACTTTATTTCTATATATTTAACAATGAGGACATTGTTAGTTTTAAGTTTGGGGGATGTTTAGTTTTGTTATGTGCATGTGTAGTTGTGCATGTGTTAATGTAGTTTTTGCATTGTTAGTTCATTTTAGTTTAATTTTGCATTGCATGTTAGTTGACTATGTTAGTATAGTTTTAGTTTTTGTGAATAGTTTGGTAAATAATTCTACGTTTTGAGTTATATTTAAAAAAAATTGAAAAATGGAAATCGCAAAAATAGTAAGTTAACATTCAATGTTTATGTGTTGTATTTAGTTAATATTTGCATGATTCCAACTTGTTAGATAGTTGAAGTTAATTTGGCCAATGATGAGATTGGAATTGCATAGACAAGAATTGGTATTGATAGCCAGGGCTTAGATGTAATTTCATATTTTGACATAATTTTTTGCCTGTTTGAAACTGATATAATCAGGATAGCACAATAAGATGACTATGTTGACTGACTTAGTTTAAATATACACATAATTAACTTCTTAAGGAGAATTGAGATTTATTTAAAGAAATTCAGTGAATTAGTGGTGAAGGCTAAGATTAGGCAGAAACCTAAGTTTGGGGGAAGATATGAGATCTATTTGAAAAAGAAAGAAAAAAATAAAAAAAGTATGAATAAACACCGTGGATAGTTTAGTTATGTGGCTTTTGTTACTTGAGTAAGTATGCCCGAGGGGATGTCTTTACACCCAGCGCCCTAAAGCCATCTGGTTTGGGAATCGTTAGTCGAAAGCTTGTTAATGGGTAGCACTGAAAAGCCTAAGAGGACAAGACATTGCACAATCATGAGTAAAATAAGTGAAATACGGGAAAAGGAGCGAAAAGCCCCGTAAGTGAATAAGAAAGCAAAAATATATTCCATATTAACTTCTAAATTTGGTATCTGTTGAGTTTTTGTTGGATCTTCACTTGTTTATGGATTTCTTGATGTTAAACTATTTTACTCCTTTAAAGAAGCATATTATGTGTTTTATTTGGTTAAATTCAGTTAATATGGTTGTTGAGCACACACGCACTATGTCAGTAATAACAGGGATTGATTTGGCAATTGATATGAGGTTATTAATTGAAATGTTTTGGGAAGATTTATTGTTTATGTCTACTATGATTTCTCTGAGGTAATTTGATTAGACTATGTATTGTCTTATAGTTGGACTTGTAGGCATGTTGTTAGTTGCATTGCATTGCATTTTGTTGTGCTTGAAGACACGCACTATCTAATTTGGGGGGAATTTGATGAGTGGGTTTCATACCTATGAATTGGATACTTTTCAGACTTAAACGGTTGTTAATCCGTATGTTTTAGTATTATTTTACGTGTGTTTGTGTTGCAGATTTATTTTGTGTCGGCTAAGGCTAGGTGTGATTGGCAAGGCAGGAAATTAGCCCGTCAGGGCGGGGGTTTAGAGTATTAAGTAACCCACCAGGGCGGGGGTACACATCATCACCATACTTGATACCGTACGGCTGGGTTCAAGAGGAAAAAGCTCGCTTCGCCTAAAGGGTGCGTGATGTAAAAGAAGTCTTTCGATGTAATTATACTTCTGATGTTGCAAAGCTTGTGGACTTTGTACGTGATTGGGACTAGAAAAGAAGCGTATTCTGTTATAGAAAGAGAGATATCATTAACTACAACCATCATTACAACTAACAAACCCTAGATTTTGAGAAATTTTAGAGGAATTGACGCAAGGAACATGAAGATTTCAGAGTGAATTGAAGCAAAGGGTGGTTCTATTTACTATTTTTTTTCTTCAATTTCAGTTTTGTAATCAGGATGCTTAATTATTTGATCTTTTCTATTTTTAATTCATTAGCTATGAACTAAATTCTCTTATTAAGCCTATGATGGAACTTATTGTGTAATGAGGATTGTTATGCTTGAAGTTTAATTTAATGATGCAATTTTTAGTTCATCTATTATGGTTTGTGCGTAATTTATGAGTTGTTTGATCACCAATTCTTTGTGAACTTATATGAACTCAAGAGATGATGTAACGCCCCTAAATTCAGGTACTTAAAACCCGAACTCGGTGCTTCACGATACCATTTCTATGAGCGGAATAATACTAATAATAATAACAATAATATAAAAATCCAACTTAACTTACATTTATCAGAGTCTAATCCCAATTACGCAACCTTTACTATAATTCTTTACATGATATATAATACATATCATTGTTTATATATTGTCTAACTATTACAAAAGATACCATTAAACATGTTACATTTGCTTTTCCTTTTCACTTGTTCTTCTCGAACCTTGGGTTGATCATGCCTAGCCGAAAAACATTTAATTTAAGGCAAGAATGAGCATTTGGGTGCCCAAAGAAGTAATAAAATTATAAATATAATTAGTGAAAGAAATAAATATTTTCTTTGTACATCACTTCTACAACAAATTTATAGTTGTGAAGTAAACTGAACCGATAATAATAACATAACAATTCTATCTCAAATTTTTGAAACTACGTATAGATCATATATATATATGGGGTAGTCGACATACTATGAACATTTTTTTAAATTTTTCGATAAGGTTTAGCAGAACTTCATCTGCAAACCGTCATAACTTACGGGCGCGAGGGTGATCATCCCAATGAGCCATGTATTGATCAATACTACATTACAAGAACGATAGGATAGTTCACTCTATCGCTTGCCATAGAGATAAAAGTTTTCCCGTGATCGGGATGTTCATACTTAGACTGGAATCCGAATCAAAACAATTTGATTGGATACAAAAAGGTTTTAACTTATTCAACGATATTTCTGAATATGTGTCTAGCTGGGTCAAATAGCTTAGACGGCTTTATATATATGTATATATATATATCAACATGTGATTAAATACAATGATTATCCAAGTGGGGACACTTGTATAACCATATATAGAAATTAACGAACAGAATATATATCTGAATTACCATATACTAACATGTTGATAAACAATGATCGGATATAGAATATATCACAATAGGGTTAATAATATAGCATAATAATAATATAATTCGAAACTTTTACTCATGTCCATTCAGATAAAGGAAATCCAAAGGTAAGATACGCATTCGATGCTACGCTTACGATTCAGTAACTTAGTTCTATCTTTATATAACACCTATCATTAATAAGATCATTAGATTCGATTAGAACAACATACAATAACACATAAGATCGCAATTCGCAACAAAGACATAACCTAATCACATTGTCACATATGTTTAACAACCATTAAATCACAAATAAACACATATCTAATCAAATTATCTAAGTCCAGATCAATTTTTAAAATATGTCGGTGTACCGACGGCTTTATCGAGAAATTATCGAGTCTAAGACTCTATCTTGTTGTTTAATATCCGTAAATATCAGTCATATTATTTTTAAACATTTATTATAATTTATCATGAATTTTCTAACACCGAAATCATTATTAAATGATTTAAATATTAAACAATTCTATTATCATTAATATTTAATTAATATTAAACCATTGCCAACATATCAATGTTATTTATAATAACTCGAAATATTTTTAAAGTATTAATATTACACTTAAATAATTTTTAAAAGAATTAAAATCATTTTTAAATAATTATCATTAATATTAAAGTATTAATGTATTACTTGTCAAAATATTAAAAGTCCTTAATCATAACTCAAAATATTTTTAATTCATTTATATCCTTATTAAATAAATAAAACCATTTTAAAACTATTTATTTAATATAATCATTAAATAAACTTAATATTATTTATTATTGAATTAATATCATTAATATTAAATTACTAATAAAATTATCCTTTAAATATCAAAAGTTAAAATTTATAACATAAATATCTTTAAACACTTTATTTTCATTTTAAATGATTTTTATAATGATAAAATCATTTTAAAACTAATTTATTTAATATAATTATTAAATAAATCTAATATCATTAATATTAAAATATTAATATTTTCATGACAAAATATCAAAAGTTATATTTTATAACTTAAAATATTTTTATAACCTTTAAATCATTTTTCTATAATTCTTAAATCATTTATTCTATTTTTCTATAATTTATTTAATACATTTATTAAATAAATTAATTACCATTAATATTAATTAATTAATGAAATTTATCACAAAATATTAAAATTTATCAAAATAACTAAAATTATTTTCTTATACCATAATATAATTTTAAATTATTTTTCATGTATTAAAATTATTTTAAATAATTTATTTAATATTATAATTAAATAAATTAAATACTTTTAATATTCCAAAAATATTAAATATTTATGAAATATATTCAAAATAATTAAAAACTAATTTTTGGATTTTTAAATAATTTTTAAAACTGATTTTATAATTTTTAGGAATTTATTCTTATTTTTAAAGCATTTTTCGGAATTTAGGAAATTAAATTAAAAGAAACCGTCGCTGTAGCCTTTAGCGACGCTTTCTGTCGCTGTTGGTGTTCTTGAGGCTCAAGAACACTGACAGTCAGATATTGTAGTGCACGAACAAGGCTATGAGGTTTGACCATGGATTACTTTGACCATGGATTACCTACTTTAACCATGGATTACTTTTAATCTATGAGGTTTCTGGGCTTGATCTTGGTCAGATATTGTAGTGCACGAACAAGGCTACATGATTCAATAACAAACATGGCCAAACATCATAACATAAGTGAGATCCAAGCCCTGGAAAACCTGTCAGACACTGTTCTTCAATTTCTGGGTTTTCCAGAATTGAAGAACAGTCCATGCTAACACATTTGGCCTTCCACAACTTTCTATCCGTATGATGTTTTTGTGATTTAAAGGTTCTGGATTGTAGAAAACATGTACGACAACAGATTCATTGCACAAATACACTTTAACAACATAACAATCATGAGATTCATTAAATTAAACCATGTCGGAAGACATGGTCATCGCTTTTCAGGTTACCCGTAAAAACCGATCCCACGATCTTCTGCTTGGTTTGACCAATCCACTACTTATTTCCTGGTTATCATTTAAGTGGTTTAAGGCCATAAATATGTAGTCCACATAACATATTATGATTCCATTACAACAACAACAACAACAACAACAACAACAACAACAACAACAAAACAATAAACAGAAACGAGATCAAGGCTCAGAAAATTCGTGTCAAACGCTGTTCATACTTTCTGGGTTACCTAGAATTATACTCGGTCATGGTCGGTCAACCGACTTTGACTAATTATAACTCGAAATCTGGACATCTACTAACTATGATTCCAGTTCCAGAATAAAGTACTCATGTCAGTCTACACATACAAAGCTTAAAACAACAAAAACAATAAACAGGTAGAGATCTAAGGCCACTGACATTCGTTGTCAGAATACAAAATAATTTTTTTCCAGATTTTATAAAACATCAAATCCGAGCCTCTAGATGTTATGGATCTAACATCTAGCAACCCAAATCATCATTAGACACCTTATATAACATGTTTAAAAAAAAAAAATTTAACCTCTAACAACATAATTTTGGGCAGATTTCATGGCTAGGGTTTATACCTTCTGATGAACAATCTTTGATTCTGTGCTTCTGATTTGGTTATGGATTTCGTGGAGCTGGTATATATTTGGGACTGAAATGCTAATAAATTTCGTTGGTTTGAGTTAAGAGAAAAGGTTTGAGTGTTTGGAGAGAAATGAGCTTGTCAATGATTTTCTCTCTCTCCAATGCTATAAATACAAGGGCTAGATACATGTAATGCTGATATAGAGACTGATTTGCTGGAGTTTTAAGTCAAGGGAGTAGTTATATTAGGTCACCCACTCCTCCTATTTTCAAAACCTAGTTACTAGCCTCAATAATGCATAGAAGACTAATTTGGTCATTTGTATTTCTAATTTAATGGTATTCTTGTCATTTGGCAAACCCTTAGGGTTTAACCCTAAGGTTTAGTACATAGCATTTGTAGGATTTAGCAATTTAGAGTTTGCACAAAATAAAAAAATATATAAAAATAAATAAAAATTTTAGTTTCTAAAATTAGTAATTAGGGTTTTCTTAACTAAATTAGTTTTCTAATTACTTTATACAGGAACATTAGGGTTTAATAATGCTAATTATAATTAAGATCACTAATTTATCAATTAGAGCACCCATTTGATAATTAGGGTTAACAATTAATAAGGGTTAACAATTTGTAATTAGGGTCTCTAATCACATTAATTATGATCATTAGGGTTTCAGGTCCACTAATGAGCATTAAACATCCTATATTAGCAATTAGGGTTTCCCAGTTGGACAGTTAGGGTTCTTAAATATCGATTAGGGTTTAATTATAATTTAAATATTAGGGTTTCTAATATAAATATTAGTATTTCTAGAAATTTGATATTTCTAACTATTAATTAGGGTTTACCTAATTAATCATAAAATTATATAATACACACATAAATCGCATAACACAGTTATATAACAGTCTCGAACTCATAATTGAGTTTCAAATTAGGGTTTTTAAATTTAAAAATTTAGGTTTTAAATTATTAACTAGGGTTTTCCACATAATAATTAGAGTTTTCCTAATTAAAATTAAATGCTAATAATACATGTCATTATTCATATAACACAGTGACTTAACAGATTTTAAAGTCTTATTTGACTGCAAAACTAGGGTTTATCAGTAACACTAGGGTTTGGTCATAATACACCATAATTGACCAACCATTATCAGTCCACAAACATACAGTACATATTTATAGCATTGAAAAATCAAAATATAATATTATTATATTATTATTCTTATCCATTAATAAAAATCCAAAATTAGGGTTTGGATCCCATATCTGATTTATTCTTCATATATAACATTATTAATTAAGTTAAAATAATTAACTTAATTAATCTTGCATAAATTCATATAATAAAATAAATAATTATTATAATAATTCTAAAAATCATTTCATATATTATTTAAATAATATATAGTCATATTTTCATAGAAATAATTAATAAAACATTTCGCTATAAAATTAATTAATATAAGAATAAAGTTTATAATAGTCAAAAATTCTAAAATAAAATTATTTGTAAACATTCATGTAATAAATAAATTTTTATTTATTACATAATTACATACATACATTATCTTGTACAAATCCTCATCCTTAAAATAATAATAAAAAATTTATATGCAAAATTTCTGATTTGTTTATACAGAAAATATCGGGTTGTTACATTCACCCTCCCTTATAAAGATTTCGTCCCCGGAATCACCGTTTTAAAACCTATACATACCAGGGTACATAGCATACACAATCATTGCGAGTAGATCTCGATCAAAATTGATCGAACTGATCTTTAACTATTCAGCATAAAGCTTATCTATCTGCTTATACGGAAAATTTATTTCTAAACGAACTCAAATTCCTCCTTCAAAATAATTTATAAAATAATTTACTATATATAAGAAAATAATATATAAGAAATAAAAATTGTATTAAGTAATACTTGGAGTTGCATCCCCAGCTGCTACGGTTTCTTGAATGGTCATGTTGAAGACGCTTGCGGTTGATTTCGTTGGTTTGATTTGTTGATGTTGGTCCCGTTGTCGCCAATGTCCTACTACATTTTCCCGTATTCGCATTCCTTGCCTCCTTTCTCCTTCTTGGACAGTCTTCCACCTTATACTCCATTGATTCACACTTAAAACACACAGACTTACCATTTATCTCCTTTCCTTTTTATCGTATATGTGACAAAACTATCTTTTGCCCCTTCGTTATCCTAGCTATCACTAACGTTGCTACAGGTCCGTTGATCCTCTAAATCCTGATAGTACGAATGCCTTGAAGTCTTTGACATTTGTCGTTCGATTATCTAGCTGATCTTCCTACGACTGGTATTCCGTTCAGCATAACTTGATCGTCCATATTCGCAAAATTTTGTATCGGGTCAGGTTGTCTTCCAGCTTTGTTGACAGGTTCTTTTGCCCTTTAGTTTCGTTTTCGTCTTGGCGACATTTTCATAAATTATTCTTATTAACTTACATTCTAAACCTTATCATATACGCTTAAGATATAACATAAAACATTTTATTCGAATAATCACGTACTCAAAATATTAGATTTTGAAATTTTTGTTTTCTGCATTAACCAATACTCATATAATTAACTACTATCTGTATACCAACTTATTTAATTAATCCATCATAGACTCATATGCATAACACTTGTCATACCAAAGCACATACTGCTTTAAACATTCGTTAACCCTTTGTGACTCAAAAGTCGGGAATCGCTGCCACAACTTATATAAAATTTGAAAAATATTACCTTATACAAATATACCTATCATATACATAACATAGAATCATACCTATTCAAATAATAATAATATTACTTATTTCTTACTCCTCCACTAACGATCAATTGCTTAGTAATCTATATAGTTCCATTATCCTCAATAATCCATTCATACCTAACTACACCTAGTTCGTCCAACTTACCATACATTATGAGTTTAAAAACTCACCACAAACATATGAGTTTAAAAACTCGACATTAACCACATATTCTTTAACTATACTTTACCTATCAGTCATATTATCGTTTCAGGGTCCGGTACTATACTTTTCAAAATAACCACCTCATTGAGGTGGCTTTCATTGTGAGCCTCTATTTCAGCTATTGGCTTCGATATTGGCTCGATTATGGAGGTTGACTTCTTCTTTACGATCTGAGGGTATTCTAATTCTTTTCTATCTGACATCTACACAACTAAGTTATCCTGGTTATCAACTAATATATACACACAACTAATAATAGTTTTATATAAGTTATCTTTTCTTTGATCTGACGATGAATTTATTCAATTCATCTCCTTTTTAAACTCTGTATGAGTTATTTGAATTTTCAACGTTTCCCTCTGTTCTAAGGTTATAGTCTAAGGTCTAACCCACCTAAGGTTTCTAACCCTAAAGCTCTGATACCATGATGTGACGCCCCCAAATTCAGGTACTTCAAACCCGAACTCGGTGCTTCACGATACCATTTCTATGAGCGGAATAATACTAATAATAATAACAATAATATAAAAATCCAACTTAACTTACATTTATCATAATCTAATCCCAATTACGCAACTTTACTATAATTCTTTACATGATATATAATACATATCATTGTACATATATTGTCAAACTATTACAAAAGATACCATTAAACATGTTCATTTGCTTTCCTTTTCACTTGTTCTCATCTCGAACCTTGGTTGATCATGCCTAGTTGAAAACATTTAATTTAAAGCAAGAATGAGCAATTTGGGTGCCTTTGACAATTAATAACAATTATAAATATAATTAGGTGAAAGAAATAAATGTTTTTCTTTGTACATCACTTCTACAACGAATTTATAGTTGTGAAGTAACCTGAACAAATAATAATAACATAACAATTTATCTCAAATTTTTGAAACTACGTATAGATTATATATATATATATATATATATATATATATATATATATATATATAGGGTAGTCGACATACTATGAACATTGTTTTAAATTTTTAATAAGGTTTAGCAGAACTTCATCTGCAAACCGTCATAACCTACGGGCGCGAGGGTGATCATCCCAATGAGCCTTGTATTGATCAATACTACATTACAAGAACGATAGGATCGTTCACTCTGTCCACTCATGAAGCATATAAAAGTTTTCCGTGTTGTTCGGATGTTCATATAGATGGAATCAGAATCAAAACAATTTGATTGGATACAAAAGGTTTTAACTTATTCAACGATATTTACGAATATGTGTCTATCAATGGTCAAATAAGCTTAGGCGGCTTTATATATATATATATATATATATATATATATATAACGATTCATAACTTAGTTCTATCTTTATATAACACCTATCAGTAATAAGATCATTCGTTCGATTAGAACAACATATAATAACACATAAGATCGCAATTCGCAATGAAAGCACATAACCTAATCACATTGTCACATATGTTTAACAACCATTAAATCACAAATATACACATATCTAATCAAATTATCTAAGTCCAGATCAATTTCTGAAATATGTCGGTGTACCGACGGCTTTATCGAGTAATTTTCGAGTCTAAGACTCTATCCTATTGTTCAATATCCGTAAGTATCAGTCATATTATTTTTAAATGACTTATAATAATTTTTAAACATTTATTATAATTTATCATGAATTTTCTAACATCGAAATCATTATTAAATGATTTAAATATTAAACAATTCTATTATCATTAATATTTAATTAATATTAAACCATTGCCAACATATCAATGTTATTTATAATAACTCAAAATACTTTTAAAGTATTAATATTACACTTAAATGATTTTTAAAAGAATTAAAATCATTTTTAAATAATCATCATTAATATTAAAGTATTAATGTATTACTTATCAAAATATTAAAAGTCCTTAATCATAACTTAAAATATTTTTAATTCATTTATATCCTTATTAAAAGATTTTTAAATAAATAAAACCATTTTAAAACTATTTATTTAATAAAATCATTAAATAAACTTAATATTATTTATTATTAAATTAATATCATTAATATTAAATTATTAAGGAAATTATCCTTTAAATATCAAAAGTTATAATTTATAACTTCAAATATCTTTAAACACTTTATTTTCATTTTAAATGATTTTATAATGATAAAATCATTTTAAAACTAATTTATTTAATATTATTATTAAATAATTCTAATATCATTAATAGAATTTACCTTTAAATATTGAAAGTTATATTTTATAACTTAAAATATTTTTAAACTATTTATTTTCATTTAAAATGATTTTTTAATATAAAATCATTTTTAAACTAATTTATTTAATATTATTATTAAATAAATATAATATCATTAATATTAAAATATTAATATTTTTCATGAAAAATATCAAAAGTTATATTTTATAACTTAAAATATTTTTATAACCTTTAAATCATTTTCTATAATTCTTAAATCATTAATTCTATTTTTCTATAATTTATTTAATATATTTATTAAATAACTTAATTACCATTAATATTAATTAATTAATGAAATTTATCACTTAAATATTAAAAGTTATCAAAATAACTAAAATTATTTTCTTATACCATAATATAATTTTAAATGATTTTTCATGTATTAAAATCATTTTTAAATAATTTATTTAATATTATAATTAAATAAATTAAATACTTTTAATATTCCAAAAAATATTAAATATTTATATAATATATTCAAAATAATTAAAAACTAATTTTCGGATTTTAAAATAATTTTTAAAACTGAATTTATAATTTTTAGGAATTTATTCTTATTTTTAAAGCATTTTTCAGAATTTAGGAAATTAAATTAAAAGAAACCGTCGTTGTAGCCTTTAGAGACGCTTTCTGTCGCTGTTGGTGTTCTTTAGGCTCAAGAACACTGACAGTCAGATATTGTAGTGCACGAACAAGGCTATGAGGTTTGACCATGGATTACCTACTTTGACCATGGATTACTTTTAATATATGAGGTTTCTTGGCTTGATCTTGGTCAGATATTGTAGTGCACGAACAAGGCTACATGATTCAAAAACAAACATGGCCAAACATCATAACATAAGTGAGATCCAAGCCTCGAAAACACATAGAGACACTTTGTTCTTCAATTTCTGGGTTTTCCAGAATTGAAGAACAGTCCATGCTAAAACTTTTGGCCTTCCACAACTTTCTATCCGTATGATGTTAAACATCCTATATTAGCAATTAGGGTTTTCCAGTTGGACAGTTAGGGTTCTTAAATATCGATTAGGGTTTAATTATAATTTAAATATTAGGGTTTCTAATATAAATATTAGTATTTCTAGAAATTTGATATTTCTAACTATTAATTAGGGTTTACCTAATTAATCATAGAATTATATAATACACACATAAATCGCATAACACATTTATATAACAGTCTCGAACTCATAATTGAGTTTCAAATTAGGGTTTCCAAATTTAGAAATTTAGGTTTTAAATTATTAACTAGGGTTTTCCACATAATAATTAGGGTTTTCCTAATTAAAATTAAATGCTAATAATACATGTCATTATTTATATAACACAGTGACTTAATAGATTTTAAGGTCTTATTTGACTGCAAAACTAGGGTTTATCAGTAACACTAGGGTTTGATCATAATACACCATAATTGACCAACCATTATATGTCCACAAACATATACAAAGTATACATATTTATATAAGATTTGAAAAATCAAAATATAATATTATTATATTATTATTCTTATCCATTGATAAAATCCAAAATTTGGGTTTGGATCTCATATCCGATTTATTCTTCATAAATAACATTATTAATTAAGTTAAAATAATTAACTTAATTAATCTTGCATAAATTCATATAATAAAATAAATAATTATTATAATAATTCTAAAAATCATTTCATATATTATTTAAATAATATATAGTCATATTTTCATAGAAAATAATTAATAAAACATTTTCGCTATAAAATTAATTATTATAAGAATAAACGTTATAATAGTCAAAAATTCTAAAATAAAATTATTTGTAAACATTCATGTAATAAATATATTTTATTTATTACATAATTACATACATACATTATCTTGTACAAATTCTCATCCTTAAAATAATAATAAAAAATTTATATGCAAAATTTCTGATTTATTTATACGAAAATATCGGGTTGTTACATTCACCCTCCTTATAAAGATTTCGTCCCCGGAATCATAGTTTTAAAACCTATATATACCAGGGTACATAGTATACACAATCATTGCGAGTAAATCTCGATCAAAATTGATCGAACTGATCTTTAACTATTCAGCATAAAACTTATCTATCTGCTTATACGAAAAATTTATTTCTAAAAAAACTCAAATTCCTCCTTCAAAATAATTTATAAAATAATTTACTATATATAAGAAAATAATATATAAGAAATAAAAATTGGTTTGAGTAATACCTGGAGTTGCATCCCCGGCTGCTACAATTTCTTGAATGGTCATGTTGAAGACGCTTGCGGTTGATTTCGTTGGTTTGATTTGTTGATGTTGGTCCCGTTGTCGCCAATGTCCTGCTGCATTTTCCCGTATTCGCATTCCTTGCCTCCTTTCTCCTTCTTGGACAGTCTTCCACCTTATACTCCATTGATTCACACTTAAAACACACAGACTTACCCTTTATCTCCTTTCCTTTTTATCATATAGGTGACAAAACTATCTTTTGCCCCTTCGTTATTCTTGTTATCACTAACTCTGCTACAGGTCAGTTGATCCTCTAAATCCTGGAAGTACGAACGCCTTGAAGTCTTTGACGTTTGTCGTTCGATTATCTAGGTGATCTTCCTGCGACTGGTATTCCGTTCTGCAAAACTTGATCGTCCATATTCGTAAAATTCTGTATCGGGTCTGGTTGTCTTCCAGCTTTGTCGACAGGTTCTTTTGCCCTTTAGTTTCGTTTTCGTCTTGGCGACATTATCATTAATTATTCTTATTAACTTACATTCTAAACCTTATCGTATACGCTTAAGATATAACACAAAACATTCTATTCGAATAATCATGTACTCAAAATATTAGATTTTGAAATTTTGGTTTTCTGCATTAACCAATACTCATATAATTAACTACTATCATTATACCAACTTATTTCATTAATCCATCATAGACTCATATTCATAACACTTGTCATACCAAAGCACATACTACTTTAAATATTCGCTATCCCTTTATGACTCAAAAGTCGGGAATCGCTGCCACAACTTATATAAAATTTGAAAAATATTACCTTATACAAATATACCTATCATATACATAACATAGAATCATACATATTCAAGTAATAATAATATTACTTATTTCTTACTCCTCCACTAAGGATCAATTTCTTAGTAATCTATATAGTCCCATTATCCTCAATAATCCATTCACACCTAACTACACCTAGTTCGTCCAACTTACCATAAATTATGAGTTTAAGAACTCACCACAAACATATGAGTTTAAGAACTCGACATTAACCACATATTCTTTAACTATACTTTACCTATCAGCCATACTATCGTTTCGTGGTCCCAGATTATACTTTTTCAAAATAACCACCTCATTGAGGTGGCTTTCATTGTGAGCCTCTATTTCAGCTATTGGCTTCGATATTGGCTCGATTATGGAGGTTGACTTCGTCTTTACGATCGGAGGGTATTCTAATTCTTTTCTATCTGACATCTACACAACTAAGTTATCCTGGTTATCAACTAATATATACACACAACAAATAATAGTTTTATATACGTTATCTTTTATTTGATCTGACGATGAATTTATTCAATTCATCTCCTTTTTAAACTCTGTATAAGTTATTTAAATTTTCAACGTTTCCCTCTGTTCTAAGGTTATAGCCTAAGGTCTAACCCACCTAAGGTTTCTAACCCTAAAGCTCTGATACCATGATGTGACGCCCCCAAATTCAGGTACTTGAAACCCGAACTCGGTGCTTCACGATACCATTTCTATGAGCGGAATAATACTAATAATAATAACAATAATATAAAAATCCAACTTAACTTACATTTATCATAATCTAATCCCAATTACGCAACTTTACTATAATTCTTTACATGATATATAATACATATCATTGTCTATATATTGTCAAACTATTACAAAAGATACCATTAAACATGTTCTATTTGCTTTCCTTTTCACTTGTTCTTGTCTGAACCTTCGGGTTGATCATGCCTAGCTGAAAACATTTAATTTAAAGCAAGAATGAGCAATTTGGGTGCCCAGCAATTAATAACAATTATAAATATAATTAGCTGAATGAAATAAATGTTTTCTTTGTACATCACTTCTACAACGAATTTATAGTTGTGAAGTAAACTGAACCGATAATAATAACATAACAATTCTATCTCAAATTTTTGAAACTACGTATAGACTATATATATATATATATATATATATATATATATATATATATATATATATATATATATATATATATATATATATATAGGTAGTCGACATATTATGAACATTGTTTTAAATTTTCGATAAGGTTTAGCATAACTTCATCATAGCAAACCGTTATAACTTACTTAGCGAGGGTGATCATCCCAATGAGCCCTATATTGATCAATACTACATTACAAGAACGATAGGATCGTTCACTCTTGTCCTTGATAATAAAAATTTTCCCGATCGGGATGTTCATACTTTAGATGGAATCAATCAAAATAATTTGATTGGATACAAAAAGGTTTTAACTTATTCAACGATATTTCTGAATATGTGTCTAGCTGGGTCAAATAGCTTAGATGGCTTTATTTATATATATATATATATATATCAACATATGATTAAATACAATTATTATCCAGTGGGGACACTTGTATAACCATATATAGAAATTAACGTAATGAATATATATACGAATTACCATATACTAACATGTTGATAAACAATGATCGGATATAGAATATATAACAATAGGGTTAATAATATAGCATAATAATAATATAATTCTGAAACTTCTTACTCATGTCCATTGCATAAAGGAAATGCAAAAGTAAGATACTTGCCTGATGCACTTCTTACAGTTCGTAACTTAGTTCTATCTTTATATAACACCTATCAGTAATAAGATCATTCGTTCGATTAGAACAACATACAATAATACATAGTACTGCAATTCGCAGTCAGCACATAACTTAATCACATTGTCACATATGTTTAACAACCATTAAATCACAAATAAACACATATCTAATCAAATTATCTAAGTCCAGATCAATTTCTGAAAGATGTTGATGTACCGATGGCTTTATCGAGTAATTATCGAGTCTAAGACTCTATCCAGTTGTTCAATATCCGTAAGTATCAGTCATATTATTTTTAAATGACTTATAATAATTTTTAAACATTTATTATAATATATCATGAATTTTCTAACATCGAAATCATTATTAAATGATTTAAATATTAAACAATTCTATTATCATTAATATTTAATTAATATTAAACCATTGCCAACATATCAATGTTATTTATAATAACTCAAAATACTTTTTAAAGTATTAATATTACACTTAAATGATTTTTAAAAGAATTAAAATCATTTTTAAATAATCATTATTAATATTAAAGTATTAATGTATTACTTATCAAAATATTAAAAGTCCTTAATCATAACTTAAAATATTTTTAATTCATTTATATCCTTATTAAATGATTTTTAAATAAATAAAACTATTTTAAAACTATTTATTTAATATAATCATTAAATAAACTTAATATTATTTATTATTAAATTAATATCATTAATATTAAATTATTAAGGAAATTATCCTTTAAATATCAAAAGTTATAATTTATAACTTAAAATATCTTTAAACACTTTATTTTCATTTTAAATGATTTTTATAATGATAAAACATTTTAGAACTAATTTATTTAATATGATTATTAAATAATTCTAATATCATTAATAGAATTTACCTTTAAATATTGAAAGTTATATTTTATAACTTAAAATATTTTTTAAACTATTTATTTTCATTTAAAATGATTTTTCTAATATAAAATCATTTTAAACTAATTTATTTAATATAATTATTAAATAAAATATCATTAATATTAAAATATTAATATTTTTATGAAAAAATATCAAAAGTTATATTTTATAACTTAAAATATTTTTATAACCTTTAAATCATTTTTCTATAATTCTTAAATCATTAATTCTATTTTTCCATAATTTATTTAATATATTTATTAAATAACTTAATTACCATTAATATTAATTAATTAATGAAATTTATCACAAAATATTAAAAGTTATCAAAAATAACTAAAATTATTTTCTTATACCATAATATAATTTTAAATGATTTTTCATGTATTAAAATTATTTTTAAATAATTTATTTAATATTATAATTAAATAAATTAAATACTTTTAATATTCCAAAAATATTAAATATTTATGAAATATATTCAAAATAATTAAAAACTAATTTTCAGATTTTAAAATAATTTTTAAAACTGATTTTATAATTTTTAGGAATTTATTCTTATTTTTAAAGCATTTTTCGGATTTTAGGAAATTAAATTAAAAGAAACCGTCGTTGTAGCCTTTAGAGACGCTTTCTGTCGCTGTTGGTGTTCTTGAGGCTCAAGAACACTGAAAACATTTACAAAAGATACCATTAAACATGTTCTGTTTGCTTTCCTTTTCACTTGTTTCTTATCTCGAACCTTGGGTTGATCATTTTACCGAAAACATTTAATTTAAAGCAAGAATGAGCATTTGGGTGCCCAAGAAGTAATAACAATTATAAATATAATTAACTAATCGAAAGAAATAAATATTTTCTTTGTACATCACTTCTACAACGAATTTATAGTTGTGAAGTAAACTGAACCGATAATAATAACATAACAATTCTATCTCAAATTTTTGAAACTACGTATAGACTATATATATATAGGGTAGTCGACATACTATGAACATTGTTTTAAATTTTCGATAAGGTTTAGCAGAACTTCATCTGCAAACCGTCATAACTTACGGGCGCGAGGGTGATCATCCCAATGAGCCTTGTATTGATCAATACTACATTACAAGAACGATAGGATCGTTCACTCTGTCTGCCTTGGGCGCATAAAAGTTTTCCCGTTATCGGGATGTTCATACTTAGACTGGAATCTGAATCAAAACAATTTGATTGGATACAAAAAGGTTTTAACTTATTCAACGATATTTCTGAATATGTGTCTATCTGGGTCAAATAGCTTAGATGGCTTTATATATATATCAACATGTGATTAAATACAATGATTATCCGAGTGGGGACACTTGTTAACCATATATAGAAATTAACAAACAAAATATATATCTGAATTACCATATACTAACATGTTGATAAACAATGATCGAATATAGAATATATCACAATAGGGTTAATAATATAGCATAATAATAATATAATTTCGAAACTTACTTATGTCCATTGATAAAGAAATGCAAAGGTAAAGATACTTGCACGATCTACCGCTACGACGGTCAGAACTTAGTTCTATCTTTATATAACACCTATCAGTAATAAGATCATTCGCTCGATTAGAACAACATACAATAACACATAGTACTGCAATTCGCAGTCAGCACATAACCTTATCACATATGTTTAACAACCATTAAATCACAAATAAACACATATCTAATCAAATTATCTAAGTCCAGATCAATTTCTGAAATATGTGTGTGTACAGACGGCATTATCGGGTAATTATCGAGTCTAAGACTCTATCTTGTTGTTCAATATCCGTAAGTATCAGTCATATTATTTTTAAATGACTTATAATAATTTTTAAACATTTATTATAATTTATCATGAATTTTCTAACATCGAAATCATTATTAAATGATTTAAATATTAAACAATTCTATTATCATTAATATTTAATTAATATTAAACCATTGCCAACATATCAATGTTATTTATAATAACTCAAAATACTTTTAAAAAGTATTATTATTACACTTAAATGATTTTTAAAAGAATTAAAATTATTTTTAAATAATTATCATTAATATTAAAGTATTAATGTATTACTTATCAAAATATTAAAAGTCCTTAATCATAACTTAAAATATTTTTAATTCATTTATATCCTTATTAAATGATTTTTAAATAAATAAAATCATTTTAAAACTATTTATTTAATATAATCATTAAATAAATATAATATTATTTATTATTGAATTAATATCATTAATATTAAATTATTAATAAAATTATCCTTTAAATATCAAAAGTTATAATTTATAACTTAAAATATCTTTAAACACTTTATTTTCATTTTAAATAATTTTTATAATGATAAAATCATTTTAAAACTAATTTATTTAATATTATTATTAAATAATTCTAATATCATTAATAGAATTTACCTTTAAATATTGAAAGTTATATTTTATAACTTAAAATATTTTAAACTATTTATTTTCATTTAAAATGATTTTTCTAATATAAAAATCATTTTTAAACTAATTTATTTAATATAATTATTAAATAAATCTAATATCATTAATATTAAAATATTAATATTTTTCATGAAAAAATATCAAAAGTTATATTTTATAACTTAAAATATTTTTATAACCTTTAAATCATTTTTCTATAATTCTTAAATCATTAATTCTATTTTCCCAAAATTTATTTAATACATTTATTAAATAACTTAATTACCATTAATATTAATTAATTAATGAAATTTATCACAAAATATTAAAAGTTATCAAAAAAATTTAAAATTATTTTCTTATACCATAATATAATTTTAAATGATTTTTCATGTATTAAAATCATTTTAAATAATTTATTTAATATTATAATTAAATAAATTAAATACTTTTAATATTCCAAAAATATTAAATATTTATGAAATATATTCAAAATAATTAAAACTAATTTGGATTTTAAAATAATTTTTAAAACTGATTTTATAATTTTTAGAATTTATTCTTATTTTAAAGCATTTTTGAATTTAGAAAATTAAATTAAAAGAAAGCACATCCTTTGTAGCCTTTTAGCGACGCTTTACATCATTGTTGGTGTTCTTGAGGCTCAAGAACACCGATAATAAGTGATAAAGGTACCTACTTTGACCATGGATTACTTTTTTAATCTATGAGGTTTCAGGCTTGATCTTGGTCGATATTGTAAAGGTAGCATTTAACAAGGCTACATGATTCAATAATAAACATGGCCAAACATCATAGCATAAGTGAGATCCAAGCCACGGAAACTGTGGAGACATCGTTCTTCAATTTCGGTTTTCCGTAATTGAAGAACGATCCATCATGCTAACACTTTTGGCCTTCCACAACTTTCTATCCGTATGATGTTTTTGTGATTTAAAGGTTCTGGATTGTAGAAAACATGTACGACAACAGATCCATTGCTCAAATACACTTTAACAACATAACAATCATGAGATCCATTCCGGTCAAACAATGTCAGAAGACATGGTCATCAGTTTTCTGGGTTACCCAGAAAACCGATCCCATGATCTTCTGCTTGGTTTGACCAATCCACTACTTATTTCCTGGTTATCATTCAAGTGGTTTAAGGCCATAAATATGTAGTCCACATAACATATTATGATTCCATTACAACAACAAACAGAAACAAGATCAAGGCTCAAAAAATTCTTGTCGAATGACATTCATACTTTTCGGGTTACCAGAATTATACTTCGATGCATGGCTCACAACCGACTTTGTGGATTATAACTCGAAATATAGACATCTTCTAACTATGATTCCACTTCCAGAATAAAGTACTCATGTCAGCCTACACATACAAAGCTTAAAACAACTAAAACAGTAAACAGGTAGCTAGAGATCTAAGGCCACTATTGACATTCGTTGTCAGAATACAAAATAATTTTTTTTCAGATTTTATAAAACATCAAATCCAAGCCTCTAGATGTTATGGATCTAACATCTAGCAAACCAGATCATCATTAGACACCTTATATAACATGTTTAACAAAAAAAATCTAACATCTAACAACAGAATTTTGGGCAGATTTCATGGCTAGGGTTTATACCTTCTGATGAACAATCTTTGATTATGTGCTTCTGATTTCATTATGGATTTCGTGGGGCTGGTATTTGGGACTGAAATGCTAAGAAATTTCGTTGGTTTGAGTTGAGAGAAAAGGTTTGAGTGTTTGGAGAGAAATGAGCTTGTAAATGATTTTTTCTCTCTCCAATGCTATAAATACAAGGGCTAGATATATGTAATGCTGATATAGAGACTGATTTGTGGAGTTTTAAGTCAAGGGAGTAGTTATATTAGGTCACCCACTCCTCCTATTTTCAAAACCTAGTTACTAGCCTCAATAATGCATAGAAGGCTAATTTGGTCTTTTGTATTTCTAATTTAATGGTATTTTTGTCATTTGGCAAACCCTTAGGGTTTAACCCTAAGATTTAGTACATAGCATTTGTAGGATTTAGCAATTTAGGGTTTGCACAAAATTAAAAATTAAAAAAAATAAATAAAAATTTTAGTTTCTAAAATTAGTAATCAGGGTTTTCTTAACTAAAATAGTTTTCTAATTACTTTATACAGGAACATTAGGGTTTAATAATGCTAATTATAATTAAGATCACTAATTTATCAATTAGAGCACCCATTTGATAATTAGGGTTAACAATTTACTAATTAGGATTAACAATTTAATAATTAGGGTTAACAATTTGTAATTAGGGTTTCTAATCACATTAATTATGATCATTAGGGTTTTAGGTCTGCTAATGAGCATTAAACATCCTATATTAGCAATTAGGGTTTCCCAGTTGGACAGTTAGGGTTCCTAAATATCGATTAGGGTTTAATTATAATTTAAATATTAGGGTTTCTAATATAAATATTAGAATTTCTAGAAATTTGATATTTCTAACTATTAATTAGGGTTTACCTAATTAATCATAGAATTATACAATACACACATAAATCGCATAACACATTTATATAACAGTCTCGAACTCATAATTGAGTTTCAAATTAGGGTTTTAAAATTTAGAAATTTATGTTTTAAATTATTAACTAGGGTTTTCCACATAATAATTAGGGTTTTCCTAATTAAAATTAAATGCTAACAATACATGTCATTATTCATATAACACAGTGACTTAACAGATTTTAAAGTCTTATTTGACTGCAAAACTAGGGTTTATCAGTAACACTAGGGTTTGGTCATAATACACCATAATTGACCAACCATTGTTAGTCCACAAACATACAGTGCATATTTATAGTAATAAAAAATCAAAATATAATATTATTATATTATTATTCTTATCCATTGATAAAAATCCAAAATTAGGGTTTGGATCCCATATCCCATTTATTCTTCATATATAACATTATTAATTAAGTTAAAATAATTAACTTAATTAATCTTGCATAAATTCATATAATAAAATAAATAATTATTATAATAATTCTAAAATTATTTCATATATTATTTAAATAATATATAGTCATATTTTCATAGGAAATAATTAATAAAACATTTTTGCTATAAAATTAATTATTATAAGAATAAATCTGTATAATAGTCAAAAAATTCTAAAATAAAATTATTTGTAAACATTCATATAATAAATATATTTTTACTTATTACATAATTACATACATACATTATCTTGTACAAATCCTCATCCTTAAAATAAAAAATATATATATATGCAAAATTTCTGATTTATTTATACAAAAAATATCGGGTTGTTACAGATGAAATATGAGTTTAGACTTAATCGTAATAGCATGTGTTTGTGCTTTTTGTGTTTTGTTGGAATTCATAATTTATGTCTAGGATAGAGATAAACCTATGCATCACATTTAATCTTATGAGAACTTGGGACTAAACTTTCGTTAATTGTAATTCACATAGAGATATAGTGAATTAGTTAATTAGTGTGTTTTACTTAATTCTATCAATAGTGGATTTAAGTAGCTATGGGCATAGTGTATCAAGAGATGGTTATATCTACTTTCGTGTTCTTGATTAATGAACTGGAATAGTTCATTTGAATTAAAAAGAAGTGTGACGATCTGAGTGAAGCATAAAGTGAAATTGTAGGCTTAATTCTCCAATATTTGATTAAAATTTGTGGTAGTTTTTTGATTTTTCTTTATTTAGTAGTTTTTCATTAATTTCATCACTAAATCATTAGTTTAATAAAATTGAGACAATACAAAGTTGGTAATTGTTAGGATAAAATTTAATATTTGTCTCTGTGGGAACGATACTTTACTTATCATTATATTACTTGTTGATCACGTATACTTGCGTGCCGTGCATAATTAGATTACACCCAACATTAACCCCTGGATCCCCAGAACTACATCTATACCTCCCAATGGCAGTATTTTGAAATCAATCTGAAACTCCTCCCCTTGTATGGACCAAGATAGTTGGGAACAAGATTGGTGACTAGTGACCTTAAACCCATCTACAACAGTCACAGTAGTAGCAGTGGACTCTTGTAGTGGAGCCTTAATCCTTTTGGCTGCTTGAGAATCTAAGAAGTTGTGGGTACTTCCATTGTCCACTAAAATTCTCAGTAATTTTCCCTATGACATCCTAGGAGTCTAACTATATTATTAGTGTTATGGCCTGAAAGAGCACGTAAGGTGATTTGGGCCTCTTGTCCCTCACATTCCTCTAACAATGCCCCATTTTCTATTTCTTCACATGATTCTGTTTCTTCAAGTTATGAGCCCTCTTAAGTTGAAGGCAGTATCATGAACAACTGTAGCTTCTTACATATGTGACCTCTTTCAAATGGTTCATCACATGAGAAACACAATCCCTTCCTTCTTTTCTCATTAATTTGTTCCCTAGTCAAACCCTTTATAGGTAGTGATTTCACAGTTTTCCCACTAGCCATGACAACAGGTTTGGGGATAAGTGGAATTACCAATAGGCTTATTGAACATCCTATTCCTTTTGAACCATATATCCAATTTAGCCTCCTCCACCCTAGACAGTCTAATCATCTCCTTGAGAGTTTTTTGATTGAGTTTCTGAACTCCCAACTGTATTTCCAACTTCATTCCTACCATAAAATAATCCATGAAAAAATCTTCATTAAAACTGGAGTTTCTAGGCCAAAGCCCAACCCATCAATTCCTCAAACTTTTTCTTATACTCATCAATTGACCATGTCTGTTGTAATTTCTTTAGTTCCCCTATGGGATTATCGCTAGCCTCTAGACTGAATCTGGCAATGATCTCCTCTATTAACCCTCCATGTCAGCTCTGGCCCTTCCTACACAAATCCTGAATACCATAGTTCAGTCTCTCCTTCCAAACTTAATGTAGTCAGATACACTTTTTGAGGTTCAGGTACCACATGATGTGAGAATACCTTGTTACATTTTCTAATACATGACCTAGGGTTCTCCCCATCAAATTTTGGGAATTCAAACTTAATAGTCCTGAAGATATCATCAAACTTATCTGGCTTAGGAGGGGGCTTATAAGGGCCTAAAATTGAACCTGATTGTGAAGTTGAGGAAACTGGTTGAGTAGGGTCCTTCTGATGCAGTCGTTGAGCTAGTAGTACCTCAAAATTCTTCATTAGATGCTCCAGTTTCATATCAAAACCTTGCTGCAGTGTAGAAACTGATTCGAGCAACTGTGTCTGCAGTTGTTGTATGTTCGTGGTTTTCTTTTGGACCTGTAACTCCAAATTAATCAATTGCTGGTTGTTGGTGGCCATAGATACAAGTTTGAAGGCTCTGATACCAATTGTAATGAATTAGAGGTGCAGAACTTGAGATTATTAAGGTAATTCAGGAGAAGAGATAAAAAAGAGATCGAGAAAAGATTGTATTTTATTCATCATCCTCTGAAAATGTATATTCAATCCAATACAAATACTCTCCTCACTCTCATCTCAGCAATCGAGAGCACATGCTCCCTTCTCAAGTTAGAATTTGTTGTAACAGAAAATAGAAGAAAAAGACATTGATAACCTTGTAGCAAAAAGACAGTAATGACCTGATCTGCTAATACAAGGACTAATTATATACCTTCTAATACTGACTTAATTAACTGCCTAATTCCTTACAATTGATTGGAAAGAAAATGGGGTGATTTTAGAGGGGTGTTTGGCGGAGGTGGAGGAGAAGTGGTGGAGAGTTTTCAGCATGGTTTTCTGGACAATTTTCTGGCATGATTTAGAGAGTGATTTTCCGGTGATGTATGAGTTTTGTGGTGTGACCCATGTTACATGTGAGTGGGTTGGATTTTACCCATTTGAAGGTGGAAGATGACAATTAATTATTATTTTTTATTCTTTTATTAATCTCAAGTGGCAGACAATTCACTTATTTGAATTTTTAAGTTTGTTTAAAATTGCCGCTTAGGCAAATAAATTAACGTCCATCTAGTTAATTTAACGGAATAACTTAATTATAAAATTTAATTAGTTTAATAGTATAATTACATAAATTAAAAGTTGAGTGACCCATAAAAGTGGTCAACTAGAATGAGTAACTGCTAGTTTTGTCTAAATTGTCTATTGCAAATATCATTTTCAGTAGATGCAAGTATATTCAAAAAAACAGACGGCCATGTTGAATTTTTTTCCTTTGTCTTTTTAGAAAACACTAGTTGATAATCCGTGCAATGCACGGATTAGTTTCAATAATAAAATTAATAATTTGTCAGATATCTCAAAAAAAAAAAATACACAATCCATGTACCAACGTGAACTCGTATCACACAATTTCAAATTAAATAATGAGTTTAGTCAATATTAAATAAAATAATTGAAGAGAGACATACTTTAAAATTGAACAATAACACCAATTTGAGTATTATTTACCAACTAATTGAGTTTCAAAGTCCATGATAAAAATGTTAGTCCAACTGAAAAGTCCCAACATCTTCTATATGTTAACTAACCAATTCACAACACTAATTAAGTCTCGTCCGTTTAACATTGTTACTGTATGATGCCACCCATGAGCAAGGACTTCATTTCTTGTAGTCTGTATTGGTATAAAAATACATCAAACATTTTGAATTAAAGAGTACAATTAGTAAAAAAGAAAGTAAAACATATGCCTTTGAACAACTATGAAGAATTCATTAAGACAATGGTTTACACAAACAATTATTCCTACAAATGGTCATTAAATCTTAAAATTCCAGGAAAGGTAAATATATGGTTAACTTCATTTCTTAATTCTGAAACAATTACCACCTCAACTGTGATTGTGCACTAACACCATTCAGTATTGAGCCACCATTTATGTAAGGCTACAACCACCTAACCTCATACAAAGAACTCAAAACTTAGCATTGCTTAGTTAACTGATTCAAATCAATTCATATTCCTCGAGCACAAAAATTATCTGTCTACATGACCTTCCTACCAGAGATAAAGACGGCTCCATAAAGAGAAGGGAGAATTAAAAAAAAACATAAAAGAAAAAGAAAAAGAAGGAATGACTCAGCTTATCTTCCTCATATAAGCTGAGAAAAGTAATTCATTAGTTGTGTAGCATTATAAGCTCACAGGAAGATCCCCCAAAAACTAAATTAGAATCTACTATCATATTATTCATGTTTTCTCATATGCACTGCAGAAAACATTCTAGTAAATTCAAAAGAGAGCTTTTTATCTTATTTGTTAAATAAGAAGCTGCTATTGAATGTCAAGAATTCTAAATCATGTACAAAATTCCAATGAGAAGATACCATCAAATTTTCTGCTGAAGAAGAAGAGAACATAAAGAAAGGAAGCTTTCTTCCATGCTTTATTATATGTAGTTCGAAATAAAACTCAAGTTTGGGGCAACAACTACAAACATAACCTAATAAACTTTAAGGGATGAGAGAAGCCAATAA
Organism: Panax ginseng; assembly: GCA_020205605.1. Lineage (NCBI taxonomy): Eukaryota > Viridiplantae > Streptophyta > Magnoliopsida > Apiales > Araliaceae > Panax > Panax ginseng. The sequence goes on from CM035136.1 coordinate 41,991,265, forward strand.
CTTACAGGGAGCAAACAAAGTATTCTAGTTTTGCATTCAATATGATCCGAGTGAATTAAAGAGAAGGGAACATGAAGAGGTAAGATCAGGAAACAGAGAGGATGAGGAATGTGTGCGGTTTGGGCGTGGGACATATTAAACAAATTTTAATAACAATGAAGCTCTTTAAACTGCCAGCAACATTGTGTTAGTTTGCAAAACTACCTTAAAACAGGGGCTTGACATTTGCAAAATAAGGAACGGAAGTGTATTTATGCAAAGTAAGCTTGAGATCATGAAACTTGATGAAATATGGGAAATATAATGAAACTATTGGTTAAAATACCATGCCTTAAAAAATAAATGCCAACTCCACCGCAACTAACAACTAATTCACTCAAAATATGTTAGATTCAAGAAAGGTTGTATCTCTGACATTTCTATAATGGACAGAATAGAAAATACAAAAGCAGGGTACAACTCTCAAATCCACCAATATTCAGACATGCAACTTCCTGAATGCTATGTTTGAAGCTATAAAAATTGAGGGAAAAGAAAGTGAAAGAAATAAAATTAAAGGTAAAGAAAAACATTAATTTTCAAAAATCCACTGGACGTGTTTAGCATATTAGATTTTATATTATGCAAAAGTTATATTCCTACAGATTTGTGTCATTTTCTTGCTTTCCATATTGGGATGTCTCAAAATGTAGTTGACATTTATAAATCTGATGCACTTTTAGCTTGATGTACTATAACACCCTATAAAAATGGAGAAATGCAATTTTGTACATGATTCAAAATAAAGAAACTATAATTGCCAAGACTTGTGTTACCTGATTCCTGTGTGTTGATTTGGTCCCCCAACTGCAATTGAAACAAATTTGTTGAGTTGTATTCAAACAAATCCAATGTCATGGGTACGAGTATCTTACTTGGCTCTTGGGAGGTGGGCATTTAGGCTCCCCTGCGATCCAATCCAGTCATTTGAGCTTTTGAGTCACCGGACAATCACAACGAACCCTAATTCCCAAATTAAATATTTACAACAAATAAAACAAAACCAATACTTTAGCCTATAGTCAATAATATACAGATATAAATAGGTTCACCTGGGTTTTGGCTCCACAGATTAGTTTAATGGCGTCGGCCTGAGATTGAAATCTAGTCGGCGAGTAATCTCCGTTACACGTCCATTCAGAATTAACGATGTAGATCATTGTCGCATAATATATACCACAAAACAAAAAACAGGAAAGGATCGGTCAATTTCAAAATTTCCGAGAATCATTTGCCTCTCCGGCCTCCGGTGAACAAAGTTTCATCGAAACGCCTCCTTCAACTTCTTCGTCGTCTGAAAAAACCAATCAAGTAGATGGGATAGCTGCCGGTCCGTACTACGATAGTACGAAATCGCCGGAGCTATCGAAATCGCCGGAGCTATCTAAGAAGAGAAAAACAGGCATATGCTCGTCGGAGAAGAAGACGGGCGGTGTGGTTAAGGTTAACGCCGACGGAGGAGTGGAAAATCTAGAATTTGCAGCCGAAAAAGGAGAAATGAGAGGAGTGGAAAATCGCAGGGAGAAGGAGAAAAATGATTGGGTTGATTGAGAAGATGGAAGAGTGGGTAAGGGGAAGGGGAAGGGAAAGGGAAAGAAACTGAAAACGGAAGAAGAAGAGGAAGAGGAAACGCCGTCGGTTTTGTAGATTGTAGGATGGGATTGGTTGAGTTTTTCAATCGACCGAGTTAATTTTTAATTAATTTAGAATTGACTCAGTGAGTTCTCTAATTTAAAAGATCACCTTTGCTGTATTTATTGAAAATTAAATTGATTTCTCTGCTGTATTTATATATAAGTATTGATGTAGTTATTCAATTTAAATAAGTTGAAGCTTGGCGCCAAAATTACTTCATGAAGTTTTTCAACATGTGGACTACCCTAAAATCTTTCAGGATTGTGTAGCGGAATTGAAGTATTCATTTTACATCAATTTATCATCAATGCAACGTATATATGTGTACGTATATTGGCCTAATAAATATATTGGATCACATACTTGACTAAAAAGGTTAATTTATTAGGTTAATATTTCACCATATTTATTAAGTCATGTACACTTTTGAATTTATCTGATGTAAAATTTATGTGAAATATACCAACAACTAATTGGAGCTAAACTTAACAATCATTTCCATAAAATTTCTAGCTAAATACATCGGAATAATATTCTGAACGATACTTGTATTTACATGCAATTTTTATCTAGCATTTTTTTCGGGAGCTTTTATCTAGCAGATTTAAGTAATATGTAGATGGCTTTTTAGTTGTCTTGTAACAACTTGGCACAAAGCGTAGTCTGTCCTTAAATATTTTAGGTTTGCACGTCTAGTCAAATATAAAACTGGATGGAACCTTGAGGCTCAAGGTATAATATTATTGTTCCCAAATACTTAAAATTATGCAGGCCGACAAAATCTATACCATATCTATCTATAACTATATAGTATATATATAATAGATGCTTGATATTCTTTTAGTAAAATTGATTTACTAGAGCAATAAAAATTGCTTAAAGCATTAGTGTCGTTAATTAGAATAATTACGAAAGTGTTGCTAAAAGTATCTTTGCATTGTCAGTATCTTTTTTACTCTTGGTAATATTAACAATTAGATAATAAAGCACATAATTAAGTTTTAGGCCTGGTCAATCCGGCAATTTTTGTCACTCAATCGCCAATGATGTCATTCTCGACAGTTTTACTTGTTGGCCATTACGTCCGTTCGGGTTGCCGTCACCCGCTGCTTCCGTGGATCGCCGTCGAGAATTCAAAGACGTCGGTTTGACTATATGTGGCTTGTTGATTTTTGTATTGAACTCTATTTTTTATCGAAGGCATTTTGAACACTTAATTATTCTACTATGAACTGGAGTAAAAATCAGAAAATTGTACACTACATTACTCTTATGCTACGGTCATCCATTGATGTAAATATGTTATTTACCTCCTTTTCCATTTTCTTATCTCAACTTAACACTGAAGCTACTGGCTTTTCGTCAAAAAACTCGATGCAATTACTAACCAAAAATAAAAAATTCTCGTGCTGCCTTTGTTTTTATGGAATTCTCTTTCTCAAACGCTTGTTACTCAACAATTTTTGCATAATTATTACTTGATATGCAAAGACATCAAATCTTGATTGACATATATTGCTTCAATTCCTAATTATTAGATGAATATTGATTTTTTTAAAATTAATTTTAAATATTTTTAAATTTAAAATTGACATATTTATTTAGTTTATATCAATACAATTACTAATATCATAAATTACATAAATCAGAATAGAGAAAGTATTAAATATTCTATTAGTTTTTATCAAATCACATAATCTCCTCAATTAGTTTTGCAAACGAAATATAAGATGATCCATTCTTGGCCATGGCAACCCTACTCTTTTCTTTCATCTCCTTTACCTCTGTCCTTATTTCATTAATCTTTCCATCCATCATCAACTTCCTTATTTTAGTCTCAATTTCGTCAGCCCAAATAATCACATCACTCTTCATGTTAAATTCATTCCTATAATCCACCTCAATTTCCACCGCAAGGCCCAACTCCTTAACCATTTCAAAAGCATTGAGTTGTTGCTCCGCATATATCGGCCATGTTGCGATGGGCACGCCAAATCACACACTCTCTAGTGTCAAATTCCAACCACAATGAGACATGAACCCTCCGACTGCCACATGTGAGAGTACGGCCACTTGCGGGCCCATCCAATCACTTTTCCGACACTTGTTGTCCTTTCCAAGAATCCGGTCGCGAGAATTTCTTCCAAATTTGAGTATTTAAGTTGAAGCTTTGTCTCACCATCGGGCATACGGGAACGCAAGGACCATAAGAAGTGGTGTCCACTGCGCTCTAGAGCAATTGCAATCTCCTTCACCTATTTTATGCCAATTATTGGAAGCTCTGAATTGTTAGTTTGTTAAGTTAATTTTTGAAGTAGATAGGTTTTTCAGTAATTCAAAATTTTGTTTGAGGGTGCAGCTATTTGCACACGTATACTAATAGTTGCACACATAAATTTATCAGTGAGTAAATATAAACTACCTACATATAGCTGAATGTAGTAATTGGCATTTAAAAATAACATAGTTTTAGTCGATCCATATATTTGAGTGTGCATGCAATTATCAATATAAAGTATGCAGATATTTGTTTCCAAAAAACAATCTGTTGAAAAAATCTAAGTGTTGGATTCTTATTACTCTATTCGTTTATAAAATATAAGATTATATTGACATTATGAAGTCCATGCAAAACATTTTAAAATTCAATATGAATTTATTTACTATTAGGCACTAAATTTTAAAAAATTAGAAACTATCTAAAATATTTAAATAAACATTTATTAATTTTAAAAGTCAAATAAAGCACGTTAATTTTGAATATAAAAATATCTTTAAAATATTTATAAAAAAAATCGATTATATTGAATTTGACACCAACTTTATCGTAAAATTATAAAACTTATTAATATAATATTTTCTATAACTTATGTAAAAAAATTAAGTCCACGATGGTCTAACCAAATCCTTTAATAAGGTTAAAAGTTAATCTTATATTGCAGAATTTACAATATAATTAATCACCTGGTTTTCTTGAAAGCTTCCAAAGCTACCAAAGCACAAAAACACCACAGATGAAGGTGGTTGATCATCTAACCAACCAAGGATCACAGCGGCCTCGTCGGAGTTTTGGCCTCACCGTTGAGATATAGTATGGGTCCAACTGAGAAGATCTGAGGAATCATGCTATCACTCTGGAGGAATTGATCGCATAGGATTCCAGCTCCTCAAACGTGTTAACAATAATTCCCTTGGTCTCTCTATACCTCCGGACCATTGACAATAATAAATCAGACCCACCATCTTTATCCAAATACATCAACGGCACAACCTCGGCGGGAACCGGGTTTTCAAAACTCGGTACCAACAACTCTGTATCAGAGTTCCCGAACTCTGTGAGATCTTGTTTTTCATCGTCTCGGAGTGTCTGGAGATGGAACACCATGCCAAGAAAACCGGCTCCGGCAGGGGAGTACACATAAGTTGGAACATTAAATTCATTGGCAATGTCTATAATGTTGACACACAAAAGGTCAGCTACCAAACCAACGAGCCGTGTCGACTCGGACCGAGTAATGCCGGATATTATGTCTCGCGTGTGCGGCTTTTGACTCTCGATAAGAGCAGTAAGGATGGAGTGGCGTGGCTTGTTCAAATATGTTTGGGGCTCGGTTTCCGGTAGAATTACAATTGTCAGACGTGGGGTAGGGTTCGTTAAGAGTGATTCAGAGTAATTGTTTATTCCGGTATCTATGGGGAATTTCGCGATGAGCAAGGGCGGAGCCAGGAATTAATTTTTTACTAGACTACCAAGTACCAATTATATGCACAAAAAATTATCCCACCAAGATTAATCACAAATTCAAAATTATACATAGTAGTAAGGTTCAAAGGTACATAACATGCAAAGAAAAAGGAAAACAAAATACATTATTTAAGCTGCATCATTCTATGCTTTGTAGAATAGAATTCGTCTATTATGGAATCTGAATCGATATCTTCAAGAAGCTCCCGTTCAATGTAAATCATCATAGAATCTGCTAAAAACTCCTCTTCTATTTTATTTATGAATAGCGGTTTAACATGTTTCATAAACCGAAAATACTGCTCGCTACGTCGTGGTCGTGGAAATGTGTAGAGTCAAAACAAGATTTAATCAATCTATCAATCAAATTATAAGTCGTGACTTATTTGTTTCAACTAATCCATGACACAATTCGGTGATGGTAGACATATTTTGAAAGCTCGATGTCGGAGCACATCAATTTTATAATGATTTAGTTGACATCTCAAATAATGCATTTCTTGCTCACTGAAATCTTCTGGATAAAATTTCTCAGCAAGCTTGCAAATATCATCAACTTTGAATGATTTAAAGTTGTCCTTCGGTTCTAAAGTTGAGCTAAGTATAAGGAGTTCCACTGCTTCATCACTAAATCTGGAATTCAACTCTTCTTGCTGAAAATCTATTGCTGAATTATAAACACATCAAAATGATAGTGTTGGCAAACTGTCATTGATTCTTTTTGTTGGCATGGACGACCGGTAGCCTTAAAGCTAAATAAAGCATACTACTATCTGACGGATCTGGATTATTTAAGAAGATACAGATATTAAGATTGAATACCTTTAGTTCTCTGAATGCAAGAAGTTAAGAAGTCCAAATTAGAAGAAAAATTAAAGGCTCGATCCCAATCAGCTTCCATGTTAAACAATAAAATCAAGCTTCAACCTTCAAATTAATCTTTAAGACCAATCCGACCTAAAGGACTATACAAATATATTACTGTAACTTTGAGAAAATTTAATCTTTAACCATCTAAAGATTCAGAATCTATCAAAATGACAATTCAACATCATTAAAAGCGAATCATCGCAATAACAATAAATAAACCGCTATCTAGGGGAGTTGAAATCAAAACCACAAAACAATCCAATTAAAGGGAATGTTGATGATTAACAAGAGATAATACTGATTAAAAAATAAAAACCCAAACTCCATTTCAAGAATGTCTGATTAAAAAAAAAAGTCCAAAAGCAACAAAACAACTCATATATTAAAATCTTATATTCTTGGAGCTACAATCTGTAGCACTTTATACACATAAACATACACAAAATTAATCATATAACATACTCCAAAGAAGAAGAAAGAAAAGAAAAGCTTACACAGAAGATGAGAAAGATGGCAGCGCGGCAGCTCCGGTTTGGCAACGGACGAACTTTAACAAACTCAGAGGCCAGAGCAACAAACAACGATGGCAGTCGGCAGACAATAAGTAGAGTTCCTCGGTTCCCCCTTTTCATTGGCCACAACGAGGAGGGTTTGATAGGGCGGGGCGACAATGATAGTCTGGTAGAGGATGATGTTGGGAGGGTTTGATAAATGATAGAGCTTTTATTTGTGGGCTAAAATATTGGGTTGGCTAAGACATATAAGTAAAAAAAAATATTAAAGCGGCCCTACATGACATTCAACCGAGCCCCCCTACATGGCTCGCCATACAGCGATAAGGACGATTATCGATGTGTTTTCGTGGTCGATCGATGAATAGTTTAGCTATCTCCACCATCGACCACGAGGTGTCCGATGGCCGTAGTGTACGAATACCAATTTTGAGTTCTTCATTTTTCATTTGAATTTTATTATGTTTTGAATGAACTTGGAAGAGTAAAGGCAAAGGGAAGGAAATTCAAGACTAGAAAATGGATATAGATGAGTTTCTATGCTTTATCAGAATAATATACTTTCTATATATAGTACTAAAGTATTTCTACAAATCATTAGTATTTTATTTGGTGATTTCACCAATATATGTATAACGTCCGGGTTTTCCAACGAACTAATAAGTCAAGATATGGACTATGGCGTGAGTTAAATCTTCATCGTCATAGCCTTATGACTACAGTTTTTGGTTATGATGACAGTACGGACCGTCATCATAATCCATGTTCAAAATCGAACTAACTTCCGTCGCTATAATATACGACATAATTATGTTGACGGTTCAAATCGTTGTCATAGTCGGTTCGTTTTTGATTCATTTTTTTTACTTCACTGCAGAAGGAGACCATGTATATGTGTGTATATATATAAATATATAATCCATTTCAATGGCTCATCCCCTTTAGCAACGAACCGAGAATCGGTTCGATCCGTCGCTATATTAGAGAACCGTCGTCTTAACTTTTAGCGACAGACCGAACCGTCGTCCTATCTGTCGTTAAAGGAGGATATATAATATACGTAGGATGAAAGGGTATGTCCTTGATCATTTTCATATATATATATATATATATGTCAAGTTTTATTATTGTTGATGGAAGCAATCCTGTCGGCCTTGTATTCATATGAAAATGTTAAAATGTAACCATGATAATAGCTAGCTCATCATCAGTTACCACTTGTCACAAAATCATACAGGCATATCAAGAAATGAAAAATATCCGGTAATAAAAGACAAATCCTTCACAAAGTAACATGATCAAGAAACAAATACCGAAAAGCAAAATCCATCCCTCACTTTGGATTCTTTTTATGAACCTATTTCTTAAAAGAAAAATTAAAGCAAAACTCAATTTCAAAGTTACAGAATTACCAAAAAAAAATCTCAACACACTATTCAATAACATGTCTCGTAAGAAATTTAAGAGAAAATTAAGTAATATTTAAATTAAATGAATTAACGAATTGGGTTATTACTATTTATTATGATAAAATTATTTAATTAATTATATTCAACTTTAAATTAATATTGGAAAATTATTAAGTTATCTTAATCAATAGTGCTAATTGTTCTATTTGGACTAGTTTGATTAGATTAATTAATTCTTTCGATGTAATATTTAGTTAATTATGAGATGGCACGCATACATAGGAAATTAGTTTTGATGTCAAAAACATATTAGATATTTAAATTAAATTATAAAATTTTAATTGCATAAATTGGTTTAATAAAAAGACATGAAAATAAATAGTAACAAATTAAAATATAATCATAGGCCAAAAAAAATCATAATCAAAACATAAACGCAAAATTTTCCCCTTATTAATGTGATATATATGTGGTTAAATCATTAAATAACTCATAAAATAATTAATCTAATTGACTTACCCAAATACAATAATGCGAACTATTGATTTGAAGGAATTTTTTTTTCAAAAATTAGGTTTTTAAAAAATTAAATAAAAACTAGGATCATTTTTATTATTTTATACGAAACAACAATATATATATATATATATATATACACACACACACACACACGCACACCATGTATCTATAGAATGAATTTGTTACCTAATGTTTGGTTGGATTAACACGTTTTTAATATCATTATAATTTTTTGTATCCTCAAGATCTTCTTTTTTATGATCTTATGCTGAACCTGAAGTGTGGTATCTCCAAAGCACCTTTATGGGAAAAACACTTTTTTTTTTAAGCTGAAAGAGAATACGTAAATTTTGTGTTTTCTTCGATAGAAAAATCTCTCATACGCTTTTTGATCAATGATATATAATAACATTGATCATTACTCTCTTATGAATTTGGTCCATATTAGGCTAGGAAAGAGACACTTCTTCCTGTAAATACCAACTTTTTATGAATAAAGATTTAATTTTCTCAAAATATTATTTTGAATAATAAGGTGTTGATTTAATATAATACTTTAGTTACGGGTGAAATGTGTAAATTTTGCAAAATAAGCAAGTTGTCATAAAATATTCGTTTGATCGGAGAATATTCTTTTTGTCGGGGAATATCCGTACGACTGTGCAATCATTGGTGGACCACATAACGGACTAACTGTCGGATATAGAAAGCGACATAAATAACCTTTTTATAAAAATAATGGCAAAACTTTTACCTTTAACTGTTGAAATACCCGGTGATAAAAGTACAGTAATACACGTGGTTGCCTGATACTTTAAAGTTTACCTATTGCACAAAGATTTTGATTATTGATTCTTACGTAAGAAGTCACTCAGTTGTACTCAATAATTGCCACAATAATTGTTGCATAATATCTCATATTATTGATTCAATTATTGTCATAGTATCATCTTTATAATATTTTATATTATTAAATCAATAATTGACACGACACAATTATTCATATTATTAGTTAGCATTATTGGCAATGTCTAGAAAATTCTGTCGAGGAAAGGGGTTAGGTTATATAATTGCGCGCCAATAATGATAAATCATTATCGGAAAGCCCCCTCTTTCCTAAGAATAATCTGATTGTTAATATTGTGAGCTTATAATATTATTTATGAATAATTATTATGTGGTGGATATTTATTCAATTTTGATATAAATGAAGGAATTTGTTGAAAGTTTGGCAATTCTTTTCTCCGATAAAATATTCATTCAAATATATTACTATAATATTATAATTTTTTTAAATGATAATATTATTATTATAATATATAATTTTTAGTATGTGAATAAAATTAAGTGGAGTGAAGGTTATCATTTTATTCCTTCCGTGCATTCCTCATTTGTAAATGGGTGGAATAATTCCCCTACAATCCTTTGTTTTTCAAATAGTGTGGGCCCTCAAAATGTGAGCTATTCCTTTTCAAATTCTCCTGCAGAATCTTTTGTTTTCCAAATTGTGGGCCCTATGAGTTAGGCATTGATGAAAATAAGAGAATTAGGCAGAGAATGAAAGTTAAAGGAGAAGAAAGTTTAGTAGTTTGTTTTGATTTTGCCTCCGAAACTGCACTATAAATAGGGGGTAACCCCTCCTTTCCAAACACACCATTACAATATCAGAAAATTTTATTCTATAGTATTGTGAGTATTTCTCTTGAGTATAAAGATACTTTGAGTGTAACTTTTTGTAAGATTTTCTCGTAATAACATCCGATATTCCAATCAAATCTAGTTTCTATTACGGTAGAATGATATTATTTTATTGCAATACTCGTAAGAAATATTACTTTATTTTATACTCAATATTATGTAAGAGATATTATTTCATTTCATATTCCTAAATTTAAACTTACTATGACAAGTATTGCTTTTATAATTCCTAAAATAATTAAAAATTCCTTAAGTTTTGCGCTTCATCTAATATCAGTTCACTGGAATATTGGTCTGAACTTTCTTATTAAATTTTAAACTTTTCATGTCTGGGTACTATTCATACATACGGTACTATTCATATAGTACTATTCATATGGTACTATTCATGAGTACAATTCACAAAAGAATTTAATTTTCTTTTCTGTCCAAATTATTTTTGATATATGAATATTATTCTTGAATTTTACTTCACACATAATTATCATGTTGACAATTTGGACATTTTTGAACTCGGGATAAATTGAATTAGAATTCTATAATATTTATCTTTTATCTCACTTGATTGAATCTTTATATCATTATTATTATTCTCATGCTTATATTGTATTGGAAGTCATCTTTGGCCCGTAGTGCAAAGATGGACTGTTGATTGGTATGATTATGACCAGGAATTGTCTATTAGTATAATCATAACCTTTAATGTTACAGATAAGGTTTGTGTCCTCTTTGGCCCGTAATGCATAGATGGACAGGTGTTTGGCATGATCATGACCACTGGTGATACTAACGAATATCCTTGGCCCGTAGTGCATGAATAATTCGTTGATTTGATATATTTATTAAATGATGTTGCAGGGATAAAATATTGATGATGGACTTTTAAATCATAGAAGATAGTAGATTTTCATGCTCTACTTGACTCTTCTAATGGATTGTTGTTTTTGCTGCAGTTATATTCTAAAACTTGTTGTCTATTGCATTCTATCAGATTTTTTCCTGTTGAGGACTAAGGATAATTTGTTCCACATTATCTTAGTCATAATATTCTTTACTGGGCTAGTTGAGCTCACCCTTTTCCTTTTTGTTCCATTGTTCTTCTCAGGAGGTTAGAATGTAGTTGGGACTAGTCGGGGAGTGGAGTAATGGTCCAAGTTGGTTATTATAACAGTCCTCACTATTTTATAAACTAGTGTAACAATAATTTTAATGAGAACTTTATTTTAGTTTGGATATTGTCTAATAGATAATATTTGTATTAAAACTCTCAGCGTATGTGTTTTCGTATTTTGCACGACAGTTGTATTAATGAAGTTTGTATTTGATTTATGTACCATGTATTTGGCGACTCAGAATGGGTTGTGTGGACCTGTTTTGGGGGCATCACAGTTGGTATCGGAGTTTAGAAATATGATATCTAGTGGAGATCTAGGATTAGAACTAGGAGATGAGAGACGAGTAAATCATTCCCTAGTGTGTCCTACCTAAGCTTATTTGTTATTGGTCGATCAGAATATATGGTTAATATGTGGCATGTGAATTTCTTTAATTAACCCTTATTTTGTGGCAGTGTTTGAAAATGACGTCTGAAAATTTTGAGATAAGCAATGGAGCACGTGAGACTATTGAGACACCCGCCAATTAATAACCAGGATAATGTTCATCAGGAAGGCAATAATTCTCATGTAAGCAACAACACCGACCAAATGATGAATGATGGGATGTTTAGGAGCTTCCTACAATTCATGCAACACCAAATGAGAGAAACTCCTATTCAAAATGCAGGTGGAAACAATGGCAACTCACGGCTGGTCACTGCTAAGAAATTCAAGGAGTTGGGACCGCCGGAGTTCTTGGGAAAGCCAGAACCACTCAAGGCAGAAGCATGGATTAAACAGATTACCAAGATATTTGATGTCTTGGGATGCACTGAAGAACAAAAGGTTCCCTTCGCCACCTTTATGTTGCACAGAGAGGCAGATTACTGGTGGGAATCCGTAAAACGTACTCATCTGTCCGCACTTAAGATGTCTTGGGAGAGGTTCGAAGAATTGTTTAACGACAAGTACTTTCCGGAAAGTATTCGTCACATGAAAGAGGTGGAATTCATCAAACTGGAGCAGAACAACATGACTGTATTGCACAACGAGACAAAGTTTACGGAGGTATCCCGCTTTGCATCTCATTTGGTAGACAATGAGGAGCGGATGACACGAATGTTTCTGAGAGGGTTGAAACCCGAAACTCGTCAACATCTCATCTCTCATAAAATATGTTTATATTCAGATGTGGTGAATAGAGCTCATTTATTGGAGCGGGATTATGAGTCAGCTCAACAAAAAGACAACAACCATCAGCACGATAAGAGTCATACCAGTGGCAAAAATCATCGAAGCGGTGATAACCAACGTGCCAGAAATGGTAACCACTTGATGGTAATCATGGACAAAATAATAGGAGAGGTGAGTCAGTGGAAATTTTAAGAAGAGAAGATTTAACAAATGACGGAAAGACATCAACAGCAACAGCATCAACAACAATAGTTTATAGGGGAGGAGAAAGATCACCAGTTAGATGCTACAGATACGGAGAGGAGGGACACATAAGTTCAAACTATTCACAACCTTCCAAGGTATGTTTTAGTTGTGGAAAAGACGGTCACTGTGTCGCCCCCAAAAATAGGTATACAGAATAGGTCGCCAAATACATGGTACATAATTTAAATACTGAACTTAATTTATACAATTATCAAGCGTCGTGTAAAATACGACAAAAGCGTAAGTGAGAGTTTTAACACGAATATTGTCTCGTAGATAATATCCAAACTCAAATGAAGTCCTCATTACAATTATTATCACATTATTTCATAGAATAGTGATGACTACTATAGCCACCATCTTGGACCATCACTCAATTCCCCAACTAGTCCCAGCTATATTCTCATTTCCTGAAGAGAATAATGAAAGAAAATGGTGAGCTCAACTAGCTCAGTAAAGAATATTATGACTAAGATAATGTAGAATAAATTATCCTTAGCCTTCAACAATGTAAAAACTGATAGAATACAATAGACAACAAGTTTAACTGTAGCAGAACAAGCAATCCATTAGAAGAGTCATGTAGAGCATGATGTCTAATATCTTCTATAATTTAAAAGTTCATCATCAATATTTATCTTTGTAACATATTTAAATAAATAATCCATATCATCGAATTATCCATGCGCTACGGGCCAAGGATATTCGTTAGTATCACATCCACGAATTATCCATACATTACGAGCCAAAGATATTCGTTATTATCACCAGTAATCATGATCATGCTAAACAACTGTCCATTAATGCACTACGAACCAATGAGAACTTTCACCACATCAGTTGAAGGTTTGTCTCACCATCGGGCATACGGGGACGCAAGGACCATAAGAAGTGGTGTCCACTGCGCTCTAGAGCAATTGCAATCTCCTTCACCTATTTTATGCCAATTATTGGAAGCTCTGAATTGTTAGTTTGTTAAGTTAATTTTTGAAGTAGATAGGTTTTTCAGTAATTCAAAATTTTGTTTGAGGGTGCAGCTATTTGCACACGTATACTAATAGTTGCACACATAAATTTATCAGTGAGTAAATATAAACTACCTACATATAGCTGAATGTAGTAATTGGCATTTAAAAATAACATAGTTTTAGTCGATCCATATATTTGAGTGTGCATGCAATTATCAATATAAAGTATGCAGATATTTGTTTCCAAAAACAATCTGTTGAAAAATCTAAGTGTTGGATTCTTATTACTCTATTCGTTTATAAAATATAAGATTATATTGACATTATGAAGTCCATGCAAAACATTTTAAAATTCAATATGAATTTATTTACTATTAGGCACTAAATTTTAAAAAATTAGAAACTATCTAAAATATTTAAATAAACATTTATTAATTTTAAAAGTCAAATAAAGCACGTTAATTTTGAATATAAAAATATCTTTAAAATATTTATAAAAAAAATCGATTATATTGAATTTGACACCAACTTTATCGTAAAATTATAAAACTTATTAATATAATATTTTCTATAACTTATGTAAAAAAAATTAAGTCCACGCCGGTCTAACCAAATCCTTTAATAAGGTTAAAAGTTAATCTTATATTGCAGAATTTACAATATAATTAATCACCTGGTTTTCTTGAAAGCTTCCAAAGCTACCAAAGCACAAAAACACCACAGATGAAGGTGGTTGATCATCTAACCAACCAAGGATCACAGCGGCCTCGTCGGAGTTTTGGCCCTCACCGTTGAGATATAGTATGGGTCCAACTGAGAAGATCTGAGGAATCATGCTATCACTCTGGAGGGAATTAATCGCATAGGATTCCAGCTCCTCAAACGTGTTAACAATAATTCCCTTGGTCTCTCTATACCTCCGGACCATTGACAATAATAAATCAGACCCACCATCTTTATCCAAATACATCAACGGCACAACCTCGGCGGGAACCGGGTTTTCAAAACTCGGTACCAACAACTCGGTATCAGAGTTCCCGAACTCTGTGAGATCTTGTTTTTCATCGTCTCGGAGTGTCTGGAGATGGAACGCCATGCCAAGAAAACCGGCTCCGGCAGGGGAGTACACATAAGTTGGAACATTAAATTCATTGGCAATGTCTATAATGTTGACACACAAAAGGTCAGCTACCAAACCAACGAGCCGTGTCGACTCGGGCCGAGTAATGCCGGATATTATGTCTCGCGTGTGCGGCTTTTGACTCTCGATAAGAGCAGTAAGGATGGAGTGGCGTGGCTTGTTCAAATATGTTTGGGGCTCGGTTTCCGGTAGAATTACAATTGTCAGACGTGGGGTAGGGTTCGTTAAGAGTGATTCAGAGTAATTGTTTATTCCGGTATCTATGGGGAATTTCGCGATGAGCAAGGGCGGAGTCAGGAATTAATTTTTTATTAGACTACCAAGTACCAATTATATGCACAAAAAATTATCCCACCAAGATTAATCACAAATTCAAAATTATACATAGTAGTAAGGTTCAAAGCGTACATAACATATAAAGAAAAAGGAAAACAAAACACATTATTTAAGTTCGCATCCTTCTACGCTTTGTAGAATAGAATTAAATCTATTATGGAATCAATCGATATCTTCAAGAAGCTCTCTGCTCAATGTAAATCATCATAGAATCTGCTAAAAACTCCTCTTCTATTTTATTGCGAATAGCGGTTTAACATGTTTCATAAGTGAAAATACTAGATTCGTCGGGTGTGGAAACGTGTAGAGTCAAAACAAGATTTAATCAATCTATCAATCAAATTATAAGTCTGCGACTTATTTGTTTCAACTAATCCGCGACACAATTCAGTGATGGTAGACATATTTTGAAAGCTCTGATGACGGAGCACATCAATTTTATAATGATTTAGTTGACATCTCAAATAATGCATTTCTTGCTCACTGAAATCTTCTGGATAAAATTTCTCAGCAAGCTTGCAAATATCATCAACTTTGAATGATTTAAAGTTGTCCTTCGGTTCTAAAGTTGAGCTAAGTATAAGGAGTTCCACTGCTTCATCACTAAATCTGGAATTCAACTCTTCTTGCTGAAAATCTATTGCTGAATTATAAACACATCAAAATGATAGTGTTGGCAAACTGTCATTGATTCTTTTTGTTGGCATGGACGACCGGTAGCCTTAAAGCTAAATAAAGCATACTACTATCTGACGGATCTGGATTATTTAAGAAGATCTGAGATATTAAGATTGAATACCTTTAGTTCTCTGAATGCAAGAAGTTAAGAAGTCCAAATTAGAAGAAAAATTAAAGGCTCGATCCCAATCAGCTTCCATGTTAAACAATAAAATCAAGCTTCAACCTTCAAATTAATCTTTAAGACCAATCCGACCTAAAGGACTATACAAATATATTACTGTAACTTTGAGAAAATTTAATCTTTAACCATCTAAAGATTCAGAATCTATCAAAAATGACAATTCAACATCATTAAAACTGAATCATCGCAATAACAATAAATAAACTGCTATCTAGGGGGAGTTGAAATCAAAAACCACAAAACAATCGAATTAAAGGGAATGTTGATGATTAACAAGAGATAATACAGTTAAAAAAAATAAAAAACCCAAACTCCATTTCAGTAATACAGTTAAAAAAAAGTCCAAAAGCAACAAAACAACTCATATATTAAAATCTTATATTCTTGGAGCTACAATCTGTAGCACTTTATACACATAAACATACACAAAATTAATCATATAACATACTCCAAAGAAGAAGAAAGAAAAGAAAAGCTTACACAGAAGATGAGAAAGATGGCAGCTCGGCAGCTCCGGTTTGGCAACGGACGAACTTTAACAAACTCAGAGGCCAGAGCAACAAACAACGATGGCAGTCGGCAGACAATAAGTAGAGTTCCTCGGTTCCCCCTTTTCATTGGCCACAACGAGGAGGGTTTGATAGGGCGGGGCGACAATGATAGTCTGGTAGAGGATGATGTTGGGAGGGTTTGATAAATGATAGGGCTTTTATTTGTGGGCTAAAATATTGGGTTGGGCTAAGACATATAAGTAAAAAAAATATTAACCGGGCCCGGCATGGCACTCTCATCAACCGAAAGCCCCTACATGGCTCATACAGCGATAAGGACGATTATTGATGAGGTTTTCGTGTCGATCGATGAATAGTTTAGTTATCTCCACCATCGACACGAGGTGTCCGATGGCCGAGAGCTGGCACGAATACCAATTTTGAGTTCTTCATTTTTCCGCTGAATTTTATTATGTTTTGAATGAACTTGGAAGAGTAAAGGCAAAGGGAAGGAAATTCAAGACTAGAAAATGGATATAGATGAGTTTCTATGCTTTATCAGAATAATATACTTTCTATATATAGTACTAAAGTATTTCTACAAATCATTAGTATTTTATTTGGTGATTTCACCAATATATGTATAACGTCTGGTTTTCCAACGAACGAATAAGTCAATATGGACTATGGCGACCGTTCGTACTGTCGTCATAGCCTTATGACTACAGTTTTTGGTTATGATGACAGTACGGACCGTCATCATAATCCATGTTCAAAATCGAACTAACTTCCGTCGCTATAATATACGACATAATTATGTTGACGGTTCAAATCGTTGTCATAGTCGGTTCGTTTTTGATTCATTTTTTTTACTTCACTGCAGAAGGAGACCATGTATATGTGTGTATATATATAAATATATAATCCATTTCAATGGCTCATCCCCTTTAGCAACGTTACAGAGAACGGGTTCGATCCGTCGCTATATATTAGAGCCGTGTCGTCTTATCTTTTTAAATGACGAATCAACCGTCGTCCTATCTGTCGTTAAAGGAGGATATATAATATACGTAGGATGAAAGGGTATGTCCTTGATCATTTTCATATATATATATATATATATATATGTCAAGTTTTATTATTGTTGATGGAAGCAATCCTGTCGGCCTTGTATTCATATGAAAATGTTAAAATGTAACCATGATAATAGCTAGCTCATCATCAGTTACCACTTGTCACAAAATCATACAGGCATATCAAGAAATGAAAAATATCCGGTAATAAAAGACAAATCCTTCACAAAGTAACATGATCAAGAAACAAATACCGAAAAGCAAAATCCATCCCTCACTTTGGATTCTTTTTTATGAACCTATTTCTTAAAAGAAAATTAAAGCAAAACTCAATTTCAAAGTTACAGAATTACCAAAAAAATCTCAACACACTATTCAATAACATGTCTCGTAAGAAATTTAAGAGAAAATTAAGTAATATTTAAATTAAATGAATTAACGAATTGGGTTATTACTATTTATTATGATAAAATTATTTAATTAATTATATTCAACTTTAAATTAATATTGGAAAATTATTAAGTTATCTTAATCAATAGTGCTAATTGTTCTATTTGGACTAGTTTGATTAGATTAATTAATTCTTTCGATGTAATATATAGTTAATTATGAGATGGCACGCATACATAGGAAATTAGTTTTGATGTCAAAAACATATTAGATATTTAAATTAAATTATAAAATTTTAATTGCATAAATTGGTTTAATAAAAGACATGAAAATAAATAGTAACAAATTAAAATATAATCATAGGCCAAAAAAAATCATAATCAAAACATAAACGCAAAATTTTCCCCTTATTAATGTGATATATATGTGGTTAAATCATTAAATAACTCATAAAATAATTAATCTAATTGACTTACCCAAATACAATAATGCGAACTATTGATTTGAAGGAATTTTTTTTTCAAAAATTAGGTTTTTAAAAAATTAAATAAAAACTAGGATCATTTTTATTATTTTATACGAAACAACAATATATATATATATATATATATACACACACACACACACACACACCATGTATCTATAGAATGAATTTGTTACCTAATGTTTGGTTGGATTAACACGTTTTTAATATCATTATAATTTTTTGTATCCTCAAGATCTTCTTTTTTATGATCTTATGCTGAACCTGAAGTGTGGTATCTCCAAAGCACCTTTATGGGAAAAACACTTTTTTTTTTAAACTGAAAGAGAGAATACGTAAATTTTGTGTTTTCTTCTGATAGAAAAATCTCTCATACGTTTTTGATCAATGATATATAATAACATTGATCATTACTCTCTCTTATGAATTTGGTCCATATTAGGCTAGGAAAGAGACACTTCTTCTGTAAGACCCCAACTTTTTATGAATAAAGATTTAATTTTCTCAAAATATTATTTTGAATAATAAGGTGTTGATTTAATATAATACTTTAGTTACGGGTGAAATGTGTAAATTTTGCAAAATAAGCAAGTTGTCATAAAATATTCGTTTGATCGGAGAATATTCTTTTTGTCGGGGAATATCCGTACGACTGTGCAATCATTGGTGGACCACATAACGGACTAACTGTCGGATATAGAAAGCGACATAAATAACCTTTTTATAAAAATAATGGCAAAACTTTTACCTTTACTCGTTGAAATACCCATTGATAAAAGTACGATAGTAATACACGTGGTTGCACAAAGATGATTACCTGCGGTTTGCCTGAGATTTTTGATTATTGATTCTTACGTAAGAAGTCACTCGGTTGTACTCAATAATTGCCACAATAATTGTTGCATAATATCTCATATTATTGATTCAATTATTGTCATAGTATCATCTTTATAATATTTTATATTATTAAATCAATAATTGACACGACACAATTATTCATATTATTAGTTAGCATTATTGGCAATGTCTAGAAAATTTCATCGAGGAAAGGGGTTAGGTTATATAATTGCTACGCAATAATGATAAATCCTTATCGTAAAGCCCTCTCTTCCTAAGAATAATCGATTATTAATATTGTGAGCTTATAATATTATTTATGAATAATTATTATGTGGTGGATATTTATTCAATTTTGATATAAATGAAGGAATTTGTTGAAAGTTTGGCAATTCTTTTCTCCGATAAAATATTCATTCAAATATATTATTATAATATTATAATTTTTTTAAATGATAATATTATTATTATAATATATAATTTTTAGTATGTGAATAAATTAAGTGGAGTGAAGGTTATCATTTTATTCCTTCCGTGCATTCCTCATTTGTAAATGGGTGGAATAATTCCCCTACAATCCTTTGTTTTTCAAATAGTGTGGGCCCTCAAAATGTGAGCTATTCCTTTTCAAATTCTCCTGCAGAATCTTTTGTTTTCCAAATTGTGGGCCCTATGAGTTAGGCATTGATGAAAAATAAGAGAATTAGGCAGAGAATGAAAGTTAGGCGGAGAAGAAAGTTAGGCAGTTTGTTTTGATTTTGCCTCCGAAACTGCACTATAAATAGGGGGTAACCCCTCCTTTCCAAACACACCATTACAATATCAGAAATTTTTATTCTATAGTATTGTGAGTATTTCTCTTGAGTATAAAGATACTTTGAGTGTAACTTTTTGTGCAAGATTTTCTCAGAATAACATCCGATATTCCAGTCAAATCTAGTTTCTATTACGGTAAATGATATTATTTTATTGCAATACTCGTAAGAAATATTACTTTATTTTATACTCAATATTATGTAAGAGATATTATTTCATTTCATATTCCTAAATTTAAACTTACTATGGCAAGTATTGCTTTTATAATTCCTGAAATAATTAAAAATTCCTTAAGTTTTGCGCTTCATCTAATATCAGTTCACTGGAATATTGGTCTGAACTTTCTTATTAAATTTTAAACTTTTCATGTCTGGGTACTATTCATACATACGGTACTATTCATATAGTACTATTCATATGGTACTATTCATGAGTACAATTCACAAAAGAATTTAATTTTCTTTTCTGTCCAAATTATTTTTGATATATGAATATTATTCTTGAATTTTACTTCACACATAATTATCATGTTGACAATTTGGACATTTTTGAACTCGGGATAAATTGAATTAGAATTCTATAATATTTATCTTTTATCTCACTTGATTGAATCTTTATATCATTATTATTATTCTCATGCTTATATTGTATTGGAAGTCATCTTTGGCGTGTAGTGCAAAGATGGATTTATTGATTAGTATGATTATGACGAGAATTGTCTATTAGTATAATCATAACCTTTAATGTTACAGATAAGGTTTTGTGTCCTCAAGGCCCGTAATGCGTAATGCATAGATGGACGGTGTTTGGCATGATCATGACCATTTGGTGATCTTACTTGAATATCCTTGCGTGCAGTAGTGCATGAATAATTCGTTGATTTGATATATTTATTAAATGATGTTGCAGGGATAAAATATTGATGATGGACTTTTAAATCATAGAAGATAGTAGATTTTCATGCTCTACTTGACTCTTCTAATGGATTGTTGTTTTTGCTGCAGTTATATTCTAAAACTTGTTGTCTATTGCATTCTATCAGATTTTTTCCTGTTGAGGACTAAGGATAATTTGTTCCACATTATCTTAGTCATAATATTCTTTACTGGGCTAGTTGAGCTCACCCTTTTCCTTTTTGTTCCATTGTTCTTCTCAGGAGGTGAGAATGTAGTTGGGACTAGTCGGGGAGTGGAGTAATGGTCCAAGTTGGTTATTATAACAGTCCTCACTATTTTGTAAACTAGTGTAACAATAATTTTAATGAGAACTTTATTTTAGTTTGGATATTGTCTAATAGATAATATTTGTATTAAAACTCTCAGCGTATGTGTTTTCGTATTTTGCACGACAGTTGTATTAATGAAGTTTGTATTTGATTTATGTACCATGTATTTGGCGACTCAGAATGGGTTGTGTGGACCTATTTTGGGGGCATCACAGTTGGTATCAGAGTTTAGAAATATGATATCTAGTGGAGATCTGGGATTAGAACTAGGAGATGAGAGACGAGTAAATCATTCCCTAGTGTGTCCTACCTAAGCTTATTTGTTATTGGTCGATCAGAATATATGGTTAATATGTGGCATGTGAATTTCTTTAATTAACCCTTATTTTGTGGCAGTGTTTGAAAATGACGTCTGAAAATTTTGAGATAAGCAATGGAGCACGTGAGACTATTGAGACACCCGCCAATTAATAACCAGGATAATGTGCATCAGGAAGGCAATAATTCTCATGTAAGCAACAACACCGACCAAATGATGAATGATGGGATGTTTAGGAGCTTCCTACAATTCATGCAACACCAAATGAGAGAAACTCCTATTCAAAATGCAGGTAGAAACAATGGCAACTCACGGCTGGTCACTGCTAAGAAATTCAAGGAGTTGGGACCGCCGGAGTTCTTGGGAAAGCTAGAACCACTCAAGGCAGAAGCATGGATTAAGCAGATTACCAAGATATTTGATGTCTTGGGATGCACTGAAGAACAAAAGGTTCCCTTCCCCACCTTTATGTTGCCTGAGAGGCGATTCTTTGGTGGGAATCCGTAAAACGTACTCATCTGTCCGCACTTAAGATGTCTTGGGAGAGGTTCGAAGAATTGTTTAACGACAAGTACTTTCCGGAAAGTATTCGTCACATGAAAGAGGTGGAATTCATCAAACTGGAGCAGAACAACATGACTGTATTGCACAACGAGACAAAGTTTACGGAGGTATCCCGCTTTGCATCTCATTTAGTAGACAATGAGGAGCGGATGACACGAATGTTTCTGAGAGGGTTGAAACCCGAAACTCGTCAACATCTCATCTCTCATAAAATATGTTTATATTCAGATGTGGTGAATAGAGCTCATTTATTGGAGCGGGATTATGAGTCAGCTCAACAAAAAGACAACAACCATCAGCACGATAAGAGTCATACCAGTGGCAAAAATCATCGAAGCGGTGATAACCAAATAACGTGAGAAATGGTAACCACTTCGATGGTAATCATGGACAAGATAATAGGAGAGGTGAGTCAAGTGGAAATTTTAAGAAGAGAAGATTTAACAATGACGGAAAGACATCAACAGCAACAGCATCAACAACAATAGTTTATAGGGGAGGAGAAAGATCACCAGTTAGATGCTACAGATACGGAGAGGAGGGACACATAAGTTCAAACTATTCACAACCTTCCAAGGTATGTTTTAGTTGTGGAAAAGACGGTCACTGTGTCGCCCCCAAAAATAGGTATACAGAATAGGTCGCCAAATACATGGTACATAATTTAAATACGAACTTAATTTATACAATTATCAACTGTCGTGTAAAATACGACAAAACGTAAGCTGAGAGTTTTAACACGAATATTGTCTCGTAGATAATATCCAAACTCAAATGAAGTCCTCATTACAATTATTATCACATTATTTCATAGAATAGTGATGACTACTATAGCCACCATCTTGGACCATCACTCCATTCCCCAACTAGTCCCAGCTATATTCTCATTTCCTGAAGAGAATAATGAAAGAAAATGGTGAGCTCAACTAGCTCAATAAAGAATATTATGACTAAGATAATGTAGAATAAATTATCCTTAGCCTTCAACAGTGTAAAACCGATAGAATACAATAGACAACAAGTTTAAACTGTAGCGAACAAACAATCCATTAGAAGAGTCATGTAGGAGCATGATGTCTAATATCTTCTATGATTTAAAAGTTCATCATCAATATTTATCTTTGTAACACATTTAAATAAATAATCCATATCATCGAATTATCCATGCACTACGGGCCAAGGATATTCGTTAGTATCACATCCACGAATTATCCATGCACTACGAGCCAAAGATATTCGTTATTATCACCAGTAGTCATGATCATGCTAAACAACTGTCCATTAATGCACTACGGGCCAATGAGAACTTTCACCACATCATTTGTAATATTACAGGTCATGATTATACCGATACATAATTCCTGGTCATAATCATACCAATCAATAGTTCATCAATGCATTACGGGCCAAAGATGACATTCACCACAATATAAGCATGATGATGATGACAATGATATAAGAATCATTCAAGTGAGATTAATGATAAATATTAAAGATTTATAATTCAATTTATCAAGAGTTTAAGAATGTCCAAATTGTCCACATGATAACTAATTTGTGGAGTAAAATTTAAGAATAATATTTATGTATCAAAAATAATTTGGACAGAAAAGAAATCAATTTTTGTCGTGAATAGTACCCCAGGTGAATAGTACCCGAGTGAATAGTATCTAATGAATAGTACTTTATGAATAGTTGTTAGAGTTTATGCCCTAGAGGCCAATTATTTGATATAATTGCTTAACGTTTTGATATTATATTTGATTGAATAAATATATGATTTTATTATGGTTTTATTTACTGCATAATATAATTGTTAACATAATAAAATTTCTTAGAATAGTGATACAAATTATATAGTTTCAAGTATGTGACTTGAACATGAGATTATATATTACCATTAGTATCAGTGTTCTTAAATGTCCCTAGTCGAGTATCATTGTTGATGGGACAACAATGATGCATGGAGACTAGTATGTGGATCGATTGATGACCAAATCTCATTGGTCATAAATATATGAGATATTAAGTCAATGCATGAAGTACAAGTTAGAGAACGATGTCTTTGGGCGGACCCACCATGAGAATTCTATATGGAGCATTATGCGAAGTGTCGTTAGCAATTCTCATAGTGACAATGATGTAATGGTCCTCCGGGCACGAAATCGCTATATTACTACTACGAGAATTTATGTACTTTGATATCATCAAATGTCACCTTTAATAGGGTGGACTATAAAGGTGATTATTGGATTCATCATTAATCGTGTGAGAAATATGAGTGATCTAGATGGAATTTAACCATCCTATATATTATGGGTGATATCCATAGGCCTCTTGTTGAGTAGGACTATGAAATGCATGACCATGCTTAAATAGTGATTTGTTTCATATAGTCTACTCATTGATCAAGAAAACTCAGATTAAATTATGAAGAGTATGACACATTCCATGACTCGAGTTTAATCTAGGATATTAAGGTTAAAAGGATTAAATTACATTGAAACATTGGTCACGAAAAGGTTGCATCGAATCATCGATCTTATTATTACTTGGGTAGCGATGATGCATTACTAGATGCCTTTCATCGCTTTTATAATTTTATAATATGATTTTAAAATTATTGCCAACGTAATAATAACCTATAGGTCACACACATAGAACGTTATTTAAAGAGAATTAATTTAAATTTTAAGGATTTAAATATATTAATATGATTAATAGTATTTAAATCACTAATTTAAATTAAAAGGATAATTTATATATGTATATTAATTAAGTAAGACTTAATTAAGAGATATATATATATATAAATTCGGATTTTATAAAATTAGGTTTTGATTTGATTAATTCCTTTTAACTACTATATATATGATATATATGACTACTTAGGGTAAGATATCATAATTGAAAAACCCTAGCCATTCTTAGAGAGAGACTAGAGAAAGCAGTTTGAGAAAATCCATTCCTTTTGGTGGCTAGTACTGCAAGTCCTTCTTATTGCGAGAATCATTCAACGGTTAGATGCGGCGTTGTGTGAATCTGTAGAAAGTATGATCGGCTTTTATATTGCGTTGGAGATTCGAGGCTTGATCGGTTTGATTCTCGCTTTTTTGTTTATATCCGGTATAATCTCTAAACCTCTGAATTAATTGATTTTCGCATGGATCCTGTTTTAGGGTTTGAAATTGCTTTAAAATTTTAATTTCATTTGTGCGTTCAAATGCTAGAAGCCCAACGGTGGTATCGTAGCTACTTGAAAAGATTAATTGATTACGTGTTTTAATTGTATTCGATATATATGATATATGATGATGCATGTTTACCGATATAAAATTGAATATATGATATTAGTTGAATGTGTATTCGGTAATATATATGATGATCTTTGTTAATCGTATCTTTAATCGGTGGAATAACAATATAACTATTCTAATCGGATTAGAAGCATGAAGAATCGTTTTAATATGATTAATCAAACTTGAAATATATGATAAATTCAAATTGTCTTGTTATTCGTTTTAATATGATTAAATCAAAGCGGAAATATATGATAAATTAAGGGTGTCTTGTTATTCGTTTTAATATGATTAAATCAAAGCTGGACATATATGATTTGTTATTATGGGTGTTTTGGTGGATTAAAATGTATGATTCAAAGCTGCTTTGAGAGATTCATATGGAAAAAATCTGCAATCTGAGAATGTAGTTGAATTTTTTTTTTCAGGCGCCGCTTCGACCCGCTCAATTTGGCCAATGTGAGACCACCAGCCGGTGATCGGTCGGTGGGACCACCGCTGTGGAGAGACTTGACCCCCGTCAGAATAAGCGTATGGTCGTGTCCCCTATATTTTATATATAGTTTTCTTTAATTATATATAAATTGTTATGTGCTTATTGTGATATGCATGGTGCATGATTATGGCCTTTTGACCCATAGGTTAGTGGTTTTTGGTTTTGAAATACGGCTTGCATGTCGTGCCTTTCTATAAATTCTAATGTAATATTCTCTTCTCATCTAAATCCCCTCAGAATGTAACTTTCGAGGTTTTTTTATGTCATGTAATAATCAGTAATTGATGAAGGCGTCAAGATGGAGAACACAATGGAAAGATGATGATGGAGAGGAGGCGTATGCTAGAGGAAGATCCAAGGAAGTTATTTATTTTAAGATCTTTTACCACCTTAGATTGACCTTCAATCTTTCATTAGCTTGAAAAGATTGATGATGGATTGGGCCATAATCGTGACACATTTAATTTTGCACTTTATTTATGCTTGTATGTGATATGATATGATTAATAATGTGCATGCTTAATAAGATTAAAATTGGTGAGATCTAAATTAATAAAATCCTCATTAAATTATTAAGTCTAAATCGGATGCCTTCCAATGAATAACACACATCAAGACCTTGATCAATAGATGTAGGTTTGCCAAAACAAAGTACCCTATTTATCTAGGTAAGATGCGATAGGATAATTGTGATATCCAAACTATTAAAATCATTGGGCCTGACTTAACTAAGTTATCTCAATAGGATTGTGGACTTAGAGGCATAGAGTTTGGTTGGTACCATTAGATGGACTAGAAACAAATGTTGTTTACCAAACTATCCAGGAGTTATATATGATATAATTGACAAAGGGTTGTCTACCTAAATAATTATGTTTTGAGAGAATAGCCAAAGCTAACTTAAGGCATAATGAAATATGGATCTTGGCTCACTAGAAAGATTTAATAGAAAATGCTTTCCGAATTAATGGTGAGGGCTATTAATTTGAATAAAATAGTGGGAGGTATATTTTGAATGTACTATTATCAATTATATAATATCAACTCGTAATTTGACTTATTATTGTTGCAACTTATAAATTGTAGATATCAAATGGCAAACAACAACAACACAAATAGTCTTTCATTACGATCGGTCCTTGAAAAGGACAAGCTAAGTGGAATTAATTTCCTTGGACCGGCATAGGAACTTGAGGATTGTCCTCAAACAAGAGCGTAAGCTATATGTCCTTGATGGGCCCATTCTGCGCAAAGGTATCATCGCTGCGCCCGCGTCGCGGACATTAATGCTTACAAGAAGCATCAAGATGATGCTCACGGATGTGAGTTTTGTCATGCTAGCAACCATGAACTATTTGAGCCGGAAGCAACATGAGTTAATGGATGCTTATGAGATGATCGAGCATCTCAAGAAATTGTTGAAGAAGGGCATGCTCGACGGAGAGGTATGATACAAGCAAGGCGTTGTATCTTTACGCAAAATGGGTGAACGTGATCCAGTTGGTCCACATGTCTTTGAAAATGATTGGGTATATTGAGTACCTTGATAGGTTGGGTTTTCCAATCACTCCGGAAGCCCAAATGACCTTGTTTTGCAATCTTTGAGCAATGACTACTCTCAATTTGTTATGAACTATCTTATGAATGAAATTGAGAAACCCTTATCGAAGTTGTTGAGCATGTTAAGAGCTGCGAGAACAACATAAAAAGGCAGGACCGCTCCCATAATGATGGTGCAAAAGGGAATGCTAAGGGAAAGTGGAAAGGCAAGAAGAAGATAAGATCTAAATCTTTTGCCAAACCCAATTCCAAAACCAAACGAGCTTTAAAACCTAAAGGTGGGGTGGCTAAAGAAGTTGAATGTCACTTACATGGAAAACACGGACAACGAAAAAAGGCTGTCATGCTTATCTGGAAGAAGTGAAGAAAAGAAAAGGAAGTACGACTTCTAATTCAGGTATATATGTTATAGAAGTCAACTTATCTACTTCTACATCATGGGTATTGGATATTGGATGTGGTTCTCACATTTGTGTTAATGTGCAGGGACTCCGAAGGAGTAGAACTTTGGCGAAAGGAGAGGTTGACCTACGAGTTGGAAATAGAGCAAAAGTTCTTTGCCTTTGGCCGTAGGAACTTATCATTTATCTTTGCCCTTTGGGCTAGTTTTAGAATTAGAAGATTGTTATTTTGTGCTGCTTATAAGCAAAACATTATTTACATTTCTTGTTTGGACAAGAAAGGTTTTCATTTATAATAAAGAACAATCGTTGTTTGTTTTACTTAAATGATATTTGTTATGGTGTTGCACAATTGTTTAACTCTGGCCTCTATATTCTTGATTTAGAAATGCCTATCTATAACATAAATATAAAATGATTTAAATCAAATGATTCAAATCCCGATATCTCTCCGGCATCGTCGTTTAGGCCATATAAATGAGAAAGCATATCCAAACTCCATAAAGATGGGTTCTTGGATTCATTTGATTTTTGAATCATATGAGAAATGCGAGTCTTGTTTATTAGGCAAGATGACTAAAGCCCCTTTCATCCGGACACGATTGAGCGGGCTAGCGATGTATTGGGACTTATACATAGTGATGTATGTGGACCCATGAGTTCGTTAAGTAAGAGGTAGGTTTTATTACTTCATTACATTTCTTGATGACTTTAGTAGATATGGCTATGTGTATCTTATGAGACACAAATCAATCCTTTGAAAAGTTCAAGGAATTCAAGAATGAAGTTCAAAACCAATTTGGCAAAAGCATAAAAGCCCTTGATCCGATCGAGGAGGTGAATACTTAAGCCAAGACTTTGATGACCTTCTAAAGGAGTGTGGTATTATATCACACTCACTCCACCGAAACCGCAATGGAATGGTGTATCGAGAGGAGGAATCGAACCTTGTTGGACATGGTACGATCAATGATGAGTCGCGCAGATCTTCAATAAGCACGGGGTCATGCCCCTAGAGGCATTTGCATTCACACTTAACCGTGTTCCTACAAAGGCGGTTCGAGAAGACACCATATGAAATGTGGACTGGAAACATCCTAGTATGTCATTCATGAAGATTTGGGGTTGCGAGGCGTTCGTAAAACGCCCGAATTCGACAATGCTTCGGACCCAAATCGACAAATGTAATTTTGTGGGATACCCAAAGGAAACAAAAGGGTATTATTTCTACAAACCTTCCGAGAACAAAGTGGTTGTTGCTTTAACTGGTATTTTTTAGAAAGAGAATTTGTCTCTAAAGGAAGCGGTGGGAGGAAAGTAGAACTCAAGAAATTCGAGAACCACAAAATATCATTGAACTCGAGTTGGAACATGAGCAGGAACCACAAGAAATTGTGGAAAGTGAACTGCTCAAATTACACAAGTCATTCGTAGATCACGGTAGGACACGCCAAGAGCACGAGAGATATTATGGATATCTTGTGACTCAAAAGCAGCGATGTGATGCTCATAGATCAAGATGAGCTGCTTCTACCAAGAAGCTATGAATGGACCGATTCTAAGAAATGGCTTGAAGCCATGAAATCGAGATGGACTCCATGTATACCTAACCAAGTATGGACTTTGGTTGATCCACCAAGGGGTAAAACCAATTAGGTGCAAGTGGGTTTCAAGAAGAAAAAGCATGGATGGTAATGTACAAACCTATAAAGGCCGATTGGTAGCAAAAGGTTTCAAACAAATTCAAGGTGTTGACTATGATGAAACCTTCTCTCCAAAGGGCAATGGTTAAATCCATCGGGATCTTACTTCTTATCGCAGACTTTTTTATGATTACGTAAATCGGCGAGATGGATGTCAAACCGCTTTCCTAGCGGAAATCTCCTTGAGGATGTGTATATGACACAACTTTGAGGGTTTTGTCACCCAAAGGATCTTTGGAAAGGTATGTAAGTCGCAATGATCCATTTATGGATTGAAGCAAGCCTCTCGAGTTGGAATCTTCGATTTGATGAAGCGATCAAAGAATTTGGCTTTATTAAAAATGAAGATGAACCTTGTGTATATAATAAGGTTAGTGGGAGTCACATTGTATTCCTAGTATTATATGTTGATGACATATTAATTATTGGGAATGACATTCCTTCCTTACAAATTTGTAAAAAACATGGTTAGGAAAATGTTTCTCCATGAAAGATTTGGGCGATCTTTGCCTACATTTTAGGTATCAAGATCTATAGAGATAGATCAAGAAAAATGCTCTACCTAAGTCAAAGTACATATATTGATAAAGTGTTGAAAGCAGTTCAAACATGCAAGAAGCTAAAAGAGGAAACTTACCGTGACTCATGGTGTAAAGATCTCTAAGGCCCAATGTCCTAAATCACAAGATGATGAGGAGGCGTATGAGAAAGATCCCTTATGCTTCGCAATTGGATCTATTATGTATGCAATGATATGTACTCGTCCGGATGTCTCGTATGCTTTGAGCATGATGAGCAGATATCATCGAATCCGGTGAAGGTCATGGACATCGACCAAGAATATCCTCAAGTACGAAAAGGACTAAGGATTCATTCTTGGTATATGGAGGTGAAGACGAACTAGCGGTAAAGGTTACACGGATGTTAGTTTCGACCGACAATGATGACTATAAGTCTCGATCGGGTTTTTATGTTTTGCCTTAATGGTGGTCTTTGTTATTTGAAAAGTTCAAGCAAGAGACGATGGTGATTTCTACAGAAGGTCGAGTATATTGTCGCTTCTAGTGCAAATGCAAGGAGGTCGTATGGATTAAAAAGTTCATCTTTGAACTTGGTGTTGTTCCAACCATTGTTGATCTGGTTGTTCTATCTTGTGATAATAATGGAGCCATTGCAAAGCTAAGGAACCCGGATCTCACCAACGATCCAAGCATATACTTAGGCGGTACCATCTCATCCGTGAAATCATTGATAGAGGAGATGTACATATAGGAAGAGTGCTAACAGATGATAATGTTGCGCAGATCCACTAACAAGGCTTTGTCGCATGAAGAAGCACAGCGGTCACACTAGTTCCATGGGTATTAGATACATGAGTGATTGGCTCTCAGTGCAGAGTGGGAGGCTCATTAGAGTTTATGCCCCAGAGGCCAATTATTTGATATAATTGCTTAACGTTTTGATATTATATTTGATTGAATAAATATATGATTTTATTATGGTTTTATTTACTACATAATATAATTGTTAACATAATAAAATTCCTTAGAATAGTGATACAATTATATAGTTTCAAGTATGTGACTTGAACATGAGATTATATATTACCATTAGTATCGGTGTTCTTAAATGTCCCTAATCGAAGTATCATTGTTGATGGGACAACAATGATGCATGGAGACTAGTATGTGGATGTTGATGACCAAATCTCATTGGTCATAAATATATGAGATATTAAGTCAATGCATAGAAGTACATATTAGAAAACGATGTCTTTGGGCGGACCCACTATGAGAATTCTATATGGAGCATTATGCGAAGTGTCGTTAGCAATTCTCATAGTGACAATGATGTAATGGTCCTCCGACCTGAAATCGCTATATTACTACACGAGAATTTATGTACTTTGATATCATCAAATGTCACCTTTAATAGGGTGGAATATAAAGGTGATTATTGGATTCATCATTAATCGTGTAAGAAATATGAGTGATCTAGATGGAATTTAACCATCCTATATATTATGGGTGATATCCATAGGCCTCTTGTTGAGTAGGACTATGAAATGCATGACCATGCTTAAATAGTGATTTGTTTCATATAGTCTACTCATTGATCAAGAAAACTCAGATTAAATTATGAAGAGTATGACACATTCCATGACTCGAGTTTAATCTAGGATATTAAGGTTAAAAGGATTAAATTACATTGAAACATTGCTCACGTAAAAGGTTGCATCGAATCATCGATCTTATTATTACTTGGGTAGCGGTGATGCATTACTAGATCGCTTCACTTTGTTTATAATTTTATAATATGATTTTAAAATTATTGCCAACGTAATAATAACCTATAAAGGTCACACACATAGAACGTTATTTAAAAGGGAATTAATTTAAATTTTAAGGATTTAAATATATTAATATGATTAATAGTATTTAAATCACAATTTAAATTAAAAGGATAATTGTATATATGTATATTAATTAAGTAAGACTTAATTAAGAGATATATATATATAAATTCGGATTTTATAAAATTAGGTTTTGATTTGATTAATTCCTTTTAACTACTATATATATGATACATAGTGACTACTTAGGGTAAGATATCATAATTGAAAAACCCTAGCCGCTCTTAGAGAGAGAGAGAGAGAGAAAGCAGATTTGAAAATCCATTCCTTTTGGTGGCTAGTCACATGAAGTCCTTCTTATTGCGAGAATCATTCGACGGTTCATGCGGCATTTGTGTGGATACTTTAGTAGAGGCAATCGGTTTGTATTGCGTTGGAGATTCGAGGCGTAATCGATTTGATTCTATTTTTTGTTTATATCTGGTATAATCTCTAAACCTCGAATTAATTGATTTTTGCATGGATCTGTTTTAGGGTTTCGAAAATTGCTTTAAAATTTTAATTTTCGCTGTGCGTTTCTGTGCCGAAGCCCAACAATAGTATCCCATGAATAGTACTGTATGTATAAATAGTATCATATGAATAGTTCCGTATGTATAAATAGTACCCCGACATGAAAAGATTAAAATTTAACAAGAATATTCAGAAAAATATTTCAGTGAAACGATAATAGATGAAGCGCAAAATTCAAGGATATTCTACTAATTTCAAGGGGAATAGAAGCACTACTTATGAAAATAAGTGTAGATTTAGGAATATGAAACGAAATAATATTACTTAAATACTATAAAGTATGGAAGAAAATAATATTTCTTACGAATATTGAAAGAAAATAATATCCCTTACGAATATTGAACAAAAATAATATTCCTTACGAATATTGAATAAATACAATATCCCTTACGAATATTGAACGAAAATAATATTCCTTACGAATATTGAACGAAAATAATATTCCTTATGAATACGAAAAAGAATATCTTTTACGAATATGAAATATATAATACCCCTTACCTTAGTAAGAGAGTGATTCCGACTGGTATAGAGGAGATATTCTTGAAGAAAACTTGCACTGATTTCTACACTCAAAGTTTTCTTAAACTTAAAAGAAATACGCTCAATATTATAGAAGAAGAATTCTCTGATTCTTGTGTGATTTTTATTTCTAAACTACGCATCCTATTTATAGGAGAATGGCAGGGTACTATTTAGAAAGAAAAATCACGGACTGCACATGAGGAAAATCACGGGAGTAGAAAAAAATTGGCTGATTTCACGTGATTTTTACTATGCAACACTATGCAAACACTATGCAGTATTATGCAAACACTATGCAGTACTATGCAGTACTATGAAAACATTATGCAGTACTATGCAATATAAAACAAAACTGAGATAACTTTCTATCGACAATTTTGAAAAATGTGTAAGTTGGGGTCCATGTAATAAGCCAAATTTATAAAAAATACTTCATGACAAACCCATTTTATTTATCACAAATCACTTGACTAACCACATTTTTAATCTTTCAACAATTATTCATCAATAATATTATAACTCACAATATTAACAACCAGATCATTCCTTGGAAAAAGGGGCTTTTCGATAAGGACTTCTCCTTATTAGCGCGTAATTAGATGACTAAACCCCTTTCCTCGATAGAACTTTCTAGACATTGTCAATAATACAAATAATAATATGAATAACTTTGTCGTCTCAATTATTGATTTAATAATATAAAATATTATGCAGATGATATTGTGACAATAATTGAATCAATAATATGAGATACTATGAAGCAATTACTGTTGCAATAATTGAATAAAACTGAGTGACTTCTCACGTAAGCATCAATAATTAAAGATACTGTACAATACCGTGTGTTATTGTGTAACCACGCGTATTATTGTACTTTTATCACTGGGTATTTCAACAGTTAACGGTAAAAGCCTTGCCGTTATTTTTATAAAAAGGTTATTTTTGCCGCTTTCTATATCCGATAGTAATTTCGTTGTGCGGTCCACCAATGATTGTGTCGTCGTACAAATATTCCCTGATAAAACGAATATTCCCCGAACAAACGAATATTTTATGACAACTTGCTTACTTTGCAAAATTTATAAATATTACCCACAATTATAATATTATATAAAATCCATACCTTATTATTTAAAATAATATTTAGAGAAAATTAAATCTTTATTCATAAAAAGTTGGGGTCTTACAACCTCCCCTTCTTATGAAATTTCGTTCTCGAAATTGGGGTACGTACATGGTATGTTGAAGAAGTGAGGATACCTTATTTTCATTGCAGATTCTAGCTCTTGAGGTATAACATTTGAGCGTAGAATATATTTTTTCTTATCCAAGATTTTAACACGTACCTCTTCATACGTTAAATCTTCTGCTATCTAGTCTAGTTCTAATTCAATAATACAGTTCGAGTTGTCCACATATTTACATAACATAGATATATGAAAAACGTTATGAACACGAGACATACTTGGCGATAAAGCGAGTCTATAGGCCACAGTTCCTACTCATGTATTTGACATCATCACGTGGGTCACTAAAGTCTTTAACTCTATCTCTATCATTTTTAAGTCATATGAAATGGGTCTTTGTGTTCGACAATATCGCACTTGTACCCGCATATAATCTTCTACTCAACGCGTCAGCTACTACGTTCACTTTTTTAGGATGGTATTGAATGGTATGGTCGTAATCTTTCAACAGCTCAAGCCAAAGTCTTTGGCGCATGTTACATTCGTTCTGGGTGAAGAAATATTTGAGGGTTTTGTACTGGGTTCAAGGTCGATACAAAATTTGATTTCACGCTCTAGGGATAGGCCAGGAAGTCTTTAGGGAATATGTTAAGAAATTTATTAACAATAGAAATATCATTCAAATTTGATGTATTTTTGTTTAAATCCGTAACATGGGCTAAGAAAGCTTGACATCCGTTTTTACTAAGCGAATGGCTTTATGGCTTGATATGACAATGATTGACTTTAGTGGTTTGGTTGCTTCAATTCACATAATAGGTTGGTTAGGAATATGAAAGCTAACAACCTTACGAAAATAATCAATTTTACCATGATGAGAAGTTAACCAGTCGATTCCTAAAATCACATCAAATACAAGTATTTTCAAAGAGATGAGATCAACAGGTAATGTGAACGTGTCGATTTGAATCAAACAAGATTTATAAACAGTGGATGTGATGAAGGTTTCTCCCAATGGAGTTTCAACCGATAAGTCAAAGTCTAATTTCTCAGAAGTCAAGTTAAAACGTTGAGCACAATTAGGTGAAATAAAAGAACGGGTAGAACCGGTATTGATTAAGGTATAAACTTCATAAGAATTTATGATTAGCTTACCCGTGATAACTTCGTTTGGGTTCCTCGCTTTTTGGAAAGTCACAAAAAATGCTCTCCCTTAAACTACCGATTTTGACTTATCTAGGACAACCTTTGGTGTCGCTATCCCAGTTGGACTTGACTTCACTGCATGAAAAAATCAAGCTAAATGACCTTCTTTTCCACAATTAAACACACTTTGGGTTGCTGCATACAATTTGGATGGCTGTGTCCCTCCTGTCCGCATTTGTAGCATACGACCAGTGGTCGTTCTCCTTCCTTGGAACCAGGTGTTGGTGATGCTGCCGACGTCTTTACATTGTCATTGTTGAATATTCTCTTCTTAAAGTTGTTCCCACTTAGTTCACCTCTCCTATTATTTTGGCCATGATTACCACTGAAGTGGTTACCATTTTTGGCATGATAATTTCCTCCACGATGGTTATCATTGTTCTGATGGCCGTTGCCACCAATACAATTATTATCTTGTTGTTGGTCGTTGTCTTTTGGTTGGGCTGACTCATTATCACGCTCCAATAACTGAGCCCTATTCACAATATCTGAATATAAACAAAGTTTGTGAGAAATGAGTTATTGACGAATTTCGGGTTTCATACCTCGCAGAAACATTCGCGTCATACGCTCCTCATTATCTACCAAATGGGATGAAAACCGGGATAACTCCGCGAACTTTTCCTTGTATTATGATACGGCCATATTGTTTTGTTCCAGCTTGATGAATTCCACCTCCTTCATGTGATGAATACTTTCTGGAAAGTACTTATCGTTGAACAATTCCTGGAACCTCTCCCAAGACATCTTCAGTGCGGAAAGATGAGTATGTTTTACAGATTCCCACCAATAATTTGCCTCTCCTCGCAACATAAAGGTGGAAAAGGGAACCTTTTGCTCCTCTGAGCATCCCAAGACATCAAATATTTTGGTGATCTGCTTAATCCACGTCTCTGTCTTAAGTGGCTTTGGCTTTCCCAAAAACTCCGGTGGTCCCAGCTCCTTGAGTTGCTTAGCAGTGACCAACCATGAGTTACCAATGTTTCCACATACATTTTGAACAAGAGTCTCTCTCGTTTGGTTTTGCATGAATTCTAGAAAGCTCCTAAACATACCATCATTCGTCATTTGGTCAGTGTTGTTGTTTACAGGAGGATTATTGCCTTCTTGATGCACATTATCCTTGTTATTGATTGGCGGTGACTCAATGGTTGCATGTGCTCCATTCCTTATCTCAAAATTCTTAAATGTCATTCTCAAACACTGCCACAAAAAGGGTTAATTGACATGCCACATATTATCCCTATATTCTGACCGACCAATTAAATAACAAATAAGCTTAGGTAGGTCATACTACCGAAGGATTTATCCGTCTCTCCCCTCCTAGTTCTAGCCTCAGATATCCGCCAGGGATCATATCCCTAAGCTTTGATACCAACCGTGACACCCCTAAAATAGGTATACACAACCCATTCTGAGTCGCCAAATACATGGTACATAATTTAAATACGAACTTAATTTATACAATTATCAACTGTTGTGTAAAATACGACAAAACGTAAGCTGAGAGTTTTAACACGAATATTGTCTCGTATACAATATCCAAACTCAAATGAAGTTATCACACTATTTCATAAAATAGTGAGGACTACTATAGCCACCATCTTGGACCATCACTCCATTCCTCGACTAGTCCCAGCTATATTCTCATTTCCTGAAGAGAACAATGAAAGAAAATGGTGAGGTCAACTAGCCCAGTAAAGAATATTATGACTAAGATAATGTAGAATAAACTATCATTAGCCTTCAACAGTGTAAAAACTGATAGAATACAATAGACAACAAGTTTAACTACAGCGGAACAAGCAATCCATTAGAAGAGTCAAGTAGAGCATGATGTCTACTATCTTCTATGATTTAAAAGTTCATCATCAATATTTTATCTCTATAACACATTTCAATAAATAATCCACATCACCAAATTATCCATGCACTACGGGCCAAGGATATTCGTTAGTATCATATCCATGAATTATCCATGCACTACGGGCCAAAAATATTCATTATTATCACATCCACGAATTATCCATGCACTACGGGCCAAGGATATTCGTTATTATCACCAGTAGTCATGATCATGCCAAACAACTGTCCATCAATGCACTACGGGCCAATGTGGACTTTCACCACATCATTTGTAACATTACAGGTCATGATTATACCGATACATAATTCCTGGTCATAATCATACCAATCAATAGTCCATCTATGCACTACGAGCCAAAGAGAACATTCACCACAATATAATCACGAGGATGATGACAATGATATAAGAATCAATCAAGTGAGATCAAGGATAAATATAAAAGATTTATAATTCAATTTATCCAGAGTTTAAGAATGTCCAAATTATCAACATGATAACTAATTTGTGGAGTAAAATTCAAGAATAATATTTATGTATCAAAAATAATTTTGGCAGAAAAGAAATTAATTTTTGTCGTGAATAGTACCCCGGATGAATAGTACCTGAGTGAATAGTACCCCGTGAATAGTACTCTGTGAATAGTAAAGTATGTATGAATAGTACCGTATGTATGAATAGTATCCCGTGAATAGTATCCCGGCATGAAAAGATTAAAATTTAACAAGAATATTTCAAAAAATATTTCAGTGAAACGATACTAGATGAAGCGCAAAATTCAAAGATATTCTACTAATTTTAGGGGGTATAAAAGCAATACGTATCAAAATAAGTGTAGATTTAGGAATATGAAATGAAATAATATTACTTACATACTATAGAGTATGGAAGAATATAATATTTCTTACGAATATTGTAAGAAAATAATATCCCTAATGAATATTGAACGAAAATAATATTCCTTACGAATATTGAACGAAAATAATATTTCTTACGAATATGAAAAAGAATATCTTTTATGAATATGAAATAAATAATACCCCTTACCTTAGTAGGAGAGTAATTCCGACTGGTATAGCGGAGATATTCTTGAAGAAAACTAGCACTGATTTTTACACTCAAAATTTCCTTAAACTCAAAAGAATAATGCTCAATATTATAGACGAAGAATTCTCTGATTCTGGTGTGATTTTCATTTATAAACTAAGCATCCTATTTATAGGAGAATGATAGGGTACTATTCAAAGAGAAAAATCATGGAGTGCACAAGAGGAAAATCAAGGGCACAGAAAAAATTTGGCTGATTTCACGTGATTTTTACTATGCAGCACTATGCAAACACTATGTAGTACTATGCAAACACTTTGTAGTACTATGCAACACTATGCAGTACTATGTAAACACTATGTAGTACTATGCAATATAAAACAAAACTGAGATAACTTTCTACTAACTATTTTGAAAAATGAGTAAGTGGGGGTTCATGTAATAAGTTAAATTTATACAAAATACTTCATGACAAACCCCTTTTATTTATCACAAATCACTTGACTAACCATATTTTTAATCTTTCAACAATTATTCATCAATAATATTATAACTCACAATATTAACAACCAGATTATTCCCAAGAAAGAGGGGGCTTTCCAATAAGGACTTCTCCTTATTGGCGCGCAATTAGATGACCAAACCCCTTTCCTTGACAGAACTTTCTAGACATTGTCAATAATGAAAATAATAATATGAATACCTTTGTCGTCTCAATTATTAATTTAATAATATAAAATATTGTGCAGATGATACTGTGATAATAATTGAATCAATAATATGAGATACTATGCAGCAATTACTGTTGCAATAATTGAATAAACTGAGTGACTTTTCATGTAAGCATCAATAATCAAAGATACTGTACAATACCGTGTGCTATTATGCGACCAGGCATATTACTGTACTTTTATCACCGGGTATTTCAACAGTTAATGGTAAAAGCCTTGTCGGTATTTTTATAAAAAGGTTTGTCGACGTCGGGATTTTTATTTGTCTTTTTCTGTTATTGTCTTTTGGTGTTCTCATGTTAGGTGAGATTTTTTTGAAAAAACAAGTTTGAAAAGGTCCGACATGTATATGTCGATGATTTGACTGTAAGAGTCGCCAGATGGTCTTTTTAAATGGTTGCACCAACTCAATCGAGAAATGGTTTGCACATAGACCTAGTGATGTGACACTGTATAACTGGTCTGGAAAATCGAGATTCTTTAGGGTCCGGGGGCTTGATTAAGTTGAGGGAATGTGTTAGGCATCCCTCGACTTCCGTGGTGACACGGTTACTGCCACTTTTTAATTTAAACTTTTATCTGAATGTGTGTGTAGGTCTACGTGCAGTTGTCTGGAAGTAGTACTTTGCCTCGTTTGCACCTATATACAAAGGGTTTGAATTTTGTATAAAAGTTTAATTTTAACGAGATATTGCAATGATGTTTTGTAAAATAGGTTTTTTAAACCCTTATAGTCAATAGTAATTGAGGCCTTTGATTCTTCCATTTTATAATGTGTTAGGCTGGATTGCTTTTATTATTTTTGAGATGTGAAACATCTTCGAGAAAATAAGATACATAGCAACGCCAAACTCCTTGTGGGCATGAGAGACATCTAAGAAAATTCAGACACCGTGAATAATTTACAAGCTGGTTGCAGTTGAAAATGTCCATCACGAGAACCAAATCTAGATTCAGGAACTAAATCTGTGATCACATGATTCCTAGGCTCACATGATAAAGCAATATGTACAAAAGCTAAAACAAGAACTAGATTTGAATAAATCTAAACTATTTCAGCTTCATCGGTTCTAGTTTAGTCACCATGAAAAGATTAAAGTGTGAAATGGCCAGATTGGAACAAATCTAGCCCGTAGCAAAAGCTAGAAAATAAATTAGATTTGAGTAAATCTAAGCATTCCAGCTTCAACGGTTCTAGTTTAGTCACCATGAACTGGTTAAAGTGAGAATAACTAGATTTAGGCAAATCTAACCCGCAGGCTGAGAAACAATTATATATATATAAAAGCTGTATATATATATATATATAAGTGGTAAATGGCCCACGAAGTGATCTCTAAACTGGTTGAAATGTAAAAATATATATGTATATATATATAAAAGCGATAAATGACCACTAAGTGATCTCCGAACTGTTCAAATATATATATATATATATATATATATATATATATATATATATATATATATATAAGTAGTAAACACATGGAATATCACATCTGTGCTCAATCGAATCAAGTTTCAATAATATATATATATATATATATTTATATATATATATATATATATATAAAAAGAAACGCAGGATATCACACCAGGCTCAATCAAATCGAAGTTTCAATAATATATATATATATATATATATATATATATATATATATATATATATATATATATGTATATATATAAGCTACATCCTATATGCGTTTACTACTTATATATATATATATAAATACTTATATATATATATATATATAAGTATTTATATATATATGAAAGTAGTAAACGCCTGAATATTATATTAGGGCTCAATAGAAATATAGTTCGATAATATATATATATATATATATATATATATATATATATATATATATATATATATATATATATATATATATATATGGAATGGAAGTGAGAAAAGGCTTAAGAAATCTGAGATGTCTTACAGTGGGCTGCCAAGAAGACTTCAAATAGATTTTAATAAATTAATACTCTGTTTCCACTAGTTAAATATAGCAAAACACGAGCTCACAAGTGTTTGGAAAAAGAAAGCACTCAGTTTAAAGTGTGTACAGAGCAAAATGGACAGGGCTTTCTCACCTTTTTTCTCTTCTAAAATGACAACCCCCAAGTCCTCTATTTAGAGGGGGGAGTCGCAGGTCCACCTACGGCTGCCCGGGGTGTCCCGGACTCTGCGGGCCCACCGTCTCGGAATACGTGCACGCATGCAACACGTTGTCCGCTTGAACCTTCATAACCTTCAATCTGGGCATCTGATTAAGGCGTGTAATACCTTTTCGGAATGCTATTGTTGAGAGCTACATAATGACATGGGATAAGAGGTTTTACAAAGCCGGGAAGATGGGTCCATGACCAGATCTTCAAGTCTTTAAATTCTATTCGGTGTGCTGTCTTGTATAGTAGTCACTCGGGATTTTGAGCTATGGTTCTTGTGTGACACTTCATGTGAAATGTGGGTTGATATGTTGTTGAGACAGTGCAAATGTAGCATCGAGGTGGGAAAATGACAATTTTGCTACCACCGCCAATTATCTCCGATTCTGAAATGATTTAATTTAAAATCGTTGCTTAGGGTTATCTACGAGATTAACATTATGAGTACTAAATGTCCTCATGGTCTGAGGTGTGCCTGACCTCCCGAAGTTTTCTCTTTGGTTGGAATTGAGTGCCTTGGGGTTATCTCTGAGGTTGAAACTGACTTCTCCGGGTTTATCTCCGGAACCAGAACTACATCCCTCGGGGTTATCTTCGAGGTTGGAACTGAATATCCCGGGGTTGTCTCCAGGACTAAAACTGAGTATCTCGGGGTTGTCTCCGAGATGGAAAACTGAGTATCACGCACTTATCTCTGGGATTGAGTTGATTTGACTTCCAGGGTTATCTCTGGAAGACGATTTTGCCCTCCTGCAAGGTTAGTAACATGAATACAAAATTTTGAGTGTCTATAGATGCCATTCTTTATCATATTCATGCAATGTAATTATATGGATAGGATAAAGAATACTAGACACTTGAAATGTGACATGATCATCATGATGCAATGTAATGCAGCATGATGCAAATGTATGATGAGATGGAGTTTGTTGGACTATTTTCTAACGGGATGTGATGACTGTATGCTCCCACGCCTTCTGTTAGGGATTGGAGTTATCACTGATGACCCTGATGAACTGCTTGGATGTCTACTACAAAGTCCACATGTACGACCAAAGTCCTTAATCCTGAGTACAACCTTTCCACTAGGGATGTACCTCTCATGTACGAGCGACTTATAGGGAATTGTGCCTTGTCTGATGAAGACTTGTATAACAGATTCTATTATCGGTCCTCCCCGATGAGGATTGTTTTCCCTGGTTTGTATCACTAGGTCTTTCCAGTGCTTTGTTGGAGTTACTGCCAATAGCTTGTGTTGTCAGGGTTGCCTGACCCTCGTTGAAATGTCCTTCAATGGCTAATATCATCGGATCATCTCTGATGCTTCGCTGGGTTTAATTGCCAATGGTTGATAATGTCAAGGCTGCTTGACCTTCGTTGAAATGTGCTTCAACGGCTGGCATCATCGGACCACCTCCGATGCTTCACTGAATTTACTTACCAACGACTGAATAATGTCAAGGTTGCTTGACCTTCGTTGAAACATACTTCAATGGATGAGATCATCGGACTACCTCCGATGCTTCGCTGGATTTACTTGCCAATAACTGAATAACGTTAAGGTTCCTTGACCTTCGTTGAAACGTACTTCAATGGATGACATCATCGGACTACCTCCGATGCTTCGCTGGATTTACCGGCCAATGGCTGAATAACATCAAGGTTGCTTGACCTTTGTTGAAACATACTTTAACGGATGACAGTTGTATGAAGTATCAGCTGGGGATAGGTTTTTGATGAAATGTATGGTTGCAACTGGAATCGCAACAACAAGTTGATGGCATTGAACCTTTGTGAGGTATTACCAAATGTAGTTTGCAACAACTGTGATCATAGGTGTTGTTAACCCTGTGTTTGGGAGAATACCAATGAGTGATATTTAGACCCGCATTTTGGTCTCTGAAAATTAGGATTTCAGGCTTTTTCGCTTAATCGCGTAGCGTCTTTTTTTGTGATTTGACTTTTTTAGCTTTTGGCTCCTTTGCAACTCAAATGGGATCGAACTAGAGGGGTGGGACCCACCTAAGACAGCCGCAGATACACCTACGGCCATCCGTGGGTGTATTTGAGCTTTCCTTTACCTTTCACAAGTCATTTTCAAGTCGCGCCACACAGAGAATCCGAGAGTTCTTCTTCACATCTTACTGAGTTTGGGCTGCTTTCTACAAAATCCGTCACCGTAAAAGTGTTCTTCATTATCCTGGTAACGTATGCATGTCTTCTTTTCCAGTTTTTGTCCGTTGGAAAATGAGTTATCATATGAAATACTTCTAAACAAATAGTAGTGAATATGCATGCTCATATGACTTGATAAAAAAAATTCAACATAGTAAATGTTAGTATGTAACCATGCAAAACATAATGATGTGAAAAAATTTGACTTTTGAAATAGTCAAACTGACACCTTTTTTCTGTAATTTCTTATCCTATTTGAGGACAAATGAGTAAAGGTTGTAAAACAAAGTAATCCTGGTAATTAAACTACCCGTATGGAATATGACTTTGATGTTTTTATGCATATAGGATGTTTATGACTTTTGATTGGTGTGCTACTAAATGGCCACCTAATCATGCCTACGTGCATGTGGATAGTCCTTTTTATAAAGGAGACTATGGCAAAAAAATTCCAATAGTCTAGGCATTGAATGAATATGCATGTTTAAATC
The DNA here is from genome assembly GCA_020205605.1 of Panax ginseng. Classification (NCBI taxonomy): domain Eukaryota; kingdom Viridiplantae; phylum Streptophyta; class Magnoliopsida; order Apiales; family Araliaceae; genus Panax; species Panax ginseng. The sequence goes on from CM035136.1 coordinate 42,035,521, forward strand.
TACTTTATGCGTATGTTAAAGTAATACATGCATGCATATAGACATAAAATGCATTTAAAAAGTTCCAGGTTAGAAGTTACCACACCCTTTTTGAGGTGATTTGGAGACTTGTGTCCAGATATATGGATTCAGATCAATCGAGTAGCTCCCGTATGACCTTTTTAGGTGTGAGGAGGAGAGCTTCTGATGTGCCTCGACCTTTTCCAGCCCGATAGTCTCGTCGGTTGGTGGAGGGAGTGATTCGTCCTATTCGGGTTGAAGTACCGGGTGTTGAGGACGAAGAGGAGGATGTACCGATCACGACTCCTGCTCTTACTACTTCTATTCCCCGTAGAGAATGCCAGCTATAAATGTGATGAATCCAAAGTTGTTGGATGATTTAAGTCGCCACCGCTTGATCTACTTGCATGTGAATGAGGTAAAAGCTGTGTCAGATCTTCCTTTTTCCTATTGATGAGGAGCCAGTATTCTGATGTTGATTTTTGTTTATGATGTAGGTTCCCAGCTTCACGCAGCCTCGATGGAACTAGTTCAACATACACTCTTTATAGCAAACTCTTCATCCAGAGTATCAAGAGATTATGCATGGTTAGGGCTTTGAGGCATTCTTTTCAATCCTCCCCCGTCGATGTCCCTAGGGTTACCTTAGGGCTTTATCTAAGCGCTTATTTCACCAGACTCAGTCTCTCAATTTGCTAGACTGTGAGGTGATGATGACGCTGATGGATTGGTGATTTATCACAGGTATGGAGTTTGGAGGGGCGCCAGTGCCTTGTGTTGTAAACATTACCCCGACTGTCGTTAGATCCTTTCTAAGAGTCCTGGCTAGGCTCTCAAAGGCAGGACAGTCCGCACTGGTCCTTTGAGTGTAGATGCTATGAGTGGGGCGTTAAGTGAGCCCATACCCAATGATGTGAGAGTTAGGGATCACATTCTTCGATGATTGTTCCTGGTCATCCTCCGGGGTTGTTTCATAGTGGATAACTCTTCCATGATATCATTCACTTTAGTTAGTGCCACACGTGAGGTGGGCTCCTACACCTTTGCCTATTTCCTCAAGGGAATGCGCATGGGTTCACAGGGCTTGATATAGGCTTGGCTAGGATTTTGCCCTTTTTTGCTGGTGAGTATTTCTCTTTTGATTTCCCATGTATAGGTTAAGAGTGTTGACTGACCACAGATGTTTGCTTTGGATTTTTTGGGCCTATGAGAGGCTTCCATGTTTGCGTCCCATTAGCATGTTAGGTTTAGACAGCTACCCATGGGGACGATGATGGCATCACTCCACGTTGGCGGAGGTTCTTGTAGTTGAGGGTTTCACCCGTTGTCGCTTACAGTTGGAATTATTGACAGTCGATGTCATTTCAAGGGTTCCCTATTCTGGGGACCATCTGACAGTTGGCTTTGAGGGTGGTTTTCCGACTGGTGTCGAGCATTTGATGTCCACCCATTGGATTCCTCTCTTTACAGATGGAGGATGGGAGCTCTATTTGGGAGAGTGTGCTATCAGGAGCACCACATGAGAGATTCGTATACCGATCTATCCTCCTTGTAGGCGTTATTGGCCTGTGTCGCAGTCGCTGATCAGTGATATCCTGTTGATGGGAGTTGACGACTTTGCTTTGTTAGAGGGACCATTCACTCAGGAGGCATTCTACCACTGGTGCTCTCCTGTTCCATCGGAGACCAGACCCGCGCCACTCAGTTCATGGGGGATATGGTTCCTGGATTCGTGATGATGACGGATTGGATTACCTGCATCCGAGAGCCCACTCATTTGACGCAGATTGATAGCTTGACCCGACAGTTGGACCGGGCACATTTTTCATCCGACATTTGGGCAGAGATCCTTCAGAGGTGGATACTTTTGATCCTTCTAGCTCAGGGGCTGTCCCTTCAGGTGGCCCATATTTAGATGATTATGCCGGTGCAGATCCTTCATTGCATAAGCTTGATATCCCTCTTGGCGGAGATCTAGTAACTCAGGACGAGTTACATCAGGTGGATAGGTTGGATGATATCAACATCACATTATCGACTTCTTCTGATGTATTTTCTCACTTTTGATAGGCCTCTGTTAGATACTGGGTGATTGTGCCCCATTCTCGTTATATATTTTGATAAGCCTCTATTAGTTATTGGGCGACTGTGCTCTATTTCCCTGTATTCTCCAACTGTATATAGAGATGATGTACTTAGGAATGTATGTATATTATTTTCCATTCCCTATATCATATTGCCATCTATTGTTATATCATGCATGTATTATGTTATTCCTATGTATGTCCAGAGATGTTCAGCATTGACCCCTAGATGGTCTTATGATACGGCCCACACAGATGTCTTCCTCGATAGTTAGCCACATTGATCACACCCCACCAGTATTAGTGGCCATGTTTGAGATCGTGGTATGATAGTTTATCACCTCCAGATTGGGTGACTGTAGACTAGCTATTGCGGCACTCCATGACCCTCCTGATGTTCCAGGTTCCTGTGGGTTTTGTAGAGGGCATGCTGAAGCACTGGGTACCGGACAGGCAGGTGTTCCTATTTGAGACCAAGGAGTTGACCCCAACTTTAGAGGAGTATGATCGATTAACAGATTTGCCTCTATACAGGCCTTACGCTCAGATGGCTATCAGAGATATGAGCCGACAGTTTATGACCCTCACTGGTTTGAGGCGTAGAGTAGCCCAGGTTGAGATCACCTCCGACCATGTAGTGTCCGTGCATTTTCTGATAGACAGATTTGGCTGTTTGGACAGTTATGCGCAACACTCTGGGGATTTCACCACATTGGAGGATGAGTGGCGTGTTGCCAGAGTAGACATACTTTTGATGTGTGTAGTGGTTTATTTGTATGTGCCACTATACATGGATCATTTAGATATCAGCATGATTATGGCAGTGCGGGCTCTCCGAGAGGGGTATACCATTTTGCCGATGATTGTGGCAGAGACCTTGAGGTCGGACACGTATTGCCATACCCATCCTACAGGGGTGTTTTCAGGCAGCTCGATCTTGCTATATGTGTGGTTTATGTCACATCTGAGACTGATTGGCACATTCTGACGCCATGGGTACTGCTTTTCCCATGAGATAGCCATGTCTTACTCCTTTCAACCGGTGGAGTATACAAACACTACTTCTTGGCAGGGATCGAGGATCCATTTGACATTCTGTTGTGTTAGGGCTTAGTTCTCCCTACAGCTTCATTACTCGTGCATCTGGCATGGATTATCTCTCCCTGGCTGGTTTGAGGGGTATGACCACATATCACCCACTGGCTGTGATGGCACAGTTCGACCAGTTTTAGGATGTTGATGAATGGGTTTTATGCCTATGATTTGGACATCTTTAGGGCTTAATTCTTTGTTAACTTTAAGCATTTTTAATGTTTTGTTACTTATTTTTGTTGTAGGAAATGGCTTCGGAAGGACAAAACATGAAAACTTGATCTTAGTGACATTTTCATAATTTCTGGAAAACTAGTCGACGTCAGGATTTTTATTTGTCCCTTTTCGTTTCTTGTTCTTTGGTGTTCTCATGTTAGGTGAGATTTGTTTAAAAAAACAAGTGAAAAAGGTCTGACATGTATATGTCGACGATTGGACTGTAAGAGTCGCCAGTTGGTTTTTTATATGGTTGTACCAACACAACCCAGAAAAGGTTTGCACATTAACCCAGTGATGTGACCCTGCTAAACGGGTCTGTGAAACCGAGATTCATTATGGTCCAGGGGCTTTATTATGCGGAGGGAAGGTGTTAGGCACCCCTCGACATCCGTGTTACTACGGTGACAACCATTTCTCAAGAACTGTTATATGAATGTGTGTGTGTGTGGGTCAATGTGCTATTTATATGGAAGTAGTACGAGGCCTCATTCGCACCTACATACACAGGGTTTGAATTTGTGTAAAAATTTAGTTTTAAACAAGATATGGCAGTGATGTTTTGTAAGAAAAAGATTTTTCCAAACCCTTGTGCTCAATAGTAATTCAGACCTTTTACACTTCCATTTTTTATCAACTGTTCGGCTTCATTGATTTTAATTTTCGAGATGCGAAGCATCTTCGAGAAAATAATGTACAAAGAAGTTGAAACTCCTCATGGGCATGAAAACCATATGAAATCAGACATAAGTGAATAAATTTACAAGCTTCTTACAATTTGAAAATGTCCATCACGGGGAATCAATCTAGATTCATGAGTAGAATCTGTGATCACATGAATCCTAGGCTCACATGATGCCAGTAATTGATATGAAAGAAGTAAGCAGGTTATATATATATAAAAGTCAGAATGTAATATATATATATATATATATATATATATATATATATATATATATATATATATATATATATATATATATATATATATATATATATATATATAGACCACCACCACAACCTCCTCCATGGGGATCAAAATGTAAATACAATTTGTAGTAATCAATCAATGTAAGTAAACTCCAAAGTGATTTAAATGTAAAGAAAGCTTTAAAGATTTATCAACCGCCATTTAAGTAAACTCTAAAGCGGGATTATATATATATATATAAAAGCGGTAAACGCATTAGGATGTAAAATCTGTGCTCATCGAACAAAGTCCGACAACGGTTGATATATATATATATATATATATTAAAGCAATAAACGACTGGATGTAAAATCCATGCTCATCGAATGTAGTTCGACACACGATTCATATATATATATATATATATATATATATATATATATATATATATATATATATATATATATATACACAAATCGAAATGAAACCACATGCATCAAAGTCCCGCAAACACACGTAACACGACTCTCAACGTGAAGAATGATGTGTGCAAAGATGAAGAGAAAGGCTTCAAAGTGTATAAGAAGGCTTACAGTGGGCTGCCAAAGAAGACTTTTATAACTTTAAGTGGATGAACACTCGGTTCTCGCCGGTATAAATATGACAGAATATAAGCTCACAAGTGTTTAAAATGAGAAACCACTCGGTTTATAGCGTGTACAGAACAAATTGGATAGGGTTTCCTCGCCGTTTTCTTTTACAAATAAGGCCACCCCAAGCCCTCTATATATAGGGGGTGCTTGCAGTCTACTGTGTACGCCCGAGATGCCTGAGGATGTGGGTCCCATTGTGTCGAAATCGTTACACTTGAGACAACTCATTTGCTCGATCGGTCCTTCATAACTTTCAATCCGGGAGTCCGATGGAAGCGTGCCATACCATTCTGGAAATTTCTTTTCGAGAGCTATGTGATGACATAGGATTTGCCCTTTTTTGATTCTAGGAAGATGGTCTATGACCGAAATGGCATTCAGGGTTTCCGTCAGACAGTCCGTTGAGCCATTTTGCGTAGTTTGCGCTCGAAAATTAAGATATGGTTCTTGTGGGACTTCTATTGAAGCATTTTGAGTTGAAATTTGTGTATTTGATGTGAGTTGAAGTTGAGTTAGCAAAACGACCATTTTACCCCTCCCGGGGTTATCTCCGATTTTTGCATAGTTGTAGCAGTCTTTTCTCAGGGTTATCTCTGAGGTTCACTTGCTGTTTACTTTGGCTATCCTCAGGGTTATCTCTGAGGTTGGGTTGACCTCCTGGTGTTATCTCCAGGCTTTGAACTTGATCCTCTGGGGTTATCTCCAAGGTTGAAACTGACTTTCCCAAGGGTTATCTCCGGGGTTGGAACCTGATTTCTCGGGGTTATCTCTGGGGTTGGAAACTGGATCTCCCGGGGCTATCTCCGGGGTTAGAATTGATGTTGTGGTCCTCCAGGGTTATCTTTAGAGTGTGAAAAAGATGTGTTTGTCCTCTTGCATAGTTAGTAACGGGAAAATAAAATTTCGAGTGTTTACAGATGCCCCTCTTTATCATGTTCATGTAATGCAAATGGAATGGGCATGATAAAGATTGCTAGACACTTGAAATATGACAAGGTATTTTTAATGATGCAAATCGCAATGGAATGAATGTTATGATGAATGTTAAAATGTTTTCGCAAATCATAATTCGTAAATCGCACATCGCAGTTCGCAGTTCGCCTTTTGCATTTGGCCAAATCACACTTCGCAACTCGCACATCACAACACGTACATCGCATTTCGCATATCATATATCGCAAATCGCAATGTAATGAATGTTATGATGAATGTTTAAAATGTTTTCGCAAATCGCTTTACCTTTACCGATCATTACTGATGCCTATGCTGGTGTTGACTCCAATGGTTTGGCATTTAATTGCTGATGCTTGTTTGATGAAGATAAGTTGAGATGTTTTCCACATCTCTGATGGGGATGACGTTCAGGAATCACCAGACCTTCCCGATGTATACGCTAATAGTTTGCAATGGTGCCTACCCTTCTGATCGCCAAACTGTTTTAGTTCCCACTCGAATGGTGGTATACGAAGCTTTCATCGCTGAACTTTTTTGATGTTGCGCTGAATTGATGGCAATGGTTTAGCATACCGAATCTTCTGACACCTTCGCTGAAGTAATATTCCAAGGTTTACTTTGCCAGACTCTGCCTGATATTATGCTCACCCCTCTTTGAGGTGATTTGGAGTTTCCTTTCGCTGTTGGGTGCTTGTGCCTTATTTCCTTGAGCGCTTGATTTGCAATCTGGTTGAACTGATGACTTGAATTCCGCTGACATCCCTGGGGGTTGCAGCTCGTTCTTTCGCTGCCCAAATTTGAACTTCGGTGTAGAGGCCTTGACTTGTGAGGACTTGAAGCTGGTTGGCACATTTGATGATGAGGATTTATCTAGCTATACCTTTTATCATAAGACTTCTGCTTTTGAATTACGGACCTTCTCGAGAATTTTCCCTTCTTTTGTAGGGGCACGCGTATGTTGCTATGATTTTTTTCATTCATTGGAATCGTAAAATTCCCTAGTCCTTCCGCAAGTTGTTGTTGGGGATTCATACGAGAGACTCTCTTTGTTGACCAAATTGTAAGTGAATAATATCTGAATCGCCATTGAGATGATGATGGACCATGCTGATGGCACTGACTGGTGCATTTCTACTTTAGGATGGTTGATAAATGCCCTAGTGTTGAGTTGTCGCTACTTCTGAGATTGCCCCCAATCTTGTTGTAAGGTATCCAATATCCGGTTGTCGCCAATTTTGAAATTACCCCAGCCTTGCTTGCTTTCTGGGGTAGTTTCTTTGACAGATGGGCTGATAAGATGCCGAGATCGCGAGAAGGTTTTACCTATGTACCATATGATGACCAGGTAGTGGATGTCAGTTTTGATGTTAACAGCTTTTCTGGTAGAGATGTTGCTCTAGTTGAGAGAGATGATGCTCTAACTCATAGGGATACCATTGTTGTTGAGGGAGATGACGCTATATCTGCCCGAGATATCACATGTAGTTGGCGGTGGATCTGTTGGCTCGTATAGAAACCCTTGGGCAGGAGATCACAACGTTACCTCCTTCTTCTGAGAGGGAATCCATGTTGTACTTGATAGTCCGCATATACACTGATTTGTAGATGGGCTTGTATTTCCCTGCACAGACTAGCTTAGCCATTTTGTCATGTACAATACACATTGTATATATCAAACATTATATATGGCAGGAAAATATATGTTCATTCACTTCCCTTTTAGTTGTGCCTTATTACTTGCTTGATATTTGCTTGTTTCTCCAGGGCTTGTGATCTGGATGTATTCTGCACTCCTCCTTGATGGATGGACAGTGAGATGTCTCAAGATTTTCAGCATGGATCGTCGATCTGTGTGTATTCCCTACAATCTTTGGTGTCTTGGGACTGGTTTCTGTATGTGGTTATGGATAAGAGTGTGTTTGTTTTTGTTTTTTCTGTGGTGAGACCGGACCATATAACATGGCTACCTACATACTCCCGTATATTGAAGAGATCAGGTTGGCGTAGTTCACCCCATGTATAAGGCAGATTACAGGTGAAAAGTTTTAATCACATGTACAGGATAAATTGAAGGTGTGAAAGGTTTAATCCCTGGTGGGATAAACTGAAAGTGTGAAAGGTTTTGAAAACCTACGGGGAATGAAGGATTTGGTGATCCAAAACTAGGCTGCTGGTTATAGAAGTGTTTATCCCTAATGGGGCAGATGAGTGTGAAGCTAAGTTGTATGTAATGAAGGGTTAAAGAACCGGAATGACTGGCGATCTGATGATCCAAAAACTAGGATGTTCGCTTGATGGTAACCTCAGACATAGTACTATTTCATGGTGTCCGAATTAATGAGCTGTGGAAATTCATCGCCATCCATTTCATATAATCTGAAAGCGCCTCCTATCAATACCTCCTTGATAATAAACGGGCCTTCCCAATTCGGGGAGAATTTTCCTTTAAACTGAGCTTGGTTGTCAACGATCTTTTTCAAAATCAAGTCGTGTTATTTGAACTGTCGTAGTCGGACTTTTCTGTTATAGGATCTTCTTTACAAGTAGAGGGTCGCTCATGTGTGGGTGACATACTCCCCCATGGATTTCATCCATGAGCCTCTGAGCTTGGTCCTTGTCCATACAATCTGAAGAGACCTAGTCATACATCTCTTTTGTAGAGTGCATCTCCGCTCAAGTAGAATTTCATAGCTAGTCGATGGATCCGCCTTCTTTCAGTCGGGCTCGCCTCAGCGGGTATAGATCCATCTCATAAGTACTCCTTGATGTGCTGATACCAAGGATGCTGGATGGGAAGTAGGTCATCTGATACTTCTCCAATGTAATTCCCATAGGCTGGAGCCTTTTGTTGTGCAAATGTGAGGGTTGGCATGTCTTCCTTGTCATGTATGTTGATTAAGGAGGCCAAGGTTACTAACTCATCCTCAAAATCATTCCTATTTTGCGGAATATGGAGGAAGGATATTTCTTCGAACTCCAAAGCCATCTGTAGAACCTGCCGATGGTAAGGTAGCAAATGTATAACCTGTTGAAGAGCTTTTTCTTTTTCTTTTTTCTTCTCTTTTTTTTAATTTTTTCTTTTCTTTTTTATCTCTTTTTTTTTATTTCTATGCATTAGATCATGAAAAAGAGCCATATGGCTCACTGATAGGTAGCTCCGGCATTGATGAGGCCGAATGACAATCGTCTTGAGCAAAGGGCTCCCCATGGAGTGATGGATGCAGTTTTCTCACGATCCTTTTCAGCAACCATGATTGGATGGTACCCTGCAAAGCAATCCGCAAAGGAATACATGTCGTATTGAGAAATATTATCAATGCGAATGTGGATAAATGGCACGGGAAAGCCATCGTTAAGACAAGCTTTATTCAGATCCTGGTAATCCACACAAACTCGCACCTTTCCTTCAGGTTTAGGTATGGGGACTATGTTGGATAGCCATTAAGGGTATGTTGACACCATGATGATGCCAACTTGAAATTGTTTCGATATTTCTTCTTTAACTTTTAACCTCCACTCAGGTTTTAATCGCCTGAGCTTCTGCCTGACTGGCTTGAATCCCCCTTTGATGGGAAGGCGATGAATGACAATATCCGTGGATAAACTGACCATGTCTTCGTGAGACCATGCAAACACATCCTGGAATAGGGTCAATAGAGTAACCATGTCATTCCTTTGGTTTGGAGTGAGGTATGTACCAATCTGGATTTGTTTGGGTTTTCTAAGGTTGCGAGGTTTAAAAGAGGTGGTTTGATCAAGATTTGGCTTGGATTTGTCTTCGACCCATTCTCCGATCTTCTTAGGTATCTCATAGTCCTCTTGTATTTCCATTAAGTTTGAGTCCAACTTTATATCAAAGTTATAGTCCTTGTGGATAATAGGCACCTCATCAGCAAGTCTAGGCACATCTAACTTTAGAGTCCTGAACCAACATGCTCTCACTTAATATATGAAAATGTTCAATCACACAAAGTGTTATCAGGTAATGACAAAAGTAAATCGCTAATCTCTGCATGAGAAAAAAGGCGATTATTGCTATTCACAGTGGTAGAATGAGTTTTTGCCCGTTTTAGCCTTGTCGACTAATGCAAGGAGTGCTGCTCCAATTGTCGAGGGCAAAGTCTTGGTGGACTGCAGTGATGGAGGGGCTACCATCGTCCTCCTTTTCTCGAATAATGACCATTATGTCTGGGCAATCATCATCTAGGGTGTATCTATTTGTGTGTTCATCATGGACAATGATGTGTACGTTGGACATCATTCTTACGATGTCTTGTTTAATTCTTCAATTCTCTTCTTCCATTGCGGGATCTGGAACTAAGATTTCTTTCTCCTTCACCGGTATCAGTTTAGGAAATACCATAGTCATTACATGGGCAGACACCTTTACCGGAGACCGTACAGGCTCAGGAACTGTAGGTGGAGATAATAGCCGTGTGGCTGAAGCTGAAGGAATCTGTCTGTGCTTATGAAGATTCCTGCGACTGGAACTAGCAGTATCCGGACCTTGGGTTCCTCCTTGTGCAGAGGATTCAGCATGTACGAGTATCCTTGTACCCTGAGTAGATTGGTGTAGTTCTTTAAGCAGAACAACCAAATCTGTGATTTGTTTACTTAATTCGTTGAATTCTTCGTGAGAAACTGGATTAAGATCAGCTTGGTCAGATGAAGACATAATTGGCTATAGGCTCGTGGCCTTTTTGGATTTTGACAGGGTTACTGGACAAATTATATCCCTACATAAAAACTTATGTAGTTTAGTCTTAGTGAATGTAGCAATATTACGTATTGTGTCCGTTTAGGAGTATCGTCCTGCAAAATGGATGTCAGTTGACAAGATAGCATGTCAGGTTTTGATATAAAGGGAAGGCATGTACACATATTCCTTCATATTTTCCATTACATTGAGATTTACATGGAAATGAAATTACAAGTAATTGAATTTACAAGTAATTGAAATGTGAAAGTATGAAGAGACTTTCCTCCGCATTTGGTTTATCAGAGCCTGACCTATCTTAGGTTAATCTCGCGGTTTTTCGGCATGAAGGTTCCCAAATCATCGCAATTTACTTGATGGGAAATTAATCCGGTCTTTCAACTGGAGCGAATTTTGGTGGTGCCTTTCCTGAGCCTCGTTGGAATTAGTCTTCCTACGAGTCCAGTAGTCAAACACCGATAGGATAGCCTCCTGGTGGAGGAACCACACAACATACATTCACATACACCGTGTCTCACCATATGAAAATGATGACATGTGCGAATCACTAATACCACAAGCAGATATGGTGCGAAGCACTAAGTGCAATAAGTAAATGCATTCGTACACATTCATTCCAATGTAAATGCAACATCCACACACAAGCATATAACAGTTTTAAAAAGATTGTAATAGCGGTTTAAGCCCTCTTACTGTTGTCCCTAGCAGAGTCGCCACCTATTGATGTCGGGATTTTTATTTGTCCCTTTTCGTTTCTTGTTCTTTGGTGTTCTCATGTTAGGTGAGATTTGTTTGAAAAAACAAGTAAAAAAAGACCGACATATATATGTCGACGATTAGATTGTAAGAGTCGCCAGTTGGTTTTTTATATGGTTGTACCAACATAACCGAGAAAAGGTTTGCACATTGACCCAGTGATGTGACAATGCTAAACGGGTCTGTGACACCAAGATTCATTATGATCCGGGGGCTTGATTATGCGGAGGGAAGGTGTTAGGCACCCCCCGACATCTGTGTTACCACGGTGACTACCACTTTTCAAGAAACTGTAATACGAATGTGTGTGTATGTGTGGGTCAATGTGCTATTTATATGGAAGTAGTGCGAGGCCTCGTTCGCACCTATATACACAGGATTTGAATTTGTGTAAAAATTTAGTTTTAAGCAAGATATGGCAGTGATGTTTTGTAAGAAAAAGATTTTTCCAAACCCTTGTGCTCAATAGTAATTGAGACCATTTATACTTCCATTTTTTATTAAGTGTTCGACTTCATTGATTTTAATTTTCGAGAAGCGAAGCATCTTCGAGAAAATAATGTACAAAGAAGTGCTGAACTCCTCGTGGGCCTGAAAATCATCTAAGGAAATCCAAACACCGTGAATAAATTTACAAGCTTCTTACAGCTAAAAATGTCCATCACGGGAACCAAATCTAGATTCAGTAGACTGAATCTGTGATCACATGATTCCTAGGCTCACATGACACCGCAATTGATATGAAAGAAGTAAGAAGTTATATATATATAAAAGCTATAAATATATATATATATATATATATATATATATATATATATATACAAACATGATCACCACCACGAAGCACCTCCATGGGGGATCGAGAAATGTAAATAAAGCTATAAAAATCAATCAACCGCCACAAGAGTAAACTCGGTAAGGATGAAAAAAAGAAAGCTTTAAAGGCGATCAACCGCCCATGTAAGTAAACTCCGAAGTAGGATAAATGTATATATATATATATATATATATATATATATATATATATATATATATATATATATATATAAGAAAGCAAATAAATGCTCGAGATGTAAGTTCAGGCTCAATCGAGGCATAACTCGATAATGTTAGTCCATATATATATATATATATATATATATAAACATGAAGTGAAACTACGGACCGAAGTCTGGGCAAACACACGAAACACGACTCTCAACGTAAAGAATGGTGTGTGGAAAGATGAAGAGAAAGGCTTCAAAGTGTGTAAGAAGGCTTACAGTGGGCTACCAAAGAAGACTTCTATAACTTTAAGTGGATGAATACTCAGCTCCCGCCGGTACAAATATGATAGAATATAAGCTCACAAGTGTTTAAAATGAGAAAGCACTCGGTTTATAGCGTGTACAGAACAAATTGGACATGGCTTCTTCGCCATTTTCTCTTATAAATAAGGCCACCCCAAGCCCTCTATATATAGAGGGGTGCATGCAGTCTACTATTGTCACGCCCAGACCCGCCGTGTGTCGAAATATCGTGACACTCAGGACAACGCGCTATTCGCTCGGTCCTTCATAACGTTCAATCCGGGAGTCCGATTGGAAGTGTGCCATACCATTCCCGAAAGTTCTTTCCGAGAGCTATGTGATGACATAGAATTTGCCCTTTTTTGATTCCAGGAAGATGGGTCCATGACCAAAATGGCATTTCAGGGTTTCTGTCAAGCAGTCCGTTAAGCCGTTTTGCGTAGTTTGCACTCGAAAGTTAAGATATGGTTCTTGTGGGACTTCTATTAAAGCATTTTTAGTTAAAATGTGTGTATTTGATGTGAGTTGAAGTTGATTTGGCAAAATGGCCCTCCCGGGGTTATCTCCGATTTTTGCGTAGTTGTAGCAGTCTTTTCTCAGGGTTATCTCTGAGGTTGACTTGATGTTGACTTTGACTGTCCTCAGGGTTATCTCTAAGGTTGGCTTGACCTCTTGGGGTTATCTCCAGGCTTTGAACTTGATCCTCCAGGGTTATCTCTGAGGTTAAAACTGACTTTCCCAAGGTTATCTCCGGGGTTGGAACTTGATTTCCTGGGGTTATCTTCGGGGTAGGAAACTGGGTTTCTCGGGGTTATCTCCGAGGTTGGAATTGATGTTGTGGTACTCCAGGATTATCTCTAGTGTGTGAAAAAGACGCTTTTGTCCTCCTGCATAGTTAGTAACAGGAAAATGAAATTTCGAGTGTTTACACTACCACCCGCCGGGGCGGGCATAAATGCAAAAGAAACCCCCACTGGGGCGGGGGTACATGGTCAGGAGCAGAATACCCTCCTATCGAGGCGGGCTTCATTAGTACAAAAACCCCCGCCGGGGCGGGGGTATGGTAAGAAAAAGGAGTTTTTTTTAATTTGAGTTCAAAAAGGATTGGTTCGAGCTAATTGATCAAGGATTTCCAGGAGGATTAAAAGACATATGAAGAGGCGTATAAATGGTGGAGAATCATCGGGATTAAAAGGAGGATTCCATTAGATTAGATTAGGACTAAAACCCTAGTTCTTATTAGTTTTGGAGATTGAAACAACTTGGAGACCATTGAAGATCAAGAGCAGGAGCTTGAGGAAGATGGAGATTTACTGACAACATATTTATTCTTCACTCTAATCTTATTTTTTTCTTTTAATGTTTATTCAATTATTGATTCTTAGTTTTAATTCATTAATCGTGAACTAAATCTTTTGTTTAAGATTACAATAGAACTTATTGCATATTTTATTTTTAGTATGCTTCTCTATTAATTATTGTGATTATTCATGGATTGTCTATTTTGGTTTTTGTTTATTGCTTAATTGCTTAGCTAACAATTACTGTGATAATCTATATGAAATCGAGAGATGAATTATAGATTTAGATTTGATCATAATAACATGTGTTTTTGTTTTCTGCATGGCGTTGGAATTCATAATTTATGTATAGGATATAGATATACCTATTCATCGCATGTAATCTGAAAATGAACTTGTGCTTAAAATCCTCTTCAATTGTAATTCCATATAGAGGTATTGTGAATTAGTTAATTAGGGTGTTCTTCTTAATTCTATCATATGTGGATTTAAGTTGATTTGAGTATGATGCATTGAGAGATGGTCATATTTACTTATGTGTTCTTGATTAACAATTCAGAATAGTGAGCTTAATTAATAAGACATGTATTAATTTAAATGAAGCAATAAGTGAAGTTGTGATCTTAAATATCCATAATCTGATTTTTAATTAGTTGTAATTAGAATTAGTTTAATTAAATAATTTAATTTATAATATTAAATTGATTTTTTAAATAAAATTAGTTTGGTTAAGAGTTAGTATTTGGTAATTTGTATTAATAATTCCTCGTGGGAACGATACTTTACTTTCACTTTATTACTTGTTGACCACGTATACTTGCGTGTTGTGCGTAATTAGATTTTACCCAACAAGTTTTTTGGCGCCGTTGCCGGAGAATTAGTTAATATTTTTTTGCCAATATTAGCTTCAATCAAATTAGTCTTAATTTAAACATTTTTATTTTATTTTATTATCTTCCTATTTTTCTCTCTTTTCAGGTACAATGGCTGGATGTAATTATCAAAGGCCATATTCGAGTATGACTCAACCAAGGGACACGGGGATTAATGAACTCAATAGAATTTTTGCATTATCAGCACAACTAGAGATACTTTCGAGGAGGTTGGACGTTGTTGCAGCCCAACGTATTCGAAGGATAGTGGTAGTTTGTAATTATTGTGCTGAGAATCATCCGAGTAATCAATGCACTGTCAATTTTGGGCCAGGACAACATGGCGGTGACTGCTTCAACGATTATGTATATGCCAATTATTATCAAATTTTGGGGTATCACCCGGATTCTTCATGGAGCTACAATTATGAAGACCAATACTACGCTCCAAATCAAACATACATACCGGAATTCTTATGTCCACCTCTATTGCCACAAGAAGAAAAGTCAAATTTGGAGGAATTCATGTCGAAGCTCATAGCAAACCAAAAGGAGAGGATGATGAGTCAAGAAATATCTAGCTATAATTTTCAGAACCAGATGGAACAACTCATCATTACTTCAAACCTTGGTCATCAATTTATGGATTCCAAAATTGAGACAGTTAATTCAAGGTTGGAGGAATTATTGTCCAAGTTTGTAGCATTAAATGAGGAGATGGGGATTAATCAAGAGATATCAATTCAAAATCTTCAGAACCAGATAGATCAAATGTTCAAAGCCTTGAACAACTGTCCTCCAAACAATTGGTGTTATGACATGGATTCCGAGATTGATGAAGTACCCAAACTAAATATACAACTAGATGAGCCACAATATGTTGAAAAAGAGGAGACAAAGGGGATAATGAAAACAAAGTTGGTGAAGAACTAACTATGAGAACCAACAATGATGAGCTAATGTTATTTATGCCTCAAGTGCCTTCTCCACCAAAGTTAAAGGATCTGGTTAGATTTGCAAAACCTTGTCTGATTAGTAGTCATGTTATCGGTAAAACTCCTGGTCACGTAAGAGCGAGTACAACTTTGAAGCCATGGTGCGATGAGTGGGATGAGAAAGATGAAGAACCAGTTGTGTTGGAACCGCCTCAATGCTAGAATCTATTCGTAGACACAATGGAGAAAACACCTAGATGTTGGATGTTCTTGAATGTGATCTTATCTAAACAAAGCATGATAGGTGACTTTAATGCAATGGTTATCACTCTGGGGAACTTGTCAAAAGTTATATTGTTTCCGATGGATGGAGGGTTCCGCAACTATCGAAGAGGAATTGGATAGCGTTGACCAGACAAAGCCAGACTGAAAGAGTGTAAATCAAGCGCTAACTAGGAGGCAACCCATGAAGTTTTATATTTATTTTCTTTACTAGTTTATTTAGTAGATAGGAATCAAGTTGTTATATTTGCTTATTAAGTTCTCTTATAATCCAAAGTGCTATTCTAATCCATGTTGTCTCTCTTCATTGTAGGTATTGGAGGTTCAATGAATAGGCAAAAGATTAGGGAAAGGGAAGCAAAGTATTGGGTTTGCACAGAAATCAAGAATTTTTTTTAGAACAGAGCATGGCCGCCCCAGCGGGTAAATTTGACCTACAAACCCCCGACCCGGCTGGGGTACTCTCTGTCCACGCCCGCCTCAGCGGACTTTCACGGTCAAAAATGTCCCGCCCCGGTGGGCTTAGTAGAACTGTAGTGATTAACGAAAAATCCCAATCTCATTCGATCAAAGCTATTCCCTCTCCATCCTAACTTTGATTCCCAATGTCCTACCATCGAATTCAGTCGCAAAAACTCGTTAAGCTTAGCTTCACCCACTCTCATCCATTCTCTTAACATTCGTTATTCTCCACCTAATTCATTAAGTTCTATACCCCACATGCATCCACACTTTCACACATCTTTTCTCGGCTGAACTCAATACACCCAAATTACCTTGTTCTCTACAAGCTCTCACTCCTATTCTTTTATCGGACAAAGCCGCATACATACAACATGCTCTCATTCAAGAAGTGGTTGTCCAAGTAATTGAACAGATTTATCAAATTGGGTAAATTGGGTAAGAATTTTTCCATCAACTTCACGAATTGAATGGATTTGTCATTGACTCTAGATCAATTTGAACAAACCTTAGATGTTGACGGTTTATCCACCACCAGTCATCAATGATGTGGAGGTCTCGCACGATGCTTAATAAATCAGGGAAGTCCTTAAGTCTTAAATTCTTTCTATTTAAACAATGAGGACATTGTTCACTTTGAGTTTGGGGGTGGATCATATTGCATTATATAATTATTTAGTTCACATACATTGAATTGGTTAGTTATGTTTATTTTTGCATATTTTAGGCATGTTCATAAAAAAAGAGTAACAATTTTTAAAAAAAATCACAAAAATATTTTCTTTTGTTTTTGAGTGTTTGCATATAGAATGTTTGCACGAATCTAGGCAATGGATTGGTTTGAATATAACTCGGCCTATGATAAGATTGGTTTTTGAATAGTGTTGATAATTGATGATGAGTTCTAATTTTAATCATGATGATAATCTGAGCCTGTCTGAAATGTATGTAACCGATTAACACTTAAAGTTTAACTGTTTTAATCCACTTGGTTCAAGGGTTTCATAATTTTGTTTATGGGGGAAAATGTTGGTTAAAATTTAAGAAAATTAGTGAACTGGCAGTTGAAGGTTAGAATGACGTAAAAGCTTGGGTTTAGGGGAATCTTTGAGGTATATATATATTCTATAAAAAGAGTAAAAATAAAAATAAAAAATAGAAAATCCAGAAAAAAATATGAATAAATACATTGACTAGTTTGGTTCTGTGGCCTTTGTTACTTGAGTAAGTACGCCCTAGGGGATGTCTCTACACTTAGCGCATTAAAGCCTAACGGTTTGGGAGTCGTTGGTCGAAAGCTCGCTAATGGATAGCACTGTAAAGCCTAAGAGAATTAAACATTGCATAGTCAATTATAAACACGAGAAAGAGAAAAAATGCCCTCGTGGTTGAATAAAGGTAGAAATAAATCTTGTATTTACCCTTAGACTTGGTAATTGCTTAGTTTTAACAGAATTTGTCATGTTCACAAGAGTAATTGAATTGGAATTGAAATTTTCCATCTAAGAAATTTGTTATGTGATTATCTTGAACTGTGGTTGGTTAGAATGGTTAACGAGCACACACACACAACATGGGTGGTGACAGGTTTAGATTGACTAACTGGTTGGAGTTATGGACTTTGATTTGATTGGATATATTGTTTGAGTATCATTTTTTTTTATCTTTGAGGCATGATGCTAGATATCATACTAATTTTATAATGGATTCATAGGTATATTAGGAAGTAGATCATACATATGCATTCTTGTAGCTAGGTTAATTTGTTTGTTTTTAGTTTTATTTGAGTTTTGGCTTGTGGACAAGCAAAGTCTTGAGTTTGGGGGTATTTGATGTGTAACACCCCCTTTCCGAAATAGAAAGATAGGTTACTCAAAAACACAACAAAACTGATGAATTTAATAGCAAGGCTCAAAGCCACAAAGAATAGTTTTAATATCTGATTAATACCACAAGTCAACCATAATAAATAATTATTACAATTCCGAACAAACTAATGTATCACAACCTTTACATAATATATCTAAATCATTTGGATAAAAGGGAGCTCTCGTCACACTTGCCCTTGATTCCTTTGACTACCTGTCGGAAGAGAAACACAGCATGAGCCAAATGCCCAGTACGGATATAGAATAAAAATAATGAACCGAAATAACTAACTTAATTAAATGAAATGAAGCGAAACGAACTGAAACGAAACGAACAAAACTAACACAACGAAATAATAGGCTGAATCAAATTGTTGGGTGTTATTTCATACCGAGCTCAGAACAAAACAAAAATATACCTTGCCACACATGCAAGTCAAATAATGCCACAGCCAAATCAAATAATGCCACATAGGCAAGTCACACACATTGGACCGCGAATCCAAATATATGTAAATCGGAAGGTGTGTTTGGCACAAACATCACCAATCCCAGTAACGTAATAAAGATGTGAAAACTAGGGTCAACCCATACGCCTCCCACAACAAACACCAAATGGCCAACTCCCATCGGAGCACAAAACGGAGATGCCGTGGACTGATCATACCGCCACGGAAGGTGTCATGCCTCGGTGCCAAGGGGACATGCTTGTGGTACCCCCACAGGTGGTTATAGCTCAGGTATACCCTACGGTATTCTAACAAAAATACCATGTCACAACACATGCGACACAATATCAACACAAAGGGGTTCTAACGTGTACATGTTAAATCGAACGAATCATCAACACAAGTCTCTAAAAATATACTAACATGTACATCACTATACATATCAAAATAAAATTTAGACATGATACACTAGTCTAAAGAGTACAAATATGAGTTCTAATACAACGCCAAAATAAATTTATCACAATAAATTGACAAGGAACAATTAAGAAAGGCAATACTAATTTTCGAAACGAATAACGAAACGAATAAATCAAAAACAAAAGAGTGTCGCTGAAAGAGTACGGAATCCGTACCTGGAATAAGTAATGTAATACCTAAAATTTATATTCCAAATTCAACTCGTTAGACTCCCTTCGTTCAAACTAATCACCAAAATAATAATTAATATAAGTATGTTTGCAAAATTATTCTTTCCATCTTTAAATCTTTAAGAAACTCATTTTATTATTATTATTATCGTTATTATGTTTTTGTAAATTTCTAATTTTAAATTCTATGTTAGTCTTACATAATACCATATCACATATTTTAACAATTAATTACCGGAATAAGCCTTATTCAAAAATCTTGATTGCAAAAGTAATGCATGTGCAATTCTTTTATATATATACATGGATATTATACATCATTCAATGCTAACACAGTAGCTTCAAGTTAATGAATTCCTTATTTTATTAATAACGAATCAACAGTAAAGAGAAAAAAAATATAATACATATACATATGATCTTTAATATAATTTGACAATTTGCAACAGGGAGAATCATACATATATACATATGTATTCCAACGGTAAAACTTAATAGTTAATCATTATATACATAAAATAAAAGAAAAAAAAACAACTGTTTTTGATTCTTCATTATGATCTCATTCTAACTTTATTAATAGTATAAACATAATAGCAAAAGAACTTACTTGCTTCTTTCTTTCTTCAACCCACAATGAATTGCCTAAGCCTCCTTTTCTCAAATTTCTCTAACAGGTGCGGCGCTGCTTCTTTTTTAGTGTGTATAAGTAATAAGAAAGTTTAAGTTTCAATTGTTATTTATTTATTAATATTTCTTATTAACTCTCAAATTTTTAATGGGATTTATTATTACCCACATTTAATTAAATTAAACCCAATTAATTTTTAAGGCCCAATTTTACCAAATTAATATCCGTCATTATTAATACTTATTAGCCCACATAACTTAAATGACTAGTTTGACCCAAATAAAAGACAAAGTCCAATTAATATAATTTAAAACAAAATAATTTTTATTATTCAATATTTATTTATTTATCGGGTATTACATCACCTACCCCTTAGAAAGGATTCCGTCCCCGGAATCAAAAGAATGAACGTACCTAATTATCAAAAAGATTCGGATACTCCGCTCGAATAGACTCCTCCATTTCCCAAGTGGCTTCCTGCTCCGAATGATTCCTCCACAAAATCTTAACAAATGGAATAATCTTCCTCCTCATAATCCACTATTGACGATCCAAGATCGCCTCGGCTTGTTCCTCACAAGTAAGATCCTCCCTAATCTTATCGAACAGATATTGCACCACATGCAATAGATGATAATGATAACTCCTCAATACCGACACATGGAACACATTGTGCACATGAGCTAGCTGTGGAGGCAAAGCTAACCGATATGCCACTTCACCAACTCTCTCCAAAATCTCAAATGGGCTAATATAACGCGTACTAAGCTTCCCTTTTAACCTAAATCGTTGAATGCCCTTCCAAGGAGAAACTTTTAGAAACACATGTTCACCAGGTTCAAATTCTAAGGTCCTCCTATGCCTATCAACATAACACTTCTACCGTGAATGAGCCAACTTCAATTTCTCCTTAGCCACCGCTACCTTTTCTGTAGTGATTTGAACTAACTTAGGCCCTTCTATGTCCCTTTCTCCAACCTCATCCCAACAAGTTGGTGCCTGAAACTTCCTACCATACAATGCCTCAAAACGAGCCATCCCAATACTTGTATGCCAGCTGTTGTTATAAGCAAACTCAACTAGGCTCAAGTAATCATCCCAATTACCCGACCATTCAAGTGTACAAGACCTCAACATGTCCTCCAACGTCTGAATAGTTCTTTCGGATTGCCCATCAGTTTGCGGATGAAAAGAAGTACTGAAGTTGAGCCGAGTACCCAAGCTCGTTGAAACCCTTTCCAAAACAATGAAGTAAACCGTGGGTCCCGATCTGAAATAATAGACACCAGAGTACCATGAAGCCTAACAATCTCCTGATGAAAGATATGTGCCAACCTATCCACCGAGTAACCCTCATGGATAGCCAAAAAGTGTGCCAATTTGGTCAGCCGGTCCACCACTACCCAAATGGCATCATTCTTCTTGAAAGTCTTTGGCAAACCAGTCACAAAGTCCATTGTGATATCCTCCCATTTCCACACTAGAATGTCTCTTTGCAACAACCCAAACGTTGATGTTCTATCTTCACTTGTTGACAAGTGAGGTACTTCCATTGATCACGCCTCGTTTCATCCCATTCCACCCAAAAATTCTTCTTCAAATCCCTATACATCTTCAGAGAACTTGGATGAATAGAAAATGGGAACTATGAGCCTCGTTACCAACACCACCTCTGAATGATTGGATGATGTACACAACTATCACCCAACCAAATCACACTGGTCATCATCACAAAACTTGAGGTACCTCCTCAGACATATATACCGCTCCCCATCTTCTTTTGAGCTTCATCCCGAGATAAGAGAGAGCTCCACCAAAAAAAATTCAACCTTCACTCCAACTCGGTATACATCTGAAATAAGCCGAGGTTGTGTAGAACTTCACTGAATCTGAACTAAATACAAGAGCATCTACAACCATTTGCCTTCCCCGGGTAATCAATTCTACATCATAATCTTTAGAAGCTCCAACCAACGATTGGATATTGAGCTCCTTCTTAGTGAAAAATGTATTTAAGACTCTAGTGACGGTGAAGATATCACAAGTCTCCATACAAATAATGCCTCAAATCTTTAGGGCAAAGAAATCACTCCAAATCATGTGTCATAAAAGGTTTAAGCTACCTAGAAGCATAAGCAATCACCTTGCAAGGTGTTCGTCAAAACACACCCAAGCCCTTTTAGAAGCATCCTACCTCTGGTAACCTCCCATTTGGCAATGCAAGTATAGGAGTGAATACACAGTCGTTTCTTTAACTCCTCAAAACTTTCTCGCACTCCTCATTCCACATAAAGCTTTTCACCTTGAGTTAATGTTAAGCAAGAGAAAACCCTTCCACAAAACGACTATAGCTCCACTCCCTAATCTACATCATCAGAGTAGTAGGTGACACCCCCAATCCGGTACTTCATTACCTCAAGATTTGGTGTTCACGTAATCAAAACATTCATTTATAACTACCCGATCATAAATAAAATTGAATAATAAACACCTTACTTATATGAGAATTACATAAAATAAAATCTCGGGTTATCTAACCTTTACAAACAATCATTCAATGCGGAAAAATTTAAATAAACTTCATTACATTCTTTAAATAAAAAGTCGATAATAAAACTATCAAAACTATTACAAGTCTTGATGCTTGTTCATCTTTCCCTTTCCTTTCTTTGGTGCTAGGTCGTCACCCTTTCCATCTTTAGGCATTTAAGGATTTTACTGAGGCAAGAGTGAGCAAACAAGGCTCACTTGAAATATCAATGAATAAAACTTTTACATTCTTTTGCCCATTCGGGGCTCAATAGAAGCCCGAACAATAAGTTCTATTAACTTCTTAAACATTCCTTGCCCATTCGAGGGCTTAATAGAACTAAATAATAAGTTCTATTAACATCTTAACATTCCTTGCCCATTCGAGGGCTCGATAGAATTGAACAATGAGTTCTATTAATATTTTAAACATTCATTTGAGGGTCTAATGACCACGAACCTTGTCCTGAGTTATAAGTAATCTTTCAACTTAAACTTTTTACGGTAAATACGACTATAATGACTTTAAAAGGTACTTGGGGATCAACCCTTACGTACATGTATTGTATACAAACATTTCGGTATGAAAGTACAAAACTAAGCGTAACCCCTATAAATAGGGTTGTTCATCTCGATATTTTGAGTACAAGTCCGCCCCAAAGATAGTTTGGTTTGGATACACTTCAAGGTAATTTGGAGTTCAACGGACATCAACTAAGGATTAGTTGAATAAAAGATAACTTTTTATGTTATTGAATGATCATCTTGAATAAACATTTAGATTCTAAGTTCATGCTTTAGGAATAATCTAATAGCATAACAATTGAATAATCTATCATACCTTGCTTTGAACAACATTAAGCTAAGGTTACAACTTAGAATTTAATATCAAGCATGCATAACAACAATAATTGGAGCGATAAATAAAAGTGATGAGAATAAAGGTACTTGCATGCTAATATAACAAGTTTAGAGTTAGGAAAAACTTGCATAATCATAATAACTATCTCAGCGAAAGTGTGGAGATGGGAAGCTTGTATCATCATGAATAGCTGGATACCATTAAATTGCTTAATGGAAATACTTTACTCGATAAAGTATAGCATATGAAATTTGCATAATGAAGCTTTAGGATTAGAAAATTTGCTCGATGTAAAAGATGAGGATTTAGAATCTTGCCTTGTGCGTAGATTAAGCCGTTATAATCAAATCACAATATATCTATATACATGTGTTAACATGACATGATTAGTCATAATCAACCTTACATCACGTATGGTTTAAATCTCTAACCATATAATCAAATCGCATAATCAACTTCTATCTAATAAAACTAATAACAATATTTGTTAATTAGTAATTCCATATTCACTCATAGTATTAACATACTATAATGCGAAATACATACTCAACATTTATCATATATCATTCCTTTAAAAATCGGACTTTTTTATGCAAGACAAAAGTCGTTTTTAACTTTACATTAAGTGGGCGCGTGGCATGGCGATTTGATCTGTGGGCGTTACTGCTGGTGTTGTTAGTGGCTTATGTGAGACTTACATAGGGACTCGTCATTGTGACTGTGGTGTGGAATTCCTCTGTGTTGACTTGATCTTCTGTGTGCATTGAAGTCAATTGAGTAGCGACTTTTTAGGCGCTAAGGCATGAAACTTAATATTTGGGCGTGAATTTTGTATTTGGGCGAAACTCACGAAACAAAGCGAAGAAACGAGCCAAAGCTCATCTTGATTTCTAACAACAATCAACACCAATAATAACTTTGTATAACTTCGAAAATTACACATAAAAGTTATGAAGCATTTGTGTACAAATTTTACACAACTAAACAACAATAGCAGAGAACTAATTCTCACGAAAACAACGTGTTTTAAAAAATCTGAGACTCCATTGAAGAAATATCTTGACCACGATAAAACACGGCCATCTCCATTCGATTCCTTGCTGCTGCTTAATTTCTTACCCAATTACACAAGTCTCAATTAACATAATCACATACTAATTTTTATTAACTTTCAAAAATCATATTCATGCATATAAGTTTCTTTGTAAAAATAATTCCTTTCGTGTATCGTAATTTATCATACTCTTACCTATACATTATTGAACATACAATCATCATATATATATGTTATCTACTACTAATATACATGATTTCATAATCAAATAGTAAAACATTGAACTCTAGAAAGTTTGTAAAGAACTTGTCTTTACGGTCAAATTGAGAACAGAGACAATATAAATTCACATAAAATATATGGCGTAAAATAGCTATGGTTAAGTTATGTACATACCTTTTGTTTTAGACAATCTTTGTTAAACAACGATAACTTTCTTTTCTACTTCTCTCTCTCAAATTCTCTAAAACTTTTCTTTTCTCACGAAAACCTTTTCTTAGACTAAGCAAAAGCGGGGCGTAAACACTTAACAAGTATCGTCAAAATAAAACAAAAGCGATATGGCAATAATAAGCCTATTTACTCTTATCGGTTACCAAACATATAACGTATAATCTTATAAATATAAATATATTTTATTTATATATTTGTTTTATTCTATTAATAATATAATTTAAAATTAACAAAATTTCAAAAGCCATAAGGCCTTGTTTGGCAAACCATTTATAAAATAAAGGATTAATATACTTACACCTTGTTTTGGCAACACTAAATTAAAATTACTTTAATTTATTTTAATAACTTTTTATAATATAGCTATTTGTCATACTTTATTTAATAACAATTTATTAAATAATTCACTTAATCACATAAGTCGATCCATAACACATTCATTATTTAACAAATAAATAATTAACTAAATCAACTCAATCAAATTGAACAATTATTTATTCAATAATAAACACATCGATAAATATATTATATAACTTACACTTAAAAATTTGGAATGTTACATCATTCCCTCTTATAAGGATTACGTCTTCGAGAATCACAACTCAAACAACGCATTCGTTACATTCTTCCCTCTTTACAAAGATTACATCCCCAGAATCGAACACCAGATTAAACAAATAACTTCGAGGTACTCTTTCATCATTTTCTCTTGAGTTCCCCACGTTGCTTCTTGACATTGTGGTTTCTCCATATCACCTTCACGGAAGGTATCACTTTATTCACGAGCACTTGTTCTTTCACATCGACTATACGGATAGGAACCTCTTCATAAGACAAATCTTTCGAGCTGCAATGGTTCGTACTCGATCACGTGATTGTAATCGGGTTTATATGGTCGTAACTAACAGAAATATGAAAAACATTATGAATGTTTTTTCCAACTCGGAGGTAGAGCTACCTCGTAAGCTACCTCTCCAACTTTTGCATGACACTTCAAAGGTCCAATAAACCTCGGGCTAAGTTTTCCCTTCTTCTTGAAATGAATTTTCCCCTTCGAGGAGAAACTTTTTAGAATATGTAGCTTCTACGTCAAATGCGATCTTGCTGTTTTGATCGACATACTTTTTACATCGGTCTTGGCTGCTACCAATCTTGTCTGATGAGTTTAATAATCTCGGCGGTTTGTTTACTAGATTACGGTCCTAGCGGTTGGCGTTCACTGACTTCATCCCGGCCACGGTGGAGTTACGCACTTTTACGCCAGTATAGCGCAACCGTGGTGGCATCTCGATACTCGCGTGATAACTATTATTGTAGCTAATTCCACCAATGGTAATTGTTCTTCCCAGCTTCCTTTGAAATTAATGATGCATGCTCTCATCATATCTTCCAATGTCTGGATCGTTCGTTCACTTTGGCCATCTGTTTGTGGATGATAAGCCGTACTCATTCGCAACTGAGTTCCCATGCATTCTTGTAGTCTATTCCAGAAATTTGAAGTAAATCGCGGGTCTCTATCGGACACAATTGATACTGGCACTCCATGCCTCGAAATGATCTCTTTAATGTACAATCTTGCCAACTGATCAAGATTGAATCTAATCTTTATTGGTAGAAAGTGTCTTTGATTTGATCGAGTCATCACTTATCACCCAAATCGCATCGCATCCTCTCTGAGTAGTTGGAAGACCCACCACAAAATCCATCGTGATGTGTTCCCACTTCCATTCCGGTATTTCCAACGGTTGAAGTAATCCATTTGGGTCTTTGATGTTAAACTTTTACTCTTTGACATGTCAAACATTTCGCCACGCATTCTGCAACGTCCCTTTTCATATTCGGCCACCAAAAATGTCGGTGCAGATCTTGATACATCTTCGTACTTCCTGGATGAATCGAATATCTTGAGCTATGAGCTTCGGTCAAGATTTCGTCTTTCAGTTCTGGTGTTGCTGGAACCCAGATTCTTCCCTCGTACCGTAGTAATCCTTCGGTATCGACCTTGTATTTCGTATTGCTACCATCAACCATATTCTCTTTTATCTTCCCACATTCTTCATCTTGTAACTGAGCGTTCTTCACCTTGTCCAGTAAAGTTGGACCTGCTTCTAACTGAAATAGTCGTTCATTGGATTCTTGTGGAAACTTGATTTCCAGCTCTAGCTTTGTCATTGCTGAAATGAGCTCCTCTTGAGTTGTTATCAGCATCAACTTCTCCAGAGACCTTTCTGCTTAAAGCATACGCAACCACATTCGCTTTGCACGGATGATAAAAGATCTCACAATCATAATCTTTTATCAATTCCATCCACCTTCTCTCGGCGCGTGTTGAGATCTTACGAGTGAAAATATACTTGAGGACTTTTTGTAGTGCGTGTAGATCTCACATTTCTCTCCATCTGAGATAGTGTCTCCATATCTTGAGAGCAAATACTACTGACCCGATTCCAAATCATGAGTCGGATAACCTTTCTCATAATCCTTGATTGTCTTGATGCATAGGCAATAACTTTGCCGTTTTGCATAGAAACACAACCCAATCCTTTGTGTGAGGCATCTTTATACACCACAAAATTTCTGTATTATCCGGCGGGGTTAACACGGGTGCCACACTTAGCTTCTTCTTCAAATCTTGGAAGCTCTCTTCACATTTCTCCGTCAAGCGAATTTCCACGACTTTCCGTGTCAAATTTGTTATGAGTAGCTATCTTGGAAAAATCTTGAATGAATCTTCTATAATAGCCGGCCGGTCCCAAGAAACTCCTCACCTCAAGAAGGTGTCCTTGGTTGTTCCCAATTTATTCTGACTTCCACTTTCGATGGATCCTTTGAAATCCCATCTTTGTCGATCACATGACCCAAAAATTGTACTTGCGATCGAGCCAAAATTCACACTTAGAGAATTTGGCGTACAACTTTTCCTTTCTTAGTGTCTCGATGTCGGGCGTAAATGTTCACGTGTTCTTCTTGAGTTTTGGAATACACGAATGTCGTCGATAAATACCACTACTGAACTTGTCTAAGAATGGTTTAAATACCTGTTCATTCAAATCCATGAAGCAATGGGGGCATTTGTTAAACCAAAAGACATCACGAAGCTTCTAATAATAATCATGCAGAGTTACGAATGTTGTCTAGGTATATCCTCCTTTTTTACCTTGATTGGTGATACCCACTTCTCAAATCTATTTTGAGAAAGTACTTAGCACCCTTCAATTGGTCAAACAAGTCATCTATTCTAAAGCAGCGGATACCTATTCTTAATAGTGACCTTGTTTAACTCCTATAATCAATGCAAAGGCGCATTGATCCAGTCCTTCTTCTTCACGAATATCTTGGCGCTCCCCCCACGGTGATACGCTTGGTTGAATATACTTCTTGTCTAATGACTCTTGCGGTTGTACCATCGGTTCTTTCATTTCTCACGGAGCCATTACATGCGGGGCCTTGATATAGGTCGAGTTCACGGCACTAAGTCGATTCTGAACTCAATCTCTCTGTCGGTCGGAAGTCACGGAAAATCATCCGGAAAGACATCTCTGAATTCCCTAACCTTTGGTATCTCTTCGATTTCACACCCTTCTTTTGAGTATCAACTATATAAGCTAAATACCCCACACAGCCTTTACTTAACAACTTTTTGGCCTGCATAATCGTCAGACATTTCATTTGTCTAGGCTATTTGCTACCATAGAAATACTACCTTTGACGGGGTCATAAGGTTTACACACTTCTTGTGGCAATCAATTACTGCTCCATATTTAAACAACCAATCCATTCCCAAAATTACATCAAATTCCCCGAGTATAATCGGAATTAAATCTACCATCAGGTTATTCCCTTTAATATTCACCCTACAGTTCTTGTATACGAACCTAACATGAATCACCTCCCTATTCACAATTTCTATGTTCAAAGGGAAATTTAGTTCTTCTACAAGCAATTCTAACCTCTTAGCAAATTCATCGGATATAAGCGAGCAAGTAGCTTTTGAATCAAATAATACATAAGCATTAATATCGTTGATTGGGATAATACGACACCACATCTTTTGATTGCCTGACATCTTGCAGTCGTATTGAAAGTTTACATTTGTGGGTTTGTTTGATCTTTGTAGGTCCAACAATGGCCCATGTTCCTCCTTCTGCTACCTCCTTGCTTCTTGTTGTTTCTTCCACCTTCCTCTACGAGGGCATTCACGAGCAAAGTGATCCTTGGATCCACACGTGAAACATACATTCTTCTTAGGTTGGGTGCAATTTGAGGCGATGTGACCC
Source organism: Panax ginseng (assembly GCA_020205605.1). Classification (NCBI taxonomy): domain Eukaryota; kingdom Viridiplantae; phylum Streptophyta; class Magnoliopsida; order Apiales; family Araliaceae; genus Panax; species Panax ginseng. Next base: position 42,064,817 of record CM035136.1, read on the forward strand.
TCACAGCCACAGTTGAAACATACACGTTTCCCCATCAAGCATACACCCTTATGAAACCTCCATGTAGTACATGCTGCAAACTTCCTAAAGCTGTTGGTTACCTGCTTTGGCTCCCGGTACTCCCATTTTAGTTCCACTTCCTCTTAAAGTTGTTGTTGTTGTTGTTGTTGCCATTTCCATTGCCTCCATTACCATTCTTCACTTCCACCTCATTCTTCTTCTTCTTACTTGCTCTTGATTGAATTTTGTCCTTTGCCTCGCCTCCACCTTGACTAGTCTGCCTTCTCCATCATCTTTAAGCGTCTTCAAGCTGGAGCAGGAAACCCTCTTTGTCTGGCCGGGGCTTGATCCTGTTGAACCTCTTTGCCTTTCGCTCAAATACATCTTTGACTTTGATATGGCAAACCCTGCTTGATTCGTTGAACTTCACGGCATACTCGAGATCGAAATCATCGTTCCCTGCTTGATTCAAAAAGCTGAACCTCTAATGACTCTTGAACTCTCGGGAAATAAGTCTCGAAGAATAACTCCTTGAACCTATCGGTCATCACTCCTGGTCCTTCCGGGTTTTATTGGCTTGCCACCAATAACTAACCGCTTTCAACATGAATGTTGCAAAAGCGGTCTTACATTCATCCCCTACCTAGCGACTTCAAATACCTTCTCAATTTCCATAATCCAGTGCGTGCCTCGGTAGGATTCGTTGACTACAGAATTGGTGGTCAACCGCCTTAAACTCCTTAAGCGTTGTGCCTTGGTTTTGAGGTTGATTACTGCAGCTCTCTGTTAGTAATGTTACTAGTTGTTGAGCAGGATTATCCTCAACATTATTATTGTTAGTTCTCGCATTGGTTCTCTGTCGGGGTGGTTCACGTGCGGGAGGCATTTTACATTAAAACAAAACATCTATTAGACTTTTACTCAACTTCTTTAAGTATTTTCTAATTAACTTGCCTCCATAAAAGAAATAACCACATAACACATAACACTTTGAATAAAATAATAACTTTTATTTATTCATCACCTCTTGAAAACATAAAAACAATAGCATCATCTTTGCTATTTACATTCCTTTCCTGAACTACAAAAGTTACAGGACAACATCATCATTCTCATATCCCATGGTTACTTAACACTAGGGATTAACACATTATTTAACACTTATTACGTGCATTACAGGCACATTTCCTACGATGATCTACTAAGATACTTTCAGTAGCCTTTTGACGCTCTTCTTCCATAACTTCGGAACATGGTTGGCGATCTAACTACGTATGATGGGAGAGTTTTGAATTGAATTGGATAACCCATGACCCGATCTTGAGCTCGATTGATCACGGTATTGAATACTTTATCCATCTCTTCCATCTTCATCCTCTTTGCTTGTCGTCCCTTCTTTGCTCTTCCGGTTTGTTGATAAGCTTCCTCGTATCGTCTTGACTCTCGCCCTCTTGGTAGCTTCTTCATTTGACTTGTTCTTGGTTCCACGACCATCTCGATCAGTTGTTCCTTCTCTCCTTGATGCGCATCGACTTCTCTTCAACATTAGTTAGGCGTTCATCTCGATCCTGGATATAAATCGTCCTTACGTGTCATTGCGATTGTTGTTGACTACTATCTCTGCTGACTCCTCAATTGTGTCACGAAGTTCCACGTTACGGTCGTGAACTTCATCATACATCTGATCGACCATCGAGGTTAGTGAGTCTCTTCCTCCTCGTCCTCGTCATCCCTCATCCTCTGTGGCAACTCCACGGGATCCTCCTCATCCGTCTCCACATCATCATCCTCATCTTGACCACTTTGTAACCAGCAGGTGACTCCGTGGCGTGGTTGCTCCCAAACAACTTTGAATGTCGTGAGGTTCCTCCTCTATAGGCATCCGAGGTCCATCCTCCCTAACTTTGTTGGATTCTCAGGCATTAATCATCCACGACAACAAAATTTTAAAGTTTTTGGTTATTAATCATTCTACTCGACACTCACGAGCACATAAATTATAAACACATAAGCACGTAAGTGTTTTATTACTTCTTCCTTAAAACTTCGATAAGAGTTATCTCACTTATCTTTTCAAAGGTTACTTCTAAGGTTTTCCCCCACCTAAGGTTCATAACCTAAAGCTTTGATACCAACTTGTGACACCCCAAATCCGGTGCTTCATTACCTCAAGATTTGGTGTTCACGTAATCAAAACATTCATTTATAACTACCCGATCATAAATAAAATTGAATAATAAAACTTGCTTATCTGAGAATTACATAAAATAAAATCTCCCGGGTTATCTAACCTTTACAAACAATCATTCATGCGAAAAATTTAAAAAAACTTCATTACAATCTTTAAAATAAAAGTCGATAATAAAACTATCAAAACTATTACAAGTCTTGATACTTGTTCATCTTTCCCTTTCCTTTCTTTGGTGCTAGAGTCGTCACCCTTTCCATCTTTATTTGTAAGGATTTCTGAGCAAGAGTGAGCAAACAAGGCTCACTTGAAATATCAATGAATAAAACTTTTACATTCTTTTGCCCATTCGGGGGCGATAGAAGCCCGAACAATAAGTTCTATTAACTTCTTATACATTCCTTGCCCATTCGAGGGCTCAATAGAGCTAAATAATAAGTCCTGAAACATTCCTTGCCCATTCGAGGGGCTCGATAGAATTGAACAATAAATTCTATTAACATCTTAAACATTCATTTGAGGGTCTAATGACCATGAACCTTGTCCACGAGTTATAAGTAATCTTTCAACTTTAACTTTTACGGTCATACGACTATAATGACTTTTAAGGTACTTAGGGGATCAACCCTTTTATACATGTATTGTATACAAACATTTTGGTATAAAGTACAAAACTAAGCGTAACCCCTATAAATAGGGTTGTTCATCTCGATATTTTGAGTACAAGTCGCCCCAAAGATAGTTTGGTTTGGATACACTTCAAGGTAATTTGGAGTTCAACGGACATCAACTAAGGATTAGTTGAATAAAGATAATAACAACTATGTTATTGAATGATCATCTTGAATAAACATTTAGTTCTAAGTTCATGCTTTAGGAATAATCTAATAGCATAACAATTGAATAATCTATCATACCTTGCTTTGAACAACATTAAGCTAAGGTTACAACTTAGAATTTAATATCAAGCATGCATAACAACAATAATTGGAGCGATAAAAATGGTCAATGAGAATAAAGGTACTTGCGTGCTAATATAACAAGTTTAGAGTTAGGAAAAAACTTGCATAATCATAATAACTATCTCAGCGAAAGTGTGGAGATGGGAAGCTTGTATCATCATGAATAGCTGGATACAATTAAATTGCTTAATGGAAATACTTTACTCGATAAAGTATAGCATATGAAATTTGCATATGAAGCTTTAGGATTAGAAAATTTGCTCGATGTAAAAGATATAGGATTTAGAATCTTGCCTTGTGCGTAGATTAAACCGTTATAATCCAAATCACAATATCCTATATACATGTGTTAACATGACATGATTAGTCATAATCAACGCTACATCACGTATGGTTTAAATCTCTAACCATATAATCAAATCGCATAATCAACTTCTATCTAATAAAACTAATAACAATATTTGTTAATTAGTAATTCCATGTTCACTCATAGTATTAACATACTATAATACCAGAAATACATACTCAACCTTTATCATGTATCATTCCTTTAAAAATCAAACTTTTGTGCAAGACAAAAGTCATTTTAAACTTTTACATTAAGTGGCGGCGTGGCGCCACGATTTGATCTGTGTAGGCGTATTTGCCTTGCCGTTGTGTAACGCTTAGTATGAGACTTATATAGGGACTTCGGTTGTGTATTTGAGGTCCGCGCTACTGACTGCATTATTGTTGGTATAATCTGGTTTGAAGTAGCGACTTTTAGGCGCTAAGGTATTGTGAAACTTAATATTTGGGCGTGAATTTTGTGTTAGGTGGCAGAAACTCACGAAACAAAATGAAGAAGCAGAGGCAAGCTCTTGTCTTGATTTCTAACAACAATCAACACCCAATAACTTTGTATAACTTCACAAAATTACACATAAAAGTTATGAAGCATTTGTGTACAAATTTTACACAACTAAACAACAATAGCGAGAGAACTAATTCTCTGAAAACAACATGTTTTAAAAAATCTGAGACTCCATTGAAGAAATATCTTGACCACGATAAACACGACCATCTCCATTCGATTCCTTGCTCTGCTTAATTTCTTACCCAATTACACACAAGTCTCGATTAACATAATCACATACTAATTTTTATTAACTTTCAAAATCATATTCATGCATATAAGTTTCTTTGTAAAAATAATTCCTTTTCGTGTATCGTAATTTATCATACTCTTACCTATACATTATTGAACATACAATCATCAATATATATGTTATCTACTACTAATACACATGATTTCATAATCAAATAGTAAAACATTTGAACTCTAGAAAGTTTGTAAAGAACTTTCGTCTTACTGGTCAAATTTGAGAGAACAGAGACAATATAAACTCACATAAAATATATGGCGTAAAATAGCTATGGTTAAGTTATGTACATACCTTTTGTTTTAGACAATCTTTGTTAAACAACGATAACTTTCTTTTTTGCTACTTCTCTCTCTCAAATTCTCTGAAACTTTTCTTATTCTCTGAAAACCTTTTCTTAGACTAAGCAAAAGCTGGAGGCGTAAACACTTAACAAGTATCGTCAAAATAAAACAAAAGCGATATGGCAATAATAAGCCTATTTACTCTTATCGGTTACCAAACATATAACGTATAATCTTATAAATATAAATATATTTTATTTATATATTTGTTTTATTCTATTAATAATATAATTTAAAATTAACAAAATTTCAAAAGCCATAAGGCCTTGTTTGGCAAACCATTTATAAAATAAAGGATTAATATACTTACACCTTGTTTAACAAACACTAAATTAAAATTACTTTAATTTATTTTAATAACTTTTATAACATAGCTATTTGTCATACTTTATTTAATAACAATTTATTAAATAATTCACTTAATCACATAAAGTCGATCCACATAACACATTAATTATTTAACAAATAAATAATTAACTAAATCAACTTCAATCAAATTGAACAATTATTTATTGATAATAAACACATCGATAAATATTTATAACTTACACTTAAAAATCACACGGACATCAAAAAGTCACGAACAATTAGAACATCCTTAATATGGGACTCACCCTTAGAGGTATCCTTTACAAACACCAAATACCCCTGACAACCCTTTGCCACCAACTTCCCAGCCTTCAAAGCTGAAATTAACTTCACCACCCAACTCGGCTATGAATCCATAAACACGAACTCTGAAGACTTCACATCTCCAAATATAACCTTCTTCGCCTGACAATCGATAGTGGCATGGTGTTTATCCAACCAGTCCATCCCAAGAATGACATCAAAATCGTGCATACACATCAGAAGAAGATTAACGCTACGAATCTTATCCCCAAAACTGATCGCACACCCTCGATATAAATTAGAAATAACAACAGAAGTCCCCATCGGGGTAGCAATGGATATAACAGAATTTGAAGACTGGGATGACACACCCAGGTGTCGAACAAAAGACTGAGCAACAACGGAATGAGTAGAACCCGTATCAAACAAAATAGACGCCTCACGATTGCCAACTAAGAGAGTGCTGAAGCGAAGACTCGTGCACCCGCCACTGGTTATACGTCAAGGCAAACACTCGACCACCCTGACGCTGACCTCTATTGCCCCCATTATCACTACCTCTACTATTTCCACGTGGCCCGTATAATCTCTAGCCATATGACCCATCTGTCCACACAAGATGCATGCACCGATGAGTCTGTAGCACTGCTTCCCCGGATGATTAGCTCCACAAGTAACACAAGGAGCTATCGGAATGAGATTTGGGTTACCCACACCAACTGGTCCCAGATAACGACCCTGATTTTGCCCCTACTAACGATTATGCCCCTGCTGACGATTCTAACCATGCCAAGGTAGCTGAATTTGACGATTTTACCCTTGTTGAGGCATCTACTGATAACCCATGTTCTGATTATGGACACGCCAAGACCGCTTTTCTTTGCCACTGCAGTTCTGTTCCAATGACCAACCTGATTCTTCCCGTGCTGACCCAAAGTTTGACCCTGCTGGTCATCTCTGTCCCTCTTTCGACTCCCTTCCGGTTTAGAAGATCGAAAGTCCTGTCTCTTCATCTCAATATTCTTGGCAGAATTGGCCACTACTGACACATCTGCAAACTTGGTTTTAATGAGATGTTGCCGATATCTATAATGCATCCTCCACTTGAACTTCTGTGCTTGTTCTGCTGTAGTCCCTATTAAGGTTCCCACAAAGCCTGCCAACCTGGTGAACCTCGTCATAAAATCCGTGATGGACTCATCATCTTTCTGTCGAATAGACAGATACCCTCTTGCATAGGCCTCTTTATCAGCAACTGGAAAATACTGTTGATAAAAGACCTCACAAAACTCAGCCCAACCAAGTGTTTCAACATATCCATCACCCTTTGTTACTTTCACCGCCTTCCACCACCTCTGTGCATCCCCTTCTAGCTTGTAAACTGCAAGCAATACTCTCTGATTATCCGAGCACCCCAACACATCAAAGATCTTCTCTAGGTGAGCAATCCAATTCACTAAATCAATTGGAGTTGGAGCTGAACTGAATACCTGTGGTTTCTACTTTTGAAATCTTTCCAACCATACATACAGCGGAATCACCGGCTGATCATGACCATCTACATTCTCTTGCACTTCATTTTTTTGTGGACCATTATTTCCCGAGTTCTCCTGTTCAGGAATTTCTGGTGGCGGCTACTGCATTGCCTGTACAACCTGTGCCACCAACTGAGGTAAAGCCTGGTTCACCGCCTGATTCACCAAGGTAGCTAATTGAGCATTAAACTGATCATTAGGTTGCTCATTGGGCTGACCCTCACCTCTTCCCCTATTATTACCCCGTCTCCTAACGACTCTGGCGGATCTACGAGCCATCTAAAAGAAAGATCACGAATATAAACAAAGTAGATTAAAGACAAATTCGAATATAGCTGATATGATATTTGAACAAAAATCAAACGGAATAGAAACCTAACCCAAAAGTCTACCCATAACTTATAGGTCAAACCTAAATAGGTTTTTTACAAGAAAGAACCTAAGCTTTGATACCAACTCTGTAACACCCCCTTTCCGAAATAGAAAGAGAGGTTACTCAAAAACACAACAAAACTGATGAATTTAATAGTAAGGCTTAAAGCCATAAAGAATAGTTTTAATATCTGATTAATACCACAAGTCAACCATAATAAATACCTAGCTGCCTCAAACCACAATCTAAAATAATTATTACAATTCCGAACAAACTAATGTATCACAACCTAAACATAATATATCTAAACCATTTGGATAAAAGGGAGCTCTCATCACACTTGCCCTTGATTCCCCTGATTACCTGCCGGAAGAAAAACACAACATGAGCCAAATGCCCACTACGGATATAGGATTAAAAGGAGGATTCCATTAGATTAGATTAGAGTTGATTAGGACCAAAACCCTAGTATTTATTAGTTTTGGAGATTGAAACAACTTGGAGACCATTGAAGATCAACAGCGGGAGCTTGAGGAAGATGGAGATTTGCTGACAACACATTTATTCTTCATTCTACTCTTATTTTTTTCTTTTAATGTCTATTCAATTGTGGATTCTTAGTTTTAATTCATTAATCATGAATTAAATCTTTGTTTAAGATTACAATGGAACTTATTGCATAGTTTATTTTTAGTATGCTTCTCTATTTATTATTGTGATTATTCTTGGATTGTCTATTTTGGTTTGTGTTTATTGCTTAATTGCTTAGCTAATAATTACCGTGATAATCAATATAAAATAGAGATATGAATTATAGATTTAGATCTGATCATAATAACATGTGATTATGTTTTCTGCATGGCGTTGGAATTCATAATTTATGTATATGATAGAGATATACCTATTCATCGCATGTAATCTGAAAATGAATTTGTGCTTAACCTCCTCTTTAATTGTAATTCACATTGAGATATAGTGAATTAGTTAATTAGGGTGTTCTTCTTAACTCTATCATCTGTGGATTTAAGTTGATTTGAGTATGATGCATTGAGAAATAGTCATATTTACTTATGAGTTCTTGATTAAAAATTCAGAATAGTGAGCTTAATTAATAAGACATGTATTAATTTAAATGAAGCAATACGTGAAGTTGATATCTTAAATCTCCATAATCTGATTTTTAATTAGTGGTAATTAGAATTAATTTAATTAAATAATTTAATTTATAATATTAAATTGATTGTTTAAATAAAATTAGTTTGGTTAAGAGTTAGTATTTGGTAATTTATATTAATAATTCCTCGTGGGAACGATACTCTACTTTCACTTTATTACTTGTTGACCACATATACTTGCGTGGTGTGCATAATTAGATTTTACCCAACAGATGTTCATCCTTTTAAGGGGGCATTGGGTCAGCGTTTGTCTTCTTGGCATTTATCAGCAGAGGATAGATTCAGGGTTTATGCCTTTTGGGCCTAGCGTGAGAGGGCTGAGTTCACTACTAACCATCAGGGTCGTTCTACAGAGTATTCTTCATGGATGGAGGCAGAGATCACATCGGCTGGGGTTGTATCCACCTAGTCGGGGATTGATTCTTACAGTGGGGAACCCATGGAGGACACTGATTTTCCCACCGAGGAGGAGCTATTTACTGGGTTACTAGCAACTCTTGTTGATTCTCGTAATATGATTGCTACTGTGACCCCGCATTCGATAGAGTATTTAGAGCAGAGTCTGCATCTGGCGACATATGAGAGGGATCAGGCTAGGGCTTTGATGCTAACAGCTCTTTCTAGGAGAGATGCCACTCTAGCTAAGAGAGATGATGCTTTAGCTTGTAGAGATACCGCTGTTGCTGAGCGGGATGAGGCTAGGTCATCTAGAGATACAGTTGTTATTGAGCGGGATGGTGCTATATCTGCCCGAGACGTCGCTATCACAGATAGTACTGCATTGAGGTCCCATACTAATGATATCATCGCAGAGATGAGCACATTCATTGATGATCATAGTGTCACTATGCAGATGGCTGTGGATCTCTTGGCTCGCGTTGATACCCTCGGGCAGGAGCTCACAAAGCTACCCCCTTTCTTCGGAGAGGGATGCCATATTGGATTTAAACCTCGAAGATAACCCCGAGGCACTCAATTCCAATCCCGGAGATAACCCCGAGAGGTTAGGCACACCTCAGAGACAACTCTGAGGACATTCAGTACTCACAGTAGCCCAATCTCAGAGATAACCCTGAGCAACGACTGCTAAATCAGCCTAGAGCCAGAGATAACCCTAGTGAGGGGTAAAATCATCATTTTGCCATCTCAATTCTACATTTACGACGTCTCAACAAAAATTCAACCCACATTCCACATAAAAGTGTCCTACAAGAACCATAGCTCAAAATCCCGAGTGACTACTACATATGATAACACACCGAATAAAATTTGAAGACTTGAAGATCTGGGCATGGACCTATCTTCCTGGCTTCATACAACCTCTTATCCCATGTCATTGTGTAGATCTCGACAACAACATTCCAAAATGGTATCACACGCCTCAGTCGGATGCCCACATTAAAAGTTATGAAGGTTTAAGCGGACAACGCATTGTATGCGTGCACGTTCTTCGACACAGCGGGGCCCATGGAGCCCGGGGCACCCCAGGTAGTCGCAGGTGGACCTGCGGCTCCCCCCTCTATAAATAGAGGACTTGGGGTGGCCATTTTGAAAAAAGAAAAGGCGAGGAAGCCCTGTCCATTTTACTTATTACACACTTTAAACTGAGTGTTTTCTCTTTTCAAACACTTGTGAGCTCGTGTTTTGCTATATTTAACCGGTGGAAACCGAGTATTTATTCATTAGAAAGCCATTTGAAGTCTTCTTGGCAGCCCACTGTAAGACATCTCAGATTTCTTAAGCCTTTTTTCCCACTTCCATCCACACATACTTATTCACATTGAGAGTCGTGTTGTGTACGTATGCCTGAATCGTCGATCCGTGGCTTTTATTGCTTATATATATAAGTAATTATATCTATACTATTATTGAACTATGCTTCGATTGAGCCCAAATATAATATTCAGAGCGTTTACTGCTTTCAGATATATATAAATACTTATATATATATTTTCTGTCATCAAACTCTGCTTGATTGAGCCTGGATTTACATCTAGAGCGTTTACTGCTTTTATATATATATATTAGCAAAATTCAAATCGAATGAGCCTGGGTGTGATATCCGGTGTGTTTACTGCTTTTATACACACACACACACACACACACACATATATATATATATATATATATATATGTGTGTGTGTGTATGTGTATGTATATACATTTTCAGTCAGTTCACAGAGATCACTTGTGGCCATTTATTGCTTATACATATACATACACACCCCCACATACATATATATATATATATATATATATATATATATATATATTTACATTTCACGTCCTACTTGGAGTTTACTTCGTGGCAGTTAATTGTTCATTATATATATATTTACAGCTTTTTTATATATATAACTCTTTGTCAGCCTGCGGGTTAGATTTACCTAAATCTGGCTATTCTCAGTTTAACCGGTTCATGGTGACTAAACTGGAATTGTTGAAGCTAAAATGCTTAGATTTACTCAAATCTAATTCGTTTTCTATCTTTTGCTACGGGCTAGATTTGTTCCAATCTGGCCATTTCACACTTTAACCGGTTCATGGTGACTAAACTGGAACCGATGAAGATGAAATGGTTTAGATTTCTTCAAATCTAGTTCTTGTTTTAGCTTTTGTACATAAAGCTTTTGTACATATGAGCCTAGGAATCATGTGATTACAAATTCAGTTACTGAATCTAGATTCGGTTCTCGTGATGGACATTTCCAGCTGCGATCAGCTTGTAATTTATTCATAGTGTCTGAATTTCCTTAGATGGCTCTCATGCCCACAAGGAGTTCGGCGCTGCTATGTATCTTATTTTCTCAAATATGCTTCGCATCTCGAAAATAATAAAAGCAAACAAGCCGAACACATAATAAAATGGAAGTATCAAAGGCCTCAATTACTATTGAGCTTTGAAAAACCTGCTTTACAAAACATCATTGCCTCATCTCGTTAAAACTAAAATTTTATACAAAATTCAAACCCTTTGTATATAGGTGCAAACGAGGCATAACACTACTTCCAGATAACTGCACGTAGACCTATACACACATATTCAGATAAAACTTTAAATTAAAAAGTGGCGGTAACCGTGTCACTACGGAAGTCGGGGGGTGCCTAACACCTTCTCTCCGCTTAATCAAGCCCCCGAACCCTAAAGAATCTCGGTTTTGTAGACCAGTTATACAATGTCACATCACTAGGTCTATGTGCAAACCATTTCTCGGTTGAGTTGGTGCAACCATTTAAAATACCAACCGATTTACTCTTCTAATCAAATAAATCGACATATACATGTCGGACCTTTTCAAACTCGTCTTTTCAAATAAATCTCACCTAACATGAGAATACCAAATAACAAGAACAGAAAGGAACAAATAAAAATCTCGACGTCAACACAAATCATATAAACGAAGCTGAAGCACGATAAAACGCATTTTAAAATTTTATACAAACCATCACTATGATCATGCTTTGTACTTAATTATCAATTCAATAGAAAAGAGATGAAGATTAGTTTCATACCCTTGTAGAAACAAGCTTACTCAGGTACGAGTTCATATTCAATTACTTTTCACGTTCAACTTGAATCTACCGAGTTTGATTCATTCCTTTGATCAACGTTTGCCTCTCAAGTGTTTGGCCTCTAAAGGTGATCCACCAAGGAAGAATAGTTATTAAAAATGAGTGTTTGGCAAAACCCTAATTCTATCTCTATAGAATATACATACTCTCCCAACTCTTGGAATTGTCAATATAACCCTAATCCATAATAAGTCCTTTTTATTTATATGTGTAGGCAACCCTCCTAAACCATTTAGAAATAGTGTTTTGATTTAATTAATTAAACTATTTTAATTAATTAGGCTCCTAATCCAATAAAGAATAATTAAGAGTACCTTTATTAATTAATTCCGAAACTCCTTTTAGGAATTAAATAATAATAATAGTAATAATAGTAATAATAATAATAAGATTCCTCTTATTAATTTATATTTAATATTTCAAAATATTAAATAATAAATATTAAGCTATTTAATTTATTCTATCACCATAGATTAAATTAAATACAATTAACTATATTATTACGATTATGCCATTTACTTCTTAAATAAATATTTTTTTTTTATGGTGTGACCCTTTAGGTTCTCCATATTAAACCGGTTGTAAATAAATCAATTAGAAAAATTCTAATCTTATTTAAATAAATAAATTAAACTATTAAATCATTTAAATAAATAATATTTATTCTACAATAAGAGTAAGTCTCCTTAATGATCAACTAGTTTCCAGATAATATAGATTTCAACATTAATCATAAAAGAACTTTTGAGTAAGTAGTTACCGTACAATTAAATCCTTCCACAATACAATATTCAATTAAATAGAAGACATAAAATTACTGTTAAGTCTTATTTTATTTAATTATATGTATTTCGATTCCCAAATACACAACTTCAAATAATGCAAAGTAGAAACTTCTTTCTAATTTCATTCCACATTGACCAAGGATTCCTAGGTTGTCATTTATCAAATCACATAGGACATTCTCTACTTTTACTAGAAGTGATAAATTCTTTATTAATCATTCATTATCTCCATGCACAACTTATTATACCCAAGCATACCCTTTGATATACCCTAAGGGTTTTAAGGGGCATGTCAAAGTATAACTCATCATACACAAAATACTATAATGATCTTAAATTTAAGGATTACTTGTACTACTATCACTACAAGAATTCCTATTGACATGCTAGTAAAACTCCATTAGGTATTTCTTAGTGAGCCACGTTTAGTGAACTTATTCTCCAATAGGCACCTACAAACTTGCTTTAGTGTCTCCACACAAATGATCATGAGATCAATCATCTTAATCTAATGAACAAGCAACGTATGTACCAATCTATCCGAATTTACTAATCCTCTTTTTAGTAATCCAACGATTGGGAACATTTTAGTTTTTAAGCTATCTAAGAATTTTGATCTCATTATCATGATCTCATCATGATTCTAAAAGCACTGCTTAAAACTATAAGTTTATCACATATTAAATAACATCACCATGTAGATAAATTAAAGCATTTAATAAATAAATACTTTTATTAATAAATGAATAAGATTGTTACAAAGTATATACTTTATCATATTAAATATGATTGGCTTGTGTGCATAATACTTTTAACTAGATCATCACTATGATAGACAAGCATATAGTCACTTGTTCTATGAAGATATTTGAGTATATGCTTAATTGTTAACCGGTGCTCAGGTCCTGGATTAGACTGATATCTGCTAACCATTCTTACTGCATAATAGTTATCCGGTCTAGTACACAACATAGCATACATTAAGCTTTCTACAGCTGATGTATAAGAAATAACTTTATGTGCTCTTTCTTAGATTCTGTCGTAGGACAATGAATTGAAGAAAGAGGAACTCCATGTCTGAAAGAAAGTAGTCCCTTTTTGGAATCATTCATAGTATACTTAACCAAAATTTTATCTATATGCAGCTTGAGAAAGGAACAACACTTTTTTTTGACGATCCCGAATAACCTGGATCCCAAGAATGTATTTGGCTTCTCCTAAATCTTTCATGTTAAAATAATTAGATTTCCAAACTTTCACTTGAGATAAATTTCCTATGTCATTTCCAATCAATAAGATGTCATCTACATATAAAACCAAGAATAAAACCAACTTACCTTCACTTCTTTTATAAACACATGGCTCTTCTGAATTTTGTTCAAATCCAAGTGATTGGATTACTTGATCAAATATGACATTCCATGATGTCGATGCTTGTTTAAGCCCATAAATAGATTTATGTAGCTTACAAACAATTCTGACTTGGCCTTAAGCCATAAAACCTTCTGGTTGAGACATATAAATGTCTTCCTTAGGATATCCATTCAGAAAAGTTGTCTTGACATCCATTTGCCATATCTCGTAGTCAAGATGTGCATCAATAGATAACAGAATTCTGATGGATTTAAGCTTTGCCACTGGCAAAAAGTTATCCTTGAAGTCAATGCCTTCTTTTAGATTATATCATTTCGCAACAAGCCTAGATTTATAGGTTTGAACCTTTCCATCCATTGTTGGTCGGATTATCGATCACTAAACACGCGCAAGTATATGCAATCTAACAAGTAATATAGTGAAAAATAGAGTGTCGAACCCACGAGGAATTATCATTAGAATTCACCAAAAATCGACTTTGTATTGCTTAAGTCTTATTCGAATAGCAGAGTAACAGATGTGTAATTAATCTAGTTAAATCTAATTATCAAAGCAAGTAAATGGATAACGAATGGTATCTAAGGCGCTACAAGCTAAGATCATAATTTCACCCCACACTAGCATTTTGTCAAATACTTGGTGTGTTATGTTTCATCAAACTTCCTAACTTTCTCTCTTCTGAGGTATGTATAAACCTAACCTCTCTAGTTCTACCTGATAGGGAATAGAGCAAAAAAGAACATCTAAGCTAGGTAATAATCCTACACATTACTATACAAATTTACCATAACAAGGAATTTAACGCATAAGTTCTCAATTAGGTCACACATGGTGCACATGTATATTCCTATCCTATACACAAATTATGCAGTCAAATCAAATAGAAAACTGATAATCACATGCCAATATATCAAGGTTTAAATCTACAATCCCTCTTCCAATTTCATATAAATTACCAAAATCATCACTAATTCCTTAGCAAGAATTATTAAGCATAAATATATTGATCCAAACCATATGGTGCCAACCAAATAGATAAGATATTCAATTCAAATTAAAAAAGGGTTCCATTATAACCTTAGAGCCAATAATTAGTTCATATCTCTTAAACTAAACATAAGTAGCAATATAAATAACATTTATGGATTACAAAATCAAAGGAAACAAATGGAGAAGAATAAACTCTGTCAAAGCTACTTCAGTCTCAAAGAATTCCAATCCTTTCAAGCTTTCCAATACATGTTGCTAAGTGCTCTTGAGCTCCATGAAATCCCAAACATCTCCCTAATATATCTACACTATATGTACAATCATTATGTAATAGAAAATAGAGATGAAACTAGAAAAGAGAGAGAGATAAAGTATCTCAGGGGGATAATCTGATATATCCCAAGGAGGCTGCCCCCTATGTATATATATATATATATATATGTGTGTGTGTGTGTGTTTTTCCTTTTAGTTAGGTTAATTCTTGCTCTATGCACTTTTGGGAATCGGAGGTGGTGTCAGAAGCATAAAAATTTAGTCTTGGAATGTGCTACACATGTTGAGTTAAAACCTTTGGTCGATAAATGGCACCACAGAACGCTTAATTTGTGAAGGAACCTGGGGCTCAGTAGCATTTATTTTGCTTGCCGGGAAGAGACAACTTTGCATCGCTAGTTTTAAGCTTGGCAATCACATTCTGTGGGTGTGAGAAATGCTTTTGTCGAAAATTTGGAAAGACCTAATAAGCGCTACAACACATATATTAATCAAAATAAAAACAAAATAATATAAAAGCGATATAAATTTCGATGAACTAGCAACTTCTTAAGAAATAAAAGATCCAATTCACGGGTATAAATCCCACTCATAAAATACCCCCAAACTTAAGCCTTTGCTTGTCCTCAAGCAAACTATCTGAACAACCACATCAACAGTAATATAAAAACACGAATTAAGTGTACTACTATATACCAGCATCATGGCTTCTAAGCTCAAAATAACTACTCTTAGAGAATAAGACAAACACAATAATGAATAAGGGTTCAATTAAACTCAAGCATAAGACTATTGTCAACGTCGGGATTTTTATTTGTCCCTTTCTATTCTTGTCTTTTGGTGTTCTCATTTTTAGGTGAGATTTGTTTGAAAAAAAAGTTTGAAAAGATCTGACATGTATATGTCGACGATTTGACTGTTAGAGTCGCTAGTTGGTATTTTTAAATGGTTGCACAAACTCAATCGAGAAAAGGTTTTCATAAAGACCCAATGATGTGACACTGTTTGACTGGTCTGAGAAACCAAAATTCGTTAGGGTCTAGGCACTTGATTAAGAGGAGGGAAGATTTTAGGCACCCCCCGACTTCCGTGATAACACGGTTACCGCCACTTTTCATTAAACTTTTATCTATGTATGTGTGTGTAGGGCCTATGTGCAGTTGTTTGGAAGTAGTGTTATACCTCGTTTACACCTATATACAAAGGGTTTGACTTTTGTATAAAAATTCAATTTTAACAAGATATAGCAGTGAAGTTTTGTAAAATAGGTTTTTCAAACCCTTGTGCTCAATAGTAATTGAGGCATTTGATACTTCCATTTTATTATGTGTTCAGCTTGATTGCTTTTATTTTTGAGATACGAGGCATCTTCAAGAAAATAAGACATATAGCAGTGTTGAACTCCTTGTGGGCATGATAGCTATCTAAGGATGTCCAAACGCTGTAAATAATTTTAAGCTGGCTGCAGCTAAGAAATGTCCATCATGGGAACCGAATATAGATTCAGAGGCTGAATCTATGATCACATGATTCCTAGGTTTACATGAAAGAGTAATATGTACAAAAGCTAGAAGAAAAACTAGATTTGAGTAAATCTAAACCATTCTAGCTTTAACGGTTCTAGTTTAGTCACTCTGAACCGATTAAAGTTAGAAATAGCCAGATTTGGGCAAATCTAGCCCGCAAGCTGAAAGATTAAATAACTACATTATTAAAGCAGTTAAAGAAGATATTTGTATAAAAGCGGTAAATATATATATAAGTATATATATATATATATACATTTATATGGATGATTAATTTCAGTGAAGTAATATAAAGACGGGACTTTGAAATGTGAAAATATATATATATATATATATATATATATATATATATATATGAATAATATATATATATATATATATATATAAGCAGTAAATGTCCACGATAGTAAATCCACTGATAGAAATGTAAATATATATATATATATATATATATATATATATATATATATGTATATATATAGGATATTAATAAATGCAGTTTGAGTTAGCGATAATATATATATATATATATATATATATATATATATATATATATATATATATATATATATATATATATATAAGCAATAAAAAGCCACGGATTGACGATAAGAATAAAAGCACATTAGTAGATATATAATATAAAAGTATTAAAAGCTTGAATCTAAAAATTATTACAATGCCAAGAAGACTTGAGATATCTTTTAACACCGAAAACTTGGTTTCAATTGGTTAAACATAAGTATATTACAAAACACGAGCTTACAAGTTTTTAGAAAGAAGAATCACTCGGTTTAGAGCACTTTTCAGCGAGAGGTTACTGAAATTTGAATTGGACATAGTTTTCTCTTATTTTCTCTTATTTTTGAAATGAGCTGCCAAGAGCTCATATTTAAAGACCAAAAAGTCATGGGTCTACTTGCATCTCCTTGGGGTCGCCTTGGGCCTTCATGTGGTCCCTGACATCTCAAACGCGTGCACTTTAGATATCGTTATTCGCTCGAACCTTCATAACTTTTTATCTGGGCTTCTAATAAAGGAATGATTTACCTTTTCGGGAAGATGTTTTCGAGAGCTACACAAAAAACATGGAATGAAAGGTTATACGAAGCCGGGAAGATGGGCCCATGACCAGATCTCCATGTCTTCGAAGTCTATTCGTTGTATTGTCGTGTGCGGTTGTCACTCGGGATTTGCGCTATAGTTCTTGTGCGACATCTTGATACGCAGTGTGGATTGAATTTTTTTGAGACGACATGAATGTGATGTTGAGGTGACAAAATGATGATTTTGCCCCCACCAGTGTTATCTCCTGCTTTTGCGCATATGTAGCTGTCGTTTCTCAGGGTTATCTCTGAGATTGGGCTGCTGTGGATGCTGAATGTCCTCAGGGTTATCTCCTAGGTATGCTTGACCTCCCTGGGTTATCTCCGGGGTTGAACTGAGTATCCTGGAATTATCTCTGGGGTTGGAACTGGCTTTTCCGGGGTTATCTCCAGAACTTGGACAGGATCCCTCAGGTTATCTCCGAGGTTGGAACTAGATCTCCCGGAGTTATCTTCGGGATTGAAACTAAGTCTCTCGGGGTTATCTCCGAGATTGAAAACTGGATCTCGTGGGGTTGTCTCTGGGGTTGGAACTAAGTATCTTGGGGTTATCTCCGAGATTAAAAATTGGATCTCCTGGGTTATTTTCGGGGTTTAAACTAAGAAGCTTTCCAGGGTTATCTCTGGAAGATGATTCTGCCTTCCTTCAAGGTTAGTAACACAAAATTTTAAGTGTCTATAAATGTCCCTCTTTATCATATTCATGCAATGTAATGGTATGGAAAGGATAAAGATCACTAGACACTTAAAATGTGACAATATAATTATGATGCAGATGTAATGTAGCATGATGTGAATGTAATGTTGGGTGTTATTTGTTGGAATGGTTTCCAACAGGATGTGATAACTACATGATCTTGCCGCTTCTATTAGAGGATGAAGTTGTTAATGATGACCATGTTGAACTGCTTGGATGTCTACTCGACCAGTAGTTTCCAAAGCTCTTATCACAGGAATCTCCTGATGCCACAATGGGGTAATTGCCAGCAGTTTGAACTATCAATGAATGCTATTCGATCTTGATATGCCGACAAGTTACAGAGATATATTCAGAATCTTTGGAATGGAGGTTTCTCCACGATTGAAACCACATGATGTTGACATTGGTGTTATCACCAAAGTCCTTAATCCTTTGTGCAGGCTTTCCACTAAAGATTCTCTTCTTATGTGTGAGTGACTCTTTGAGGAATCGTGTTTAGATTGCTAAGGATCTGTATAACAGATTCCATCATCAACCATCCCCGATGAGGATGGTTTCCCATGATTTACATCATCAGGTCTTTCTGACACTTCATTGGATTCGCTAGCATTGGTTTGGAATGTCGAAATTTGCTGACCTCGTTGAAGTAATTCTTGTAGACACTCGAAATTTTACGTACTACACATTAACATTTGGGAGGGCAGATTCGTCTTTAAGAGAGAACCACGAAAGACAATCCAAATCCATACGAGGATACTCTAGGAAGTTCAAGCATTAACCGGATGATGATCTGGGAGTAATTTGGTTTCAACCTCGGATTTAACCTCGAGACACATGAAGTTACAATCTTTGGAACACACACCTGGAGAAGACCGATTAATCTCGAAGATAACCCCGAGGTATCCGGTCTTAGTCCCAACCATGGGAATAGCCACCAACCTTGGTGATAACTTGAGGAATGCGGTTTTGGAGATAACCCAAGAAAATGCTTGTTTCAAATTCCATCGACTTCAATCTCAAGCACTCACAACGAAATACACTTTGTGCCAACACGACAATCACATCGGGAAGACGGGCACACCTCAAAGATGACAATGAGGATCTTCAACAAATGCAGCGGTCAATCTCGGTGAAGTCCCGAGCAAGCGTCTGCTTATCGCCCAATCCGTAATGAATGCTGGTGAGGGAAGCATCGCCATCTTGTCCAACACGATGCCGTCTCATCTCTACACAACAATGTCCCACAAGGCTAACCAATCCCGAGTGACTATTATGCGGGAGTAGCGATGAAAGTTGAAGCTTGAAGGCCAGGAGGGCATCGTCCCATCTTCCAAGACTTCAGACAAACTCTAATCCCATGCCATCGTACAACTCTCGACAATGGCGGTCAAAATAGGTCTGAATACCTCAAAGCGGATGCGGATTGCATTTCTCAAAATCGAGTGGACATTCTGATGCCTAAGTGCACGTGCTTGAGACGACTCGACTGACTGAAGCCAGGCAGGCCAGCCGCCTCTGGTACAGTACACCTTGGTTTGAGTCTTTGATTTTAAGAGAAAAAGGCGGGAAACCTCCACAATTTGCTCTGCACTAGCCATATATGATTGTATTTTCCCACTTTCAAACACCAGTGAGCTCATATATAGCCTCTTTTGTACCCACAAAAGCCCAGTGTTTACCCACTCTAAAGATATAGAAGCCCTTTTTATCGATCAAATTTGTAAGCCTTCTCGCACACTTTAGAGTCTTTCTCTTCATCTTTGCACACACCCTTCTACACGTTGAGAGTCGTGTTGCTTGCTTTTGCCCGGACTTTGGTCCGTGGTTTCCTTCTAATCAGATATATATATATATATATATATATATATATATATATATATATATATATATATATTTATCTATATATTAACTAACATTATCGAGTTATGCCTCGATTAAGCCTGAACTTGATGCAGGAGGCGATTCATCGCTTTATATATATATATACATATATACTTATATATATTAATTATGCATCGGACTTTGTTCAATGAGCCTAGACTTGATGCAGTGCGTTTATTAAACTTATATATATATATATATATATATATATTTATGTGTGTCGGACTTTGTTCGATGAGCCTGAACTTGATGCAGATGCGTTTACTCGCTTATATATATATATATATATACTTATATATATGAAGCTGTGGTGAACTATGTTCGATGAGCCTAGATTTTACATCCAAGTGCATTTATTGCTTTCTTATATATATATATATATATATTTGTTTTGTCTTACACAGAGTTCCCTTCATGGAGTTGATAGTTTTTCTGACTTTCTTTACATTTTCGTCCTTCCTGGAGTTTACTTACGTGGCGGTTACCGTATCTCTTTGCTTTATTTATATTTCGATCCCCATGGAGGTGCTTCGTGGTTGGTGATCCGATCGTATATATATATTTACCGCTTTTATATATATACCGCTTATTGCTTTTATACAAATTGTAATATACATGCGCTTTAGGAATCATGTGATCACAGATTCATCTCATTCGATCTAGATTCGGTTCCGTGATGGACATTTCAAATTGTAAGCAACTTGTAAATTATTTTGCGATGTACATGTATTTCCTCGGATGGGTTTCATACCCACGAGGAAATCGGCATTATTTTTTTATATATTATTTTTCGTACGGATGCTTCAGATTGAGCAAAGAGGTTTGAAAAACCTCTTTTATAAAACATCATTGCCATATCTTGCTAAAAACCGAATTTTACATAAATTCAAATCCTGTGTATATAGGTTGAAAGAGGCCCACACAACTTTCATATATGACACATGACCCACACACACACACACTTTCGGATAATAGTTTCTTGAAAAGAGGCGGTCCGTGGTAACCACGGATGTCGGGGTGCCTAACACCTTCCCGCATAACCAAGTCCTCGGACCCTAAATGAATCTCGGTTTTAGGCCGTATATCGATATCACATCACCGGGTCAATGTGTAAACCTTTTCTCGGTTGTGGTGGTACAACCATTTAAAAAACCAAGCTGGCGACTCTTACGCGGTCCATCGTCGACATTATACATGTAGGACCTTTTCACTTATTTTTCAAACAAATCTCACCTAAAATGAGAATACCAAAGAACAAGTAACGGAAAGGACATCCAAAAATCCCGGCGTCGACGGTGGCGACTCTGAGGGGACCTCCGGTAAGAGGACTTAAGCCGCTACTACAATCTTTTCAAAGCTCATTATCTGCTTGTGTGTGGATGTTGCATTTACATTGAATGAATGTGTACGAATGCATGTCTTATTTGAGCTTAGTGCTTCGCATCATATCTGCGTGTGATGTTAGTGCTTCGCATTATAACCTACTTATGATATTAGTGCTTCACACATGTCATCATTTCATACAGTGAGACGCGATGTATGTGAATGTATGTTGTGTGGTCCCTCCACCAGGAGGCTATCCCGTCGGTGTTTGATTACTGGACTCGTGAGAAGACTAATTCTCCGAGGCTCAGGAAAGGCACCACCCAAATTCGCTCCATTTGAAAGACCAGGATTAACTTCCGTCTAGTAGATTGCGATGATTTGGGAACCTTCATGCCAAAAAGTCATGAGAGTAACCTAAGATAGGTCGACCTACGATAAACCCAAACGAAGGAAATTCTCTTCATGCCCTCATTTCAATTACTTGTAAACACAATTACTTGTAATTTTATTCCATATCTATCTCCATGTAATGAGAAATATGAAGCAATATGTCCACATACATGCTACTGAATAGGCGACACCCGTTTTGGGATAAAATTCCTAAAATGGACACATCACATAAAGCATGTCATTATACACCTTCCTAAGGACTAAACTATGCCGGTCTTTCGCGAGGAATCAATCGGACCTACTACCGGTCCAAAGTCCAAAAAGGCAACATGCCTACATTCAATCATGTCGTCATCCATCAGGTGAACTTAATCGGTTTCATGAAAAGTTCGCGGATTAAGCAAGCAGATTCTGATTTGGTACATTTCTATTAAAAGAATTACACGGTCTACTGGGGTCGGAAAATACCGTACATCTTGAGCCCTCCACACTGAGGAGGAATTACGGTCATTACCATACCGAGCCACAATTGGATATGACCAACAAAATGCGAGAATCTTGCCCATTCCACTTTGGAGATCCAGAACAATGGTGACATCAAAAGAAAGTCCTCCAAATGGAAGAGACCCTTGGCGCTATCAAAGGAATTGGAAACACAGGGAGTGTTTCATATCTTGATCTATGTATTTTTCACGGTGTTCACTATCCGGAAAAATTTAAAACTCGACTTTGAAAAATATGGACGGGTTAGGGGATCCTTATACACATTTAAAAGTCTTTATTGGAGAAGCGGGATCCTATGCGAGGAGGATGAAAACTCGAGAATGCAATTGTTCCAAAAGAGTGTAACTGGAGAAGCCGTTCATGGTACACAAGATTAGACAACTCCAAAATTCACAGTTGGGAAGAGCTAGCACATGCCTTCCTCACTCAATATAGTTTTCAAACTTAGATGGCTCCAGATCGGTATCAAATTACCAAGATCAAAAATAGTCTAATGAGTCTTTCGGAGAGTATGCCCAAAGGTGGAGGCCTTTGGTACGCCCAAGTTAGTCCTGCCATGACAGAATCGAAATGGTCATGACATTCATAGACATACAAGAAGCTCCATTCTATGAGAGAGTTTTAAGCGGCATCAATGCAAACCATTTTCTGAAATGGTTAAACACGGGAGATAAATTTGAAATGGGGTTGAAGTCAGGAAAGATTCAAGACCTAGCCACACTCAAAGCTGTTGCTGAACACATCCAATCTGGAAATTATGGGAACAACCCCCGGAGGGTCCATAAAAAGAAAGAGGAAGATGTTTCCACGATTTCTGGGGACAAAAAGGCAATCAAAGTATGCCCATTCAATGGAGAAACTACACTCCCTTTCCAAAGACGATCTGCAAACCCTCCGGTACCAAAAAGGTGGAGAAGTCAAACGCCATCGAGTGTTTACACCCTTAGGGGATACCCTCGAGAACATTCTTAATCTTCTGACAACACAGAAGAAAATTACGCATCTTCTTCCACCAGCCAGCCCTAATGGACGGGGTTTCAATGCTGCTAGGAAATGTGCTTATCATGTCGGGGCACCTGGACATGATACTCAGGATTGTTGGGCCTTGAAACATAAGATCCAGGACCTAATAGATAATGGAGAGATTGTAGTCACCAAACCCGATCAGCCTCACGTACAAGATAACCCTCATCCTCAACACAAAGAAAAAGAGGTCAACATGATTAATTGGAGCAGTGGACAGAGTTCCAACTTTAGCTGTGACTCCCCCTATACCATCAAGGACGGTGATGACAGATGGGATTATGCTAAGTTCCAGTTCACAATGGAACAAAAGATGAAAGCTCTCTGCAAACAAATTGAGCAATTGGTGGAACTTGTGACTTATCAGCATCAAGTGACTCGCCAATTAATCAGCCAGGAGCATGCCGGTCTCCTACCAATCGTCATGAATATTCCCTCGTCCCTTTCAAAAAATGAAATGCTGGAAGACAAAGTGATGAAGAGAGCAAATGCCAAAGCCCGTCGGGATTTCGCCAACAAACGGGAATTCATCTATTTGGGCCAACCCATGGAGGAAATCCTTCACATGTTAATCAATAAAGGAAGGATCAGTTCCCTTCTACCTCCAATCAACCCCCGTTCGGGATGGTACAACTCTGATGAAGTATGTCAATACCACTCCCGGCCTACGCATGGTCACAAGATAGAAGAATCTGCGGGCACTCTGCCACCTTATTCAAAATCTAATCGACAGTGGTGTACTGCGCTTGGCAGATAACGACATTGTGTTACGAGCAAGTGAGAATGCAGGCCTTACTAAGTGGAAAAGTGTGGTAGCAGTTATATCTACTGAAGGTGAAGGGATTAATACTGTTCTCACAACACCAATAATTCAGCTCAAAGGAGGAAGCAATCCTTTGAAAGTGGTCGCTCCCGAGCCAATCAACTTTCCATGCAGAGCACAATATCCTATTGTTAGCTTGCGTAAGGTTCCATGGAATTATGAAGAAGGTGAAGGATCCACCTCACATACCACTGCTGCAGTGTCGAAGGAAAATCCACTGTATCTTCCCCATCGGGTGATGAACCCCACCACTAAATCAAAGGGGAAAAATACCCATGGAGAAGATTGAAAAATTCCTCTGCGCTGTGGGTCATAACGAAGCCTCGGTGGTTTTAAGCTTGAAGGAAGCTCCACTACAAATATCAATTTTGGACTTGGTCCTAACTTCCGAGAATCAATTTAGGAAGGTCTTGTTAAAGGTTTTGGAAGAAGCCTATCTTTCGACATCGGTGGATCTGTAAAATTTCAACACATGGTTGATCATTTTTTCAACACTAATGTGATATCCTTCATCGATGATGACATCTGCTTAGAAGGGGCTGGTCATTGCAAACCGTTGCACATTGTGGTCTTGTCCTCCGGATATATGGTGGTGGAGTCTTAATAGATGGAGGTTCCTCTCTGAATATCGCCATATACCACCTTGGTAAAGATGAATATCAATCTCAACCGAATTGAGAGTAGCCATACTATCATCAAAGCTTTTGATGGAGCCCGCCAGAATTTCGGTTGGAGTAATTGATTGTCAATCGAAATTGGCCCTCATACATTATCGTATCCTTCCATGTGCTCAAGATAGATTCGGGATACAACTTTTGCTCTTGGGACGACCATGGATCCACATGGAAGGCGATCCCTCCACCCTTCACCAACAATCAAGTACATTATCAACAATAGCTGGTCACGGTCAACGCCGAACGAGGAGATTCCTCGATATGGGATATCTGGTTCATCAATGCCAATGCAACACCCAATACCACGCTATGAAGCACTATTGCTCGAACCCCACATTTCGATGAGGTGATGTCGACCACTCAAGAAATGATGTCGTTGGAGTTATAAGCCGTGACAAGGGTTGGGTAAAGATGGCAGGTATCCAAGACTTATTCGATTAACCAAGCAAGTTGGAGCAATTTGGACTAGGATATTACGCCAACTCTAGTCATAGGAATCCTCATAAGCATCAAGCATTCCTTTGGCTTCAACCATGTGGCGTTTGGCTTTGCCTTCAAACTCCGAGTCCGCACAACCTCAAATAAAGGTGCCGTACCAATGTCATGGCCATGTTATTTCCTAAGCGAAACGGTGGAGGAAAAGAAAATCGTTATTCCAAATCCATGCAATCGAAGAAGAGGAGCGGAGAATCAAGGAAAATGTTGTCCAGAATAATGCCTTTGCATGCGCATTATCGTCCATGATGAACATACCAACAGATACACCCCAGATGATGATTGCCCTGACGTAATGGCCATCATTTGGGACAAGGAAGATGATGAAAATCCCTCCATCACTGCGGTCCACCCGGACTTTACCCTTACCAATTGGAACAGCATTCCTTGCTTTGGTCGACAAAGAGGTAAAAGCGGCGTAAATCCTTTTTACGCCTGTAGATACAATAACTGCTTATTTTTTGGACAGTATTAGCAGTTTATTTTGCCAGTATATGCTAACATTGTGTATGATCAACGCATTTCATATATACTAAGTGAAAGCATATTTTATTTTCGGGACTCTAAATTTAGATGTACTGTATTTGCGGATCGATGCCTCTCTACACAAGGATTGTACCTTTGATGTAGAGATGATGAATTGACCTTGATGGATCTCCGGGATGACATTGAGGTGCCTCAGGAAATTCAAGAATGGGTCAAAGACAAACCCAAACCCAACCTTGATCAAACAACTTCTTTCAATCTGAAACCTTGAAAGCCCTAAGTTAATCCAGTTGGTTCGGACCTTACCCCAAACCAATGAATGAATGACATGGTTACACTATTAACACAATTCCGGGATGTGTTTGCATGGTCTCATGAAGACATGATGGGTTTATCCATCGACATTGTCCTTCATCGCCTTCCCATTAAAGAGGGATTTAAGCCGATCAAGCAAAAGCTCAGGCGATTGAAACATGAGTGGAGTTTAAAGGTGAAAGAAGAGATTGTGAAACAATTTCAAGCCGGCATCATCACGGTGTCTACATATCCTGAGTGGATATCCAACATCATGCCCGTACCTAAACCTGGAGGGAAGGTGCGAGTTTGCGTGGATTACAGGGACTTGAACAAAGCTTGCTTAAAAGATAGCTTTCCCGTGCCATTTATCCACATTCTCATTGACAATATTTGCTCAATCGACATGTACTCCTTTCTTTGATTTCTTTCGTGGGTAATCTTGTCGGATCATGAATTACTGAGGAAGATCGTGAGAAGGCGCTTTCATCATTCCTTGGGAAACTTTTGCTATACGCGTTTGTCATTCGTCCTCATCAATGCCGGAGCTACCTATCAACGAGCTATGATGGCTCTTTTCCATGACTTAATACATAAAGAGATTGAGATCTACGTGGATGACATCATTGTCAAGTCCCGGAAGGAGGATGACCATCTAGACCATCTCAGAAAGTTGTTCAACAGGTTGCGTAAATACAACTTGAAGTTGAATCCAGCTAAGTGCGCCTTTGGCGTCAGGTCAGGCAAGTTGCTAAGATTTCTAGTCAGCCACAAAGGGATTGAGCTGGATCCTACCAAAATCCAAGCCATCACAGAAATGCCCATTCCTCAGACAGAGAAGGAAATACGTGGATTTTTGGGAAGGATCAACTTCATCAGTAGGTTTATCTCCCAACTCACGGCAACCTGTGAGCCAATCTTCAAGTTATTAAGGAAGAACTCCTCCATGAAATGGAATGATGAGTGCCAGAATGCCTTCCTTACAATCAAGAAACAGCTAGTCAAAGCTCCTATCTTGGTACCACCTAGGGATGATGTTCCCCTGTTCATGTACCTGTCCATAAGTGACAATGCCATGGGCTGTATGCTGGGACAGAAAGACGATAGAGGCCAAGAACGAGCTATCTATTACCTCAGCAAAAGGTTCAGCAGCAGTGAACACAAGTACACTCTGATCGAGAAGACGTGTTGTGCTTTAGCATGGGCTTCCATGAGGTTACATCATTACCTCCATGGTCACACAACCCATCTCATATCCCGCGTGGATCCTCTCAAGTACGTGTTCAACAAACCCATGTTGAACTGCTGGCTGTCCAGATGGCAGTTGATCATACAATAATTTGACATTGTATATGTGACTTAAAAGTCCATCAAAGGTCAAGGAATAGCAGATCAACTGGCCGCCGCACCTTCAGGGGATGTTAAACCCTTGGAAACATATTTCCCCGATGAAGGAGTAATGACGATCGCAAAGAACACCATCTGCATAATATACGCCAATCATGGAAGATGTATTTTGATGGAGCCAACATTAACATGGAAGGTTACGGAGTCGAACAATTCTAGTATCCGTCACGGGAAGCGGTATCCGTTGCCGTCAAATTACAGTTTGTCAGCACCAACAATACGGCTGAGTATGAAGGCTGTCTCATGGGGCTAAAACTTGCCCGTTCAATGGGCATCAAGCGGTTAACTGTCCTTGGAGATTCGGAGTTGGTAATCAGACAATCCACCGGAGTCTATCAAACCAAGGAACTACATTTGCTGCCTTACCATCGGCAGGGTTTTGAAGATGGCTTTGGAGTTCGAAGAAATCTCCTTTCTACACATTCCTCGTAATAGGAATGATTTCGCGGATGCATTAGCAACTTTGGCCTCCTTGATTCGCATATCAGACAAGGAACACTTCCAAGCGTCATAATTTCCCTGCACAAGGCCCCAACCTATGGGAATTACGTTGGAGAAGTATCGGATGAGCTACCTCCATCCAACCTCCTTGGTATCAGCATATCAAGGAATATCTGCGAGATGGATCTACACCCGCTGAGGTGAACCTAACTGAGAAAAGGCGGATCCATCGACTTGCTATGAAGTTCTACTTGAGTGGAGATGTGCTCTATAAAAGAGATGCATGACTAGGTCTCCTCAGGTGTCTAGACAAAGATCAAGCCCAAAGGCTTATGGATGAAATCCATGGCGGAGTCTGTGGCTCCCACATGAGTGGCCCCCTCCTTGTCAAGAAAGTCCTCGGGGCGGGACATTATTGGCTATCTCTCTCGAGGTGATTGCCATGACCACGCCAAAAGATGCTATCGATTGCGATTCATGGAATGCCATACACGCCCTCCACGGGAGCTCCACAATATGGGTTCGCCTTGGCCCTTCTCAATGTGGGGAATGGACGTTATTGGGCCCATTGAGCCTAAAGCCAGTAATGGTCATCGATTTATCTTCACCATGATCGACTACTTCACCAAGTGGGTAGAAGCAGCCTCCTTCCCCAGGGTCACTAAAGAAGTCATCATTGCTTTCATCAGAAATAATGTCGTTTGTCGATATGGACAACTAGAGGTGATTGTGTCAGACAACGCCAAAAACCTCAACAACAAAATGATGGAGGAGTTATGCAGTAAATTCCACATCAAACATCTTAACTCTGTCTATATCGTCCAGAAGATGAGCGGTCTGTCATTGAAGCGGCTAAAAAAAATATCAAGAAGATTATGCAAAGATGTCACCAACCACAAAGATTGGCCTAACTCATTGCTCTCTTTACTCTGTTAGCCTCTGAGAACCCACAATGCGTACTTCAACTAGGGCAACCCCTACCCTTTAACCTATGGGATGGAAGCAAAGGTGCTCCCATAGAAGTTGAGATGGAATCTCTCGAGTGTTGATCGACGCCGACTTTGATGAAAACCAATGGGTACAAAGGCGGTATCACCAATTGTCTCGATAGACGAAAAGCGAACCACGGCTATCTTCCATGTTCAAATTATACCAAAGAAAGGATCGCCGGATCCTATAACAAAAAGTCCGGCTCTGGTAGTTTAAACAACATGACTTGGTCTCAAGAAGATTCTTGACAACCAAGATTAGGCTAAAGGAAAATTCGCCCTAACTGGAAGGCCCGTTTATTGTCAAAGAAGTATTGACGAGGCGCTCTCAGATTACAAGAAATGGACTCGGCGATGAATTTCCACAACTCATCAACTCGATACACCGTGAAACGGTATTATATACAAGTAACCAAAGAAACACCCTGGTGCATCATCATCAGGTCACCAGTCATTCCAGTTCTTTAACCCTTTACCACCTACAACTTGCTACACTTTGCCCCTCAGGGAAACATACTCTTCAAGCCAGCTGCCTGGCTTTCTCCTTTTCATACCATACAACTTAGGTCATCCCGCATGGATTGAACCTCTTTGCGTCATAGATTTGGCTACCCATACATGGGATCAAACTTCCGCCTGCAGCTTTATCCTCAACCTAGGATTAAACTTTCTCCTCCCCGCACTCGACCGCACATGGGATTACGCTTTTCTTCACCGAGGGGCGAACTACGTCGACCGATCTCCTCTTCAATAGAGTACGTAGGCAACCATGTTACATGGCCGGTCGCAATAAAAACAAAAACAACAAAAACATTTCTACCTCTTCTCTCTTACAAAAGCAAAAACAACCAAAAACATTCCTACACCATATCGCCATATACAACGTTGAACCTCTTACACACGAGTTTGAACTACGCAGACTGATCTCCTCTTCAATAGAGTACGTGGCGACCATTCATGGTGCGGTCTCACCCCTACCAAAATACAAAACATTGTCGGTGGTATTGGGATTCTCTTTCAATCCACTACATTTCATTTGGCCGGATCAAAGGGATGGAATTACCGGAACTCCTCCCAAATAGGAGATTCGGTGACCATCTAAGCTGCACATACATACCAAGAGAAATACTAAACCATAAGAGGTGGAATTAACTAGGCTTCTCCTAAATAGAAGTACTGGCGACCATCTGTGGTGCAGTCAATCTTAGAGAGGAAAGCCATATTCCTCTCCACATTTCCATTCAGAAATAAGTCCCAAGACACTAAAGATGGTAGGGATATACATAGATCGATGATCCATTCTGAACTATCCAAAGACAGCTTAATGTCCATCCACCAAGGAAGAATTCAGAATTCATCCAGATCACAAGTCCTGAAGCAACAGGCAAAATATCAAGCAAATAGCAAGGCATATCTAAAAGGGAAGTGATCCAAAAATATATTTCCTTATCATATATAATGCTGTTTGATATATATACAATGTGAACTATACATGACAAAATGGCTAAGCTAGTCTGTGCAGGTAAATACAAGATCATCTACGAATCAGGGTACATGCGAGCTAGCAAGACCAACATGGCATCCCTCTCAGAAGAAGGAGGTAAAGTTGTGGTCTCCTACATGAGAATATCCACGCGACCTAATAGATCAGAAGATGTCTGCATGATGACCATATGCTCATCAATGTAAGCACTCATCTCTGTGATCATACCAGTGGTAAGGGACCTCACGCAAGATTATCTTATCTGTGGCTGACCACATCCCGCAGAGATATAACACTATTCCGCTCAACTATCACTGCATCTCTGTCTGACCTGGCCTCATCCCGCTCAACAACAGCGGCATATCTACGAGCTAATGCCTCGTCTCTTTCTAATAGGGCGGCGTCCCTCACATCAAGAGCAGTTGACATCATAGATCGAATCTAGTCTCTCTCAAAGGTCATCAGATGAAGACTCTGCTCTAAAATCGTGTCCGAAAGTCTTTGGATCACAAAGTACTTTGGTATTAGGAGAATCCGAAAGAAATGCTGGCAACCCAACATCAGTATCCTCCTCGATGTAGGTATCAATGTCCTCTATAGGCTCTACATCGTCTAACTTTCGATCCCAGATCGCAAATCTCGTCTGCACCGATAAAACCTCGATCTCCATCCATGCGGAGTACTCTGCGGAATAACCGGACGGTGGCGGGAAAAAACTAATATCTCACGCCGATCCCAAAGAAGCGATACACGAGATCGGTCCTCATTTGAGAGGTATCGAGAAGTCGAAGGCCGACTCACCGCCCCCTCGAAAGGATGAAAATCCGAGGCTCGGTCAAACTCGCGACATCACTACCAATGGATGATAAGTCGTCCACACCCCTCAAACCCGACCAAAGGAGGAAATCCATGCCCGGAGCATGAGTAATGAAGCTGTATGGTGAGCAAAGCCCTAAGCACAACAATATGCTAAATGGATCTCGGATATTTGCCAAAAATGCGGACCAGGACTGAGCATCTACACACTCCGATGGCTGAAAGGAATACGACGTAGCCACCTCATGGGAGAAACAATACCCGTGCCGTCTAAAGGTACCATCTGGTCGTAAATATGACATAAACCACACATACAGCATGACCGAACTCCCTATAAACACACCTGATGGGTAAGTAAAGCAATAGGACGCTGATCGCAAGGTCTCTGCCACGATCATAGGTACAATGGTACGACCCTCCCTGAGAGCTCTCACCACCATGATAACGTGACTATATCTATCTCATCCATGTACCATGGCATGTACGTATGACAATTACACATAGTATCAAGACATCAACTCGCCGAACGCCAATGATCCTCAAACACGGTAAAATCCACGAATGTCGTGAGAGTAGCTATCCTCCGCACCAAATCAAATCACACGTAAAAACGCCGAGAGATCACATGGCGGATGTCGACTTATCCCCGCACCACTCTCACGCCTTAATCCGGTGAGAGTCATGAATCTCCTACTCATGTCTCCCAAAACCATGTGCACGCAAGGTCATGCCTAAGGGCAAGATCGTAAACGCGCATACTCCTCCGAGTAGGAGTCAACTCATGGGCACCAAAACGGAATACCTGCCTATCAGCTAGCCAATGCTCTAGCATCCCATCTATAAATCTTGCAAGAACCTGAAATGCCAAAAGAGTCATGGTATGCTGCAATAATAGATCTACAGTCACCCTATCTGGTGGTGACATGCTATCGTACCACGAGCGCATACCCAATGCCACCATTGACGGTGGGGTATGATCTATATGGCTAACTGTCGAAGAAGACATCTGTGCGGGCCGTGTCATAAGACCATCCAGGGGTCAATACCGAGTATCTCTGGACATACATACATATACATAACATGATACATGCATAACAGATAATGGATGTCAATATCATATAAGGAATGAAAAAAAACGGTGCATACATTCCTAAATATATCATCATTTAATACGTCAGCTCTATACAGCTACCAGTACATGAAAATGGGGCACAAACGCCCTACTACTAACAGAGGCCTATCAAAAGATATAGCGAGAATGGGAAACAACCACCCAATATCTAATAGAGGCCTATCAAAAGATATAGCGAGAATACACATTAGAAGAAGACAATGGTCTCGATGTCCACATCCTCAATCCTGTCCACCTGATGTAACTCCTCCTGAGTCACTGGATCTCTATCAACAGGGATGTCAGGCCTATAAAGGGGAGGATCTGTGCCGGCAAAACCAAATGGGTCGTTCGAGGGCCAAAGACTGAGTGGAAGGAACAAATGTCTCGTCTTCTGATTGGATCTCTACGCAAATGCCGAATAAATATCTCATGCTCGATCCAATCGCCGTCAAGCTATCAATCTGGGTCATATGGGTCAGAGCTCGAACACAAGCTACCCAATCCGTCATCATCAATGATCCAGGAACCATGTCCTCTATAAACTGTGCGGCACGGGACTGGGCACCAATAGTGCTAGGGAGCCACTAGCGCTGGAATATCTCCTGAGTACATGGACCCTCAGATAAATCAAAACCGTCAACTCCCAACAATGGAATATCAATGGCGGGTGACTGTGATACAGGCCAATGACGCCTAACAGGAGGCAATATCGGTATACAAATCTCCCCTGTGGTGCTCCTAATAGCACGCTCTCCTAAATAGAGCTCCCAGCCTCCATCGGTGAAAAGAGGAAATCTTCGGGTGGAAATCAAATACTCTACTCCAGTAGGGTGTCCATCCTCAAAATCGATGATCAAATGATCCCCTGAATATGGAAGCCATGTGATGGTGTCACCGTCAAGAACTCCAGTTTGATACAAGAATGAGCGAAGCCCTCGATCTGAGGGACCTCTGGCAAAATAGAATGATGCCATCGTCGTCCTCGTGGATAGGTATCTAAGCCTAACACACTCACAGGATGCAAACATGGAAGCCTCTTATAGGCCCAAAACTGCCAACACAATGGCAAAACATCTGCTATCAGTAAACACTCTTAACCTGTGAAAGGAAAAGATAAGAGAAATACTCACCAGCAGAAATGGGTAAAATCCTAGCCAAGCCTCGATCAAACCCTGGGAGCGCAGATGCATGCCCCGAAGGAAATAGGCAAAGGTGTAAGAGCCCCAGTCATACTCTCCTATACGGTCCACATCGCGTGTGGCGCTGACCAAAGCAAAAGATACCGTGGAAGAGTTATCTGTTATGAAGCAGCCTCGAATGATTATCAGGAATAATCGCCGCAGAACACGATCCCTGATCCTGACATCATCAAGCATGGGCTCACTTAATAGCCCGCTCATAACATCTACGCTCAAAGGACCTGAACGGACAGTCCTACCTTTGAGCGCACCCGCCGGAACTCCTAACAAGGACCGAACGGCAGTAGGGGTGATATTCGCCATGCAAGGAATTGGCTCCCCTCCAAATTCCATACCTGTGATAAATCGCTAATCCATAGGCGTCATCATCACCTCGCAATCCAGCAGGTGGAGTGACTGAGTCTGATGAAACCATCGCTCAGACAATGCCCTGAGGTAACCCCAGGGACAACGACGGGGAAGGATAGAGAAAAATGCCCCAAATCCCCACTCATGCACTACTTCTATAATCGGGATGAAGCTTTGGTACATGGAGTGGATGCTAAACCAGATTCCCGAGGTCATGTAAAACACGGAACCCGCATGAAAGCATGAGATCAACATCAGGACCCTTTTAATCCTCATCAATAGGAAAGAAGAAAGATAAAGTCTAACGTCATACCTCATTAGCATGCAAGTAAATCGATGGGTGTCTACCCAAATCACCTAGCAACTCGGGGTTCACCACTTGGATGCTCGGAAGCTCCCGCGAGGATATATATGAGAGGAGGGATCCTCAATATCCACCTCCTCGCCCTCAACGTCTGGAACCTCTACTGGGCAGGATTTAATCACGCCTCCTCCACCAACCGACGAGGCCGCCTAATGTAAGAGGGACGAGGCACTTGTAAGCCCTCCGCCAGACGCTAGAGAGGCGGTCTTGTAAGAACTGGTCGGCTGATCTGGATCCATAATATCTGGACAACAAGTCTCCAAATCACCTCAGAAAGGGTGTGGTATTGCCTTACCTGGAGCTTTCTAAAATGCATTATATAACTATATGCATGCATGCATTTACCTTAATATATAATAGAGTTAGAATGCATGACTACCCAATGCCTACATTTGGAAAGTCCCCTTTGAAAATAGGACTATCCACATGCGCACAGGCATGTCTAGGTGGCCATTCAGTAGCACACCTGCCCCAAAGTCATATACATAATATATGCATTAAAAATCAAACACATCATGCATAAGGGCAACCTCAATGCTAGGAGTATTTTGCCTTTCTACCTTTTGATCATTGGACCTCAAATAGGACAAAAAATAGCAAAAAAAGGTGCCAATTTGACTATCTCAGAAGTCAAATTTTTTCACATCATTATGTTCAGCATGGTTTAATACTAACATTTATTATGTTGAATATTTTTTATTAAGTCATTTATGCATACATAATCACTACTATGTGTTTAGATGCATTTCATGCAATATCTCACAATCTAACTGAATGAATCGCAAAAAATACATGCATGCATTACTGTAATAGTGTAGAACACTTATACGCAAGGATGAAATTTGCGAGAAAGCAGAATTAACTCAAAGAAATCTATAAGTGGCTCACGGTTTTTCTAAAGTGAAACAAGTTAAAAGTGACTTGTGAAGTGAAGCCTGCTGGGATTTATCATCCACGACTGGCCGCAGGCCAACCTGCGACTGTAACAGGTGCACCTGCGGCTCCTCTATGTGGGTCCCACCCCTCTAGCTCGGTCTAATTCAAGTTGAAACGGAGTTCTTACAGGCTAGAAAGGTCAAATCGGGAATAAAAATGCCATGCGATTGAGCAAAACAGCATACAATCCTAGTCTTCTCAGATGAGACTTTGAATTTGCACATCACTCATTGGTAGTCGCCTGAACACAAGGTATACTCTGCCAATGACCTCAGTTGTTGCAAATCACATTCGGCAATACCTTATATAGGTCTGATGCCGGCCGACTCTGGGTCGTTACCCTACATGGGTCCCCGATGGGGGTTACAACGTGAGTCCCCGACGGGGGTTACAACGTGAGTCCCTGACGGGGGT
This sequence comes from Panax ginseng, assembly GCA_020205605.1. Classification (NCBI taxonomy): domain Eukaryota; kingdom Viridiplantae; phylum Streptophyta; class Magnoliopsida; order Apiales; family Araliaceae; genus Panax; species Panax ginseng. Next base: position 42,100,882 of record CM035136.1, read on the forward strand.
TACAATGTGAATCCCCGATGGAGGTTACAACGTAGATCCCCGGCGGGGGTTACAACACATTCATCCATTGACAATTCTATCAACGAAGGTCAAGCAACCTTGACATCATTTCAGCCGATAGCGTTTAAACCTGTCAGAGATATAGAGCTGTTCGAGGTTCTCATACCCAGATGCTCATATTCCCCAAATGGATCCCTATGGGGTCACAATGCAATGCTCCGTTGATCTACACGTCAGAAAATGTCAAGCAACCTTGACAATCTACTCACAGAGTTTCAGTCGTTGATTCACACATCAGCAAAGGCCAAGCAACCTTGAAAGCATATCCCACAGGATGTTTCAGCCGTTGATTCACAAGTCAACGAAGGTCGTGCATCCCCGACAAAGATTTGGTCGTTGGCGATAAATCTAATGTAATCATTACGTATTCTGGTGATACTAACCAGGAGAGGTCAACATTATCCAAGAGGATAGATGATGGAATATGTTATACACATCCTCAATTAGATCAAGCTTTATCCCCACAAATCTCTTACACATAAGAGATACCCCTTCAGCATCAAGTCGTTATCAAGAACACAAGAATTTGGTGATAACTCCAACACCAATATCCTAACAGATTCGGCTTGCACATCAGATCTGGTCAGTATTGCCAATCCCTAGTTGAAGCAACAAGGAACCAGCAATCATCCCCAGCATGTTGGACCACAACCCCGTACACATGCATCATACATTTGCATCATGTTGCTACCCTTAGCACCATGTTTATCTTGTTGCGTTTCAAGTGTCTAGGATTCTTTATCCTACCCATGCATCGCTATGCATGAGTATGATAAAGAGGGGCATCTGTAGACACCCAAAATTTTCTATACTACTGTTACTAACATTACAGGAGGACAGATTAGTCTTTTAAGAGAAAACCCTGAAAGACAATCCAAATCCATACAGGATACTACCAGAAGTTCAGCATTAACCCCGGATCGCAATCTGGGAGTAACGGTTTCAACCTCGGATTTAACCCCGAGACCTGCAGATACAATACCAGAACACACACCGGAGAAGACCAATTAATCTCAGAGATAACTCCGAGGTATCCAGTCTCAGTCCCAACCATGGGAATAGCCACCAACCTTGGTGATAACCCCAAGGAATGCAGTTTCAGAGATAACCCGGAAATGCTTGTTTCAAATGCCATCGCCTTCAATCTCTAAGACTCACAACGAAATACACTGTGCCAACATGGCAATCACATCAAGAAGATGTACACACCTCAAAGATGACAATGAGGATCTTCAACAAATGCAGCAAATCCAATCTCAATGAAGTCCGAGCAACGCCTCGCTTATCGGCCCAATCCTAGTAGTAACACCGGTGAGGGCAACATTGCCATCTCGTCCAACACGATGCCACGTCTTGTCTCTACGCACAACAATGTCCCACAAGGCTAACCAATCCCGAGTGACTATTAAAGGGTATCGGATGAAAGTTGAAGCTTGAAGACCGGAGGCATCGCCCTATCTTCAAAGACTTCAGACAAACTCTAATCCCATGCCATCGTGACAACTCTACAACCAGATTCATTGAAATAGGTCCCGAATACCTCAAAACGGATGCCCGGACAGACTTCTCAAAACTGAGTGGACATTATAGTGCACGAAAGTGCACGCACGATTGAGATGACCCGACCCGATAGAACCCAGACTGATTCGCCGCCTAAGACATCTGGTACTGCATGTAAGAGGTACACCTACTGACACACCTTTTGCCTGTAAATAAGAGGCTTGGGGTACTAATTTTGAAGAGAAAAAAGACGGGGAAACCCTGCACAATTTGCTCTGCACTCGCCATACAGTGTATTTTCCCACTTTCAAACACATGTGAGCTCATATATAGCCTCTTTTGTACCCACAAAAGCCCAAGTGTTTACCCACTCTAAAGATATAGAAGCCCTTTTTATCACCAAATTGTAAGCCTTCTTACACACTTTAGAGTCTTTCTCTTTATCTTTGCACACACCCTTCTACACGATGAGAGTCATGTTGCTTGCTTTTACCCGGACTTTGGTCCGTGGTTTCCTTCCAGTCTGTATATATTATATTTATATATATATATTGACTAACATTATCGAAGTTATGCCTCGATTGAGCCTGAACTTGATTCTGGTGCATTTATTCGCTTATATATATATATATATATATATATATATATATATATATCAACCGTGTGTTTGACTTTGTTCGATGAGCCCTGAACTTGATTCAGTGCGTTTATTTGCTTTTTATATATATATACTTATATATATGAACTGTGGTCGAACTATGTTCGATGAGCCTCAATTTTACATCCTATATGCTTATTGCTTTTTATATATATATATATATATATTTGTTTTGTCCTCGCTCGAGTTCCCTTCATGGCAATTGATAGTTTTTACTGACTTTCTTTTTATATTTCATTCCCGCCTCGAGTTTACTTTGTGGCGATTGACCGATCTACAAACTTTATTTATATTTCTCGATCCCCCATGGAGGTGCTTCGTGGTTGGTGATCCCGTCTCGTATATATATATTTACCGCTTTATATATATACCGCTTATTGCTTTTATACAAATTGCAATATTCTCGTATGCTTTAGGAATCATGTGATCACAAATTCATCTTATCGATCTAGATTCGGCCTCGTGATGGACATTTTCAAATTGTAGCGTATTTTGTAAATTATTCTCTGCGATGTCTCAGATTTCTCGAGATGGTTTCCATACCCACGAGGAAGTTAAATTATTTTTTATATATATTATTTTCGCACGGATGCTTCAGATTCGCCAAATAAAATCAATCAAGCCGATCACTTAATAAAAATGGGTGTGTAAAAGGTCTTAATTCCTATTGAGCAAATAGGTTTGAAAAACCTCTTTATAAAACATCATTGCCATATCTTTGCTAAAACCTAATTTTTACATAAATTCAAACTCAGGTATATAGGTTCAAAAAGGCCTCACACAACTTTCATATAACAAAGACATGAATTCCCCACACACACACACACCTCGATAATAGTTTCTTGAAAAGAGGTAGTCACCGTGGTAACATTTGATGTCAGGGGTGCCTAACACCTTCCCGCATAACCAAGTCCCCTGACCCTAAATTAATCTCGCTTCATTAATTCAGTATATCAATGTCACATCATTGGGTCAATATGCAAACCTTTTCTTGGTTGTGTTGATACAACCATTTAAAAAAAACCAACTGGCGACTCTTAACAGTCCCATCATTGACATTATACATGTCAGACCTTTTTCACTTGTTTTTTCAAACAAATCTCACCTAAAATGAGAACACCAAAGAACAAGTAAGGGAAAGGGACATCCAAAAATCCCGACGTCGATAATTCTCAATGGCTGGAATCATCGGACCACCTTCAATGCTTCGCTAGAGTTATTTCCAATGGCTGGTAATGTCAGGATTGCCTGACCCTCGTTGAGATGTCTTTCAATGGCCAAGGATGTATAAAATCTATGCTGGGGATGGATTTCTGATGAGATGTATTCTTTTGATTGCAATTATAACCTCAGGTTGACGACAGCAGACCTTCGTGAGGTATTGCCAAAGGAAACTTTCAATAGCTTTGATCATCAGCTTTGTGAACCCTATGTCTGGGCGAATACCAATGATTGATATGTAGACCTGCAGTTTGGTCTCTGAAAATCAGTATTTCAAGCTCTTCCGCTTAATCGCGTAGCATCTTTTTTTTCTGATTTGACTTTTCAGCTTTTGGGACCTCCTTTGTAACTCAAATTTGATAGAATCGGAGGGGGTTGGGACCACCCAGGGTAGCCGCAGGTAGACCCGCAGCTGTCGTGACTAGACCCGCGGCTACCCGTGGGTTATATCTCACTTGCCTTTCCCTTTCACAAGTCATTTTCAAGTTGAAGCCGCATAAAGAATTCGAGATTTCTTCTTCAGATCTACTAAGTTCGGGCTACTTTCTGTAAAATCCGTCACAGTACAATCATTCGGCACTATCCTGGTAATGTTTAAATGTTTTCTTTTCTAGTTTTGACCGTTGGAAAATGAGATATCATACATAATGTTTCAAAACACATAGTAGTAGTAAATATTAGTATTTTACCATGCTAAACATATTGATGTGAAAAAAATTGACTTTTGAAATAGTTAATTTGGCACTTTTTCTGCTAATTTTTATCCTATTTGAGGACAAATGAGCAACGGTTTTGAAGCAAGGAAATCCTGGTAATTAGACTACCCTTATGGATTATGACTTTGATGTTTTTCATGCATATAGGATGTTTATGACTTTGAGTTGGTGTGTTACTGAATGACCACCTAGTCATGCCTACGCGCATGTGGATAGTCCTTTTTACAAAGGAGACTTTGGCAGAAAAAAAATTCACGAGTCTACACATTGAATGAACATGCATTTTTAATTCTACTGTAGACGTATTTTAAAGTAATGCATGCATGCATATAGCTATGAAATGCATTTAATGAGCTCCAGGTTAGAATTTACCACACCTTTTCTAAGGTGATTTGGAGAATTTTGTCCAGATATATGGATCCAGACCGGCCGAGTAGCTCCTGTAGGACCTCTTCAGGTGTGAGGATGAGTGCTTCAGATGTGCCTCAGCCTGGCCCAACTCGACAGCCTCGTCGGTGATGGAGTCAGTGATTCGTCCTATTTAGGTTGAGAGACCGGATGTTGAGGACGAGGAAGAGGATGTAACCATTGCGGATCCTATTACTTTTTCTTTCATTCCTCGCAAAAAGCTTCCAGCTATAAATATGTCGATTCCAGAGCTTCTGGATGATTTGAGTTGTCACCCCTCGATATATCTTTATGCGAACAAGGTAAAAGCCGTGTTGATCTTCCTTTCCCATTTATGGGGGCAATGGTTCTAATTTTAATTTGCATTATGATGTAGGTTCCTAGATTTACGCAACCTAGAGGGAACTAGTTCAACATACATTCTCTGTACTAGACTCTTCATCCAGAGTACTGAGAGATTGTGCATGTTTGGGGCTTCATGGCTTTTTTTTCCATCCTCCCATGTCGTTGTCCCTGGGGTTATCCCAGGGCTTTTTCTGAGCGCTGGTTTCACCAGACTCAGTCTCTCCATTTGTTAGATTATGAGGTGATGATGACACCGATGGATTGGCGATTTATCACTGAGATGGAGTTTTTCGGAGCGCCAGTGCCTTTTGTGGCTAATATTTCCCCAAATGATGTCAGATCCCTATTGGGAGTCCCGACTATGGTGTTCAAGGGTAGGACAATCCATACTGGTCCTTTGAATGTAGATGTCGTGAGTGGGGCTTTGACAGAGCCATTACCTAATGATCGGAGGGTTAGGGATTGCATCCTTCAGTGATTGTTCCTGATCATCCTCAGGGATTATTTCTGGCTGATAACTCTTCGACGGTGTCATTCGCTTTAGTCAACGCCACTCGGGAGGTGGACCATATTGGAGAGTTTGATTGGAGTTCCTACACCTTTACCTACTTCCTCAGGGGAATGCACCAACGCTCAGAGGGTGTGATGAGGCTTGGTTAGGGTTTTATCCATTCCTCCTGGTGAGTGTTTTCTTTTTTGATTTCCCTTGTTAGGGTGAAGAGTTTTAACTGACCATAAATATTTGATCTTATATTGGCAGTTTTGGTCCTACGAGAGGGTCCCATGTCTTCATCGCGTTAGCCTATTAGGTTTAGATATCTATCCACAGGGACGACGATGGAATTACTCAACTTTGACGGAGGTTCCTATAGCTGACGGTTCACTCATTCGTGCCTACAGTTGGAGTTATTGACAGCTGCTGTCATTACATGGGTTCCTTACTCTGAGGACCATTTGACAGTTGGCTTCGAGGGTTGTTTCCTGACTGGTGTCGAGTATATATTGTCCACCCGCCTGATTCCTCTCCATACATATGGAGGTTGGGAGCTCTATTTAGGAGAGCGTGCTATTAGGAGCACCACAGAAGAGATTCACATTCCAATTTTTCCTCCTGCTAAGCGTCATTGGCCTTTGTTGCAGCCGATCACTGAGGTCCCATTGATGGGTGTTGATGGCTTTACTTTGTCAGAGGAACCTTTCACTCAGGAGGCATTTTACTATGGTTGGTTCCCTCGCACCATTGGAGCCTAGACCCACGCCACACAGTTTATAGGGGATATGGTTCCAAGCTCTGTCATGATGATGGATAGGATTACATGCGTCCGAGAGCCTACTCATCTGACGCAGATTTATAGTTTGACCCAGCAGTTGGACCAGGCACATTTCTTTATCCAGAATTTGGGCAGAGATCCTTCCGAGGCGGATACTTTTGATCCTTCTAGTTCTGGGTCTGGCCCTTTAGGTGTCCCATATTCAGATGGTTTTTCTGGCGTAAATCCTCTGTTGTATCAGCCCAATATCCTTACTGGCAGAGATTTAGTGACTCAGGAAGACTTACATTAGATGGATAGGTTGAATGATGTGGACATCAACACTATTGACTTCTTTTGATGCATTTCTCGCTATATCTTTTGATAGGCCTCTGTTAGATATTATGCAGTTGTGCCCCAGTTCTCGTTATATCTTTTGATAGGCCTCTATTAGTTGTTGGTCGGTTGTACCTCATTTCCTTGTATTTTTTAGTTATATATAGAGATGATGTATTTAGATGCTGATGTACTTAGGAATGTATGTATACTATTTTCCATTCCCTACATCATATTGTCGTCTATTTTTTATTATGCATGTATTATGTTATGGACATGCATTTCCAGAGATGAGTTTAGCATTGACCCTTGGATGGTCTTATGAAATGGTTCTACAGATGTCTTCATCAACTGTTAGCCGGATTGAGCATACCACACCAGTATTGGTGGCATCTTCCTTGAGATTGTGGTATAATAGCTTCTCTTCCCTAGATCAGGTGATAGTTGATCAGCTACTGCGACACTTTATGACCCTCTTGACGTTTCAGGTTCCATCGGGCTTTATAGAGGGCATACTAGAGCATTGGATACCAGATAGGCATGTATTCAGATTTGATACCCAAAAGTTAACTCTTATATTGGAGGAGTATGAGCGTCTTACAGACTTGCCATTGGATAGGCCTTGCGCTCGGATGGCTGTCGGTGACATGAGCCGACAGTTTATAACCATGACAGGCTTGAAGTGCAGAGTTTCCCTAGACAAGATTTCCTCGGGGCATGTAGTGTCTATGAGCTTCTTCATTGACAGATTTGGGTCGTTGGATAGCTATCTGCAATACTCTGGGAACTTCACCATTTCTGAGGGTGCTTACATGTCGCCTGTGTAGACATACTCTTGATGTGTATAGTGGTTTATCTGTACATGCCATTATAAATGGACAACGTGGATATCGGCATGATCATGGTAATCTGTGCTTTCCGGGAAGTATATACCATCTTTCCGATGATTCTGGCAGAGACCTTGAGGCCAGCCACGTATTGCCATACCCATTCTGTGGGGATGTTTATAGGTAGTTCGATCTTGTTGTACGTGTGGTTTATGACACACTTGAGACCAATTGGCACTTTCAGATGCCATGGGTATTATTTTTCCCATGAGATAGCCATGTCATACTCCTTTCAGCCAGCTGAGTGTACAAACTTAGCTTCTTGGTCGACTTTCTTGTCAGGGATCGAGGATCCATTTGATATTTTGACATGTTCATGGCTTAGCTCTCCCTATAGCTTTATCACTCATGCAGCTGACATTGACTATCTTCCCTTGGCCGGTTTGAGGGGTGTGACCACATATCATCCACGAGCTATTATAGCAAATTTCTCCCAGCAGAGGATTTGTCCCAGATTTATGCCTGTTGGACCCAGTGTGAGAGGGCTAACTTTTTGACTAGCCATCCAGAGCGTTCTCCAGAGTATTCTGCATTGTTGGAGGCAGAGATTGCATTGACTAGGGTTGTATCCTCAGAGTCGGGTACTAATTCTGATGATAGGGAGCCTATGGAGTACCTTCATTCTCCCATTGAGGATGAGCTATTTACTGGTTCGTCAAGAGCTTCGTTGATTTCTAAGTATTCTCGGTCTTTGCCGTGACTCCACATTCTGTAGAGTATTTAGAGCAGAGTTTATATATGATAACGTTTAAGAGGGATCAGGTTAGGGCCTTGATGTTGACATATCTTTCTGATAGAGATGTCGCTCTGGTTGAGAGAGACGATGATCTAGCTCACAGGGATACTGATGTTGTTAAGCGTGAAGAGGCTCGATCATCTAGGGATGCAGCTGTCGTTGAGCGGGATTATACTCTAGCTACCCGAGATGTTGCCACTACAGATATTATTGTATTGAGATCTCATATTGCTGACATTGTGGTAGAGATGAATACATTTATTGATGAGCACAGTAGCACCATGCAGATGGCCATAGATCTCCTGGCTCGTGTGGATACCCTAGGGCAGGAGCTCCTAAATTTACCTCCATCTACTGAGAGGGATGCCATGTTAGACTTGATGGCTCGCTTATCCACTGGATTATAGATTAGCTTTGATTTTCTTGCATAGACTAGGTTCGCCATTTTTGTCATGTACATGACATATTGTATATATCAAACAGTATTTGTAAGACCCCAATTTTTTATATATAAAATCAAATTTCCTCTAATTATTATTGTGAATAATAAGGTGTTAATTTGATATAATGCTTTGGTTATGGGTGAAATGTGCAAAATTTTCAAAATAAAATAAGTGGCTATAAAATATTCATTGTTGTCGGGGAATATTCGTTTGGTCGTGGAATATTCTTACTGTCGAGGAATATTAGCATGACCACAGTAGCAGCCCATTTGTGGGCCCCATAATGGAAAACGGTCGGATGAAGAAAACGACAAGTTTGAGTTTTTATAAATAACGACATAGTAGTTACCGTTAACACTGTTAGAATACCCGGTGGTTAAAATACAGTAATACATGTGGTTGAACAAGAAAGATCTGATGTTGTTGCACAAAAGATTTTTGAATTATTGATTCTTACGTAAGAAGGCACTACTCAATAATTGTTATAGTAATTACTATTCAATATTTTATTTTATTGATTCAATAATTGATTCTTTGATATTTTATATTATTGTTGTTTCAATAATTATCACTGCACAGTATCTCCATTATCAGTTCAATAATTCATATTATTTGAATAATATTGTTAGATAGCATTATTGGCAATGTCTAAGGAAGTTCTGCATTCAGGAAAGGGTTTGGTCACTAATTAATTGCGCGCCAATAAGGAGAAATCCTTATCTGAAAAGCCCCTCTTTCCTAAGAAACGACTTGGTTGTTTTATTGTGATTCGTAATATTATTTGTGAATAATTAATTATTGATTTATATGATAAGGAAATATTTATTTTATGTGGATATAAATGATGGATATATTTATTATGGTTATAAATGATGGAATTAATGTTGAGGTATTTTATCAGTATTTTGTCTGAATGAAGGTATTAAAAATCGTCCGTATATGGATTTCGGGCATTTTCTATTTGAAATTTATAAAAACTTTCTTCTGTAAAGTTGTAGAGAATTTAATTTCCTATGGAATGGACATAAAATTCATATTTTTCTGATAAAAGGGCTATTTATTATGAATTATTAAAGTTTCGGAATTATTAAAAACATGGGTGGGCCCCACTTTTGGTTGGTGAAAAAATATGCTAAAATTTTATTTCAAAAATGGTGGGCATGAATAGTAGCAGGTATAGCCATCAGGTAGTAGGTTAGTCTGCTATAACGTTCTAAGCATTTTCCTATAAATAGGGTGTTTAGTTAGAATTGAAAATCACACCAGAATCATAAGCTTTCTCTCTCTATATTATCGAGCGTATTTTGTGAGTATTTAGATACTTTGTGAGTTGATATTCCGTGCAAGTTTCCTTCAGCCTCATACTTGATATTTCAGTCGGAAGTACTGTTCTTTTGAGGTAAGGGATGTTATTTTCTTCATAATGATGTTATCTTGTCAATATCATTATACCGAAATATTGGTATGGATTTTATTGTGGAATTTCTACTTTTTTCATGGCAGAGTTACTATTCACGATACTTGCAGATTATTCATTTAATACTAAGACAATTCACGTAAAAATGAAATTTTCTTTTCTTTGTCCAAATTGTCTATTATGGTTACTATCTTTGATTGTATCCATGTTTTGATCTTCATTCTTAAATTTTGCTCCACAATTGATTATTATAAGGTATTCTTGAACTTGGATAAACTAAAGTATGAATCCCTAATCTTTGATCTTTTATCTCACTGGATTCGTTTTCTTTAAGATATTTTTCATCATCCTCAGTCCTAAATGATGATAGTACTAAATATCTTTGGCATGCAGTATAAAGATGAATGATTAACTGAAGAATATCTTTGGCCCATAGTGCAAAGATGAACAGGTGTTGAGATGAACATGACCAACTGGTGATAAAAATGAATATCTTTGGCCTGTAGTGCAAAGATGAATATTGATTGATGTTACAGGGATAAAATATTGATGATGGACTTTTAAATCTTAGAAGATAGTATAATTCATTCTCTACTTGACTTTTCAAATGGATTGTTGTTTTTGCTGCAGTTGTTGATCTAAAACTTGTTGTCTATTATATTCTATCAGATGTTTTCCTATTGAAGACTAATGATAATTTATTTTTTTTATTATCTTAGTCATAATATTCTTTACTAGGCTAGTTGAGTTCACCCTTTTCCTTTTTATTCCATTTTTTTTCTCAGGAGGTGAGAACATAGCAGGAACTAGCCAGGGTATAGAGTGATGGTTCAGGATAGTTGTTTTAGTAGTCCTCACTATTTTGTAGAATAGTGTATCAATAATTGTCTGAGGACTCCTTTTGAGTTTGTATAACGCGCCTCATTAGACAAGATTTGTATTTAAACTCACAATATATATGTTGTATGTCGTATTTTTTGCGACAATTGTATTATTGAAGTTGTATTTGTTTCGTACCATGTATTTGGCGACTCGTAATGGGTGATGTATACCTATTTTGGGGCGCCACAAATAATATCGAGCTTAGGATATGGTCTTCAAGCGGAGATCTGGGAATAGAACTAGGAGGGAGAGACAGAGTAATCCCTCGCTAGTGTGTCATACCTAAGCTTATTTGGTTGGTCAGTCGGAGCATATGGTTAATATTTGATATGTTAATTTGTTAATTAACCCTTATTTTGTAGAAGTATTTGAGAATGACAGTTGGAAATATTAACAATGGAGTGAATGTGACCATGGAGACACCTTTAATCACCACCCAGGGGAACGTGCAACAGGAAGGCAATATTCCTCTTGTAAACAACACTACCAAACAAATGATGAATGATGGGATGTTTAGAAGCTTCTTGCAGTTCATGCAAAATCAGATGAGGGAGACTCATGTACAAAATACGGGTGGAAATGATAGCAATGTGCGGCTTGTCATATCTAAGCAGTTCAAAGATTTGGGACCACCAGAATTTGCGAGAAAGCCGGATCCGATCAAGGCGGAAATGTGGGTCAAGCAAATTACCAAGATATTCGATGTCTTGGGATGCACAGAGGAACAGAAGGTTCCATTCGTCACCTTTATGTTCTGCTGTGAGGTAGATTACTGGTGGGAATCTGTGAAGCGTGCCCATCCTGCCGCACTCAACATGTCTTGGGAAACATTTCAGAAAGTGTTTAACGACAAGTACTTTCCTGAAATTATTCATCATATGAAGGACGTAGAGTTTATTAGACTGGAAAAAAATAACATGACAGTGTCCCAGTACGAGGCGAAGTTCGCAGAGTTGTCCAAGTTTGCACCTCATTTGGTAGAGAATGAGGAACGAATGACGCAGATGTTTCTAAGAGGTCTAAAACTCGAGATTCGGCAATATCTTATTTCTAATAAATTTTTCCTATATTCAGATGTTGTAAACAGGACTCAATTATTAGAGCGAGATAATGAGTATGTTCAACTGAGGGACCACAACTGTGGTCATACCTAGGTGGCCATATCTGGAACAATGACAACCAATGGGAGGAAAACATTCGGACAAAAGCAGTAACCACTCTGGTGGTAATCGTGGCCATGATGGTAAAAGAAGCGAGTCGGGGGAGATTTTAAAAAGAGAAGGTACAATAATGATAATGTGAAGACGTCAGCACAAACATCAGCTGTTTCTAGGGGAAGAGAACGAGCACCGGTCATTTATTATAAATGCGGGAAAGAGGGATACATCAGCCCAAACTGCCCACAACAATCCAAGGTGTGTTATAACTGTGGAAAGGAAGGTCGTATAGCTAGAGATTATCTTGTTCCAAAACGAAGTTCAACGGGGATGGTGACTCCATACGCTGTCTCGGATAAGTCAAAGTCGGTGGTTCGTGACTGCCTAAAATGTGAGGAACCCAAACGAGGTGATCACGGGTAAGAAAATCATAAACTCTTGTGAAGTTTATACCTTATTAGATACCGGTTCTATCCATTCTTTTATCTCTCCTGCTTGTGCTCAACGTTTGAACTTGAATCCAGAGAAATTAGACTTTGACTTATCTGTTGAGAATCTGTTTGCATCTACTGTTTATAAATCTTGCTTGATCCAAGTTGGTACCATCACATTACCTATCGATCTTATTTCTTTGAAAATACTTGCATTTGATGTAATTTTAGGGATTGATTGGTTAACTATTCATCATGCCAAAATTGATTATTTTCGTAAGGTTTTTAGTTTTCATATTCCTAACCAACCTGTTATGTGAATTCAAGCAACCAAACCACTAAAGTCAATCACTGTCATATCAAGCCATAAAGCTATTCGTTTATTGAAAAACGGATGTCAAGCTTTCTTAGCCAATGTCACAGACTTGAACAAAAACACGTCAGATTTGAATAATATTTCTATTGTTAGTGAATTTCCTGACGTATTTCCTAAAGAACTTCCCGGTCTACCCCTAGAACGTGAAGTTGAATTCTTTATTGACCTTGAACCAGGTACGAAGCCCATTTCTAAAACCCCATATCGAATGGCTCCTATTGAACTTCAGGAGTTAAAGGTCCAACTACAGGAGTTGTTGGACATCGGTTTCATTCGTCCTAGTACATCTACATGGGGTGCTCCTGTTTTATTTGTAAAGAAGGAAGACGGGAGTATGCGACTTTGTATTGACTACCAGGAATTGAACCATGTCACCATCAAGAATAGTTATCTGCTACCTCGCATTGATGACCTGTTTGACCAGTTGAAAGGAGCACAATTCTTTTCAAAGATCGATCTTCGTTCTGGATATCATCAGCTGAAGATTAAAACTAAGGATATTCCAAAGACTGCCTTCAGAACTCGGTACGGGCATTATGAATTCTTAGTCATGTCTTTTGTATTGACTAATGCTATTGCTGCTTTTATGGATATGATGAACCGTGTGTTCAAAGAATATTTGGATCAGTTCATTGTCGTCTTTATTGATGACATCCTCGTTTATTTCAAAAGCCATGAAGATCATGAGCGCCATTTGAAGCTGGTCCTTCAAAGGTTTCGTGATAACAAGCTATATGCCAAGCTGAAGAAATGCGAGTTTTGGCTTGAGAAAGTAGCATTCCTTGGGCACGTGGTGTCAAAACATGGAGTATCTGTCGACCCGGTAAAGATTGAAGCAATACAAAGTTGGGAGCAACCGAAGTTAGTGACTGAAGTACGTAGCTTTCTAGGCTTAGCTGGTTACTATCGGAGATTCGTGGAAAAGTTTTCTCGAATCTCTACTCCGTTAACTCAGCTGACTCAGAAAGATATAAAATTTGTATGGAGCGAGGAATGCGAGAAGTGTTTTCAAGAGCTCAAGAGGAGACTCATTTCGGCACCTGTTCTGACAATACCATCTGATTCGGATGGATTTTTTATCTACAGCGATGCTTCAGGCAAAGGGTTATGATGTGTTCTCATGCAACGTGGGAAAGTCATAGCCTATGCCTCGCAATAACTCAAAGAATATGAGAGGAATATCCTACTCATGATTTGGAGTTGGCAGTAGTCGTTTTCACGTTGAAGATCTGGAGACACTACCTGTATGGGGAGAAAGTGGAGATCTATACAGATCATAAAAGCCTCAAATATTTCTTTACCCAAAAAGAACTCAACATGCGGCAACGACGTTGGCTCGAGCTGTTGAAAGATTACGATCATACCATCCAATATCATCTTGGAAAAGAAAACGTGGTAGCTAACGCATTGAGTAGAAGATCATATGTAGGTACGAGTGCAATGTTGTTAACACAAAGGCCCATTTTGTATGACTTGCAAAGGATGGAGATAGAGGTAAAGGCTCCAAGTACCCACGTGATGATATCAAGCATACGAGTAGAACCGACTTTAATCGATAAAGTTAAAGTTGTTCAAGCTACAGACCTGGAGTTAATGCGTATGAAGAAGAAAGTGGAAGAAGGTGTTATTCCAGAAGCAAGAATCGATGAAGAAGGAATACTTCGAGTCAACTCCAGACTTTGTGTTCCTAACGATTCTGACTTGAAACATAGAATCATGATGGAGGCACACAACACACTGTTCGAAATCCATCCTGGTAGTACCAAAATGTATCATGATCTTCGACATACATTTTGGTGGAACAATATGAAGAGAGAGATCGCGGAGTTTATCTCGAGGTGTTTAACTTGTCAACGTGTAAAGGTGGAGCATCAACTGCCAAAGGGTCCATTGCAACCACTTGAGATTCTGAAATGGAAGTGGGAACACATTACTATGGATTTCGTTACGGGTCTTCCCAAGGTTTCTCAAGGCATAGATGCGATTTGGGTTATTGTTGATAGATTAACCAAGTCTGCCCATTTCTTGCCTATACAGGAGACTTATTCCCTTGAACGTCTCGCTAGTATATATATGAATGAGATTTTGAGATTGCATGGCATGCTAGTATCCATAGTTTTGGATCGTGACCCAAGATTTACTTCACGATTTTGGGTTAGCTTGCAGAAAGCTATGGGCATGATTCTGATTGATTTCGCATACCATCCTCAAATGGACGAGCAATCAGAAAGGACTATTCAAACTCTTGAAGATCTATTAAGACTCTGTGTCTTAGATTTCAAAGGAAGTTGGGATAAGTACTTGCCATTAGTGGAATTCTCCTACAACAACAGTTATCAAGCAAGTATAGGCATGGCTCCATTCGAGGTGTTGTATGGAAGAAAATGTCGTTCTCTAGTATGCTGGGACGAGGTGGGTGAAGCAACATTGTTGGGACCAAAATTTGTACGCATAACTACAGAGAAGTTCCAAATGATCCGACAACATATGCAAATGGCACATGATCGACAAAAGAGTTATGTGGATCTTCATAGAAAGGACGTGGAATTTAATATTGGGAATCATGTATTGTTACGTGTTGCACCATGGAAGGGAGTTACAAGATTTGGGAAGAAAGGAAAGCTCAATCCACGATTTGTTGGTCCATTTGAAATTCTTGACCGAATAGGAAATGTGGCCTATAGACTCACATTACCTCCAAGCATGTCTCGTGTTCATATTTTTTTTCACATATCTGTGCTTCATAACTATGTGAAAGACCCGAACCACATTATTGAGTTAGAACCAGACGAGATAGCGGAAGATTTAACGTACGAGGAAGTACCTGTTAAGATCCTGGATAGGAAAGAGCATGTCCTACGCACCAAGGTTATACCACAAGTTAAGGTTTTATGGAGGAACCATGTTATTGAAGAAATGGCCACGAAGTAAACTCTAGGCCTGACTGAAATGTAAATATATATATATATAAGCAATAAACACACCATATATTCTATCCAGGCTCATTAAAGTTCGAGTTCGCCAATATATATATATATATAAGTATATAAATAGTCTTTTCTCTTTATTAGCCTTGGAATTGAAATCTTCAACAAGACTATCCCAATCTAATTTAAATTCCTTTTTAATAACGCTCAATTGATTATTAATGGGAGTTTCAAACTTTGACTGAGTATGATATTCTGAAGGTGTATGAGATGTATCTTCTTCTACATGTTCATTTGTTGTATAACAGGGATGACTAGTTTGACCATGATTTAAGATACCTTTTAATTTAATATCCTGAATAGAAGTATTACTTAGTATTCAGTATCTCTTCGAGTATGAATTGAAGGTGCTAAAGAACTAGTAAAAATCTTCTATAATAATTGGTTTTCTAATACATTCAAAACTATATATATATATATATATAAGAAATAAAAGCCACGAATCGACGATTTGGGCTTACCCACACAACACGACTCTCAACGATAGTAGATATATACTTATAGAAGTAGTAAAAAGCATAAAATTTTGAAAAATCTTACAGTGGGCTACCAAGAAGACTTCATATAGCTTTTGACGCCTGAAAACTTAGTTTCCACCTGTTAAACTTCAGTATATTACAAAAAAATGAGCTTACGAGTGTTTAGAAAAAAGAATCACTCAGTTTAGAGCACTCTAACAGGGTTACAGGCTAAAATGGACAGAGTTTTCTCTCTTTTTCTTTTTTTTTTTCAAATGAGCTGCCAAGAGCTCATATTTAAAGATCTGATGGCCACGGTTCTACCTGTACGCCTACAAACATGCTTGAGTCGATCCTCTCAAGATATCGTGCACTTTAGCTACGCGTTGTCCGCTTGAACCTTCATAACTTTCAATTCAGCCTTTCGAAAAAGGAGTGTTGTACCTTTTCGGGAAGCTTTTGTCGAGAGCTAAACAATGACATGAGATTAGAGATTGTACGAAGCCAGGAAGATAGGTCTATGACCAGATCTCCAAGTCTTCAAAGTATATCCATTGTATTGTCTTGTGCAATTGTCACTCAGGATTTAAGCTATAGTTCTTGTAGGACACCTTGGTACGTAGTGTAGATTGAATTTTGTTGAGACAACGTGAATGTGATGGTGAGCTGGCAAAATGTAGTAGTCATTTCTCAGAGTTATCTCTGAGATTGGGCTGCTGTGAATGCTGAATGTCCTCAAGGTTATCTCCGAGGTGTGCTTGACCTCCTAGGGTTATCTCCGGGGTTAAACTAAGTATCACGGGGTTGTCTCCGGGGTTAGAACTGGTTTTTTGGGGGTTATCTCCAGAACTATGACTGGATCCGTCAGGGTTATCTCCGAGGTTGGAACTGGATCTCCCGGGGTTATCTCCGGGATTCAAATTGAGTCTGTTGGGGTTATCTCTGAGATTGAAAATTGGATTTCTCGGGGTTGTCTCCAGGTCTGAAACTAAGTCTCTCGGGGTTATCTCCGAGATTGAAAACTAGATCTCTCTAGGTTGTCTCTGGGGTTAAAACTAAGAAGCTTTCTAGGTTTATCTCTAGAAGATAATTTTGCCTTCCTGCAGGGTTAATAACATAAAATTTTGAGTGTCTACAGCTGTATTCGATCCATTCTATGTGTGTGTGTGTGTGAAGACCAACCGTCCTAACTAATCTTATCTCAAAATAAGTTCACACAATCGATTGCAATAACAAATATGTTAACTCTGTCAACTCAAGCAATCAACAAGCATTAAGAACAAGACACAGATTCAAGAAAGGATCAAAAGGCATTAGGATAAAGACATCAAAATCTGACTTGTGCAATTCTTAATTGCCTTAGGCTATTCAGAGCTACCCGTCAATGAGCTTTGGATCATTGACTTCCAAGCTAGATGGCTTTAGGGCACTAGGTGTAGAACACCCATATGGATCTAATAACTCGAGTAACAAAGGCCACGTAATCAAACATACCAAATTAAACTTTTATTCTAAACACATTAGCAATTAAAACCTTTAGGATGACCGTACAATGCTTAATTACATTAGGCTATTCAGAGTTACCCATTAATGAGCTTTTGATCAATGACTCCCAAGCCAGATGGCTTTAGGGAACTAGGTGTAGAACACCCCTATGGATCTAATGACTCAAGCAACAAAGGCCACCTCGTTCCATACACTGAAGCGTGAGATGATGTGATGGTCGATGTCCGACGTAGGCGGCAAAGCTATATCCTCTTGCCCCCACTGAATTCCTGCCCGCTTACACAACCTGATGATCAAGGTTGGATGCGAAAGTCCCCCATAAGTGGTACTCTCGATTACCTTCTGGATGGACTCCTGAATAAGAACTCCAATATCCACGTCCAGACCTGTGACAATGGCGAATAATAGGATCGCTTGATCCTTAGTCACGTCGCTAAGCTGGCGAGTAAGGATCATATTGGCACAAAGAAAACTATACCATGCCTTCCCATAGCGACTGAGTGCATGCTGTGGAAAACTAGTCTTTTCACATATGGCATCGTTGGTTTTCCATGTAGTTCTGGGCTTGCAGAACCTCTTAATGATATCCTCTAAATCATAGCCATGAAGTCCCGGCTCTAAATAGTCCTTGCCATCATAGCTAGGAGTTGCGAGGAGGGTGTTGATGGATTAACTGTCATATGCCACTAAGCACCCCCTGACTTGAACAACAGCTGGACTGTTGGCACCATCCTTTGCATAAAACTCGCGCACTACAGAGACGACAGCCAACTTAGGAGATTTGGTAAAGTGCACCCATTTGCCCTCGTTAATCATGGCCATCATCTTGCCATCTTTTGTTTGATCAGGCCGAAAACCCCGCTCAAGCACTAGGTTCCTTTTGGCAAAGGATTGCTTGTAACTTTTCCAAGCTTCTTCACTTATGAATTTTTCATTGTCCCATCTTTGTGTTTCTGAGGAAGAAGAAGAACCGCCCATGCTAAGCCTTTGCCTCTTTGCAGCCATATTCATATTTTCAACAATCAGCTTGAACAGAAGCAAGTCATTGCCAAGCTGCGGTTGCCAATACAAGCCAACTAAACTCCTAACAAGCTATACAATAATAATGTCAGTCCAACGTAGAAAAAACTCCCAAACAATGGCCAAATAATGCCCAAATAAAATCCAACTTAAATTGAGCCCAAAGAACCCAAATCCTCACTCAAGCAAACTGTCAAACACCTAGTGTGTACTGCTGAAAAACCTAACTGGGTAGCCCTTGTTTGAAAGGTCTTTATCCATATTTTCGTCAGTGGAAATCACCCACACAGATAAACAAGAAATGTGCAAACCCAAAAGGTCTTCAGAAGAAACAAAACACTTAATCAAAATATGTTTCTTGTGGGATAAAATCCCTAATTACATTTAGTGAAGAACCCTAGCTTGATTCTTGGTCTCAAATTTTGATACGCACCGGAATTGGGGTTCACTTGGGCTTGGGATGTGTGATTCGATCGAAGGCTAGCGCTTGGGGAACTGAGGCAAATGATTGGGTTACTTCAGTTGTCGAGGAAGGTCGAAAGAAAAGGATGAAATGGCCAGACTTGGCAAATTTAGCCTGTCTAAAAGAAATGAAAATTTGCTACCGGCGCTGTGGCGCGACATTGTTTTCCTTGATGGACACTACGGCGCCTGCTCTTTAAACAAGAATTTTTCGAGGTGTTGCATTGCGACGCGGCTGAAAGTACAATTTGATGCGCCGTGGTGCATATTAAGAAAAGGTTGGGCTCATTCCAAGCGCAGCGACGCAATGGCGCGGTAGAATAGGCTTCCAGAGGCGCCGCGAGCAAATTTTTAGCTCAAGACATAAATGACAACGCTTGTGACACCCCCAAATCCGGGTACTCGATTCCCACAGAATTTGGTGTTCACTATCAAAAACTATTACATCTAACTACCCATGATAAAGGGTAAAGACATAATTTAAATAACTTAAACAATAATATTCCCCATTAAAGGGTTACATCAATTTTTAAACAATCCTAGGTAATCTAACCTTAACTTATTACATAAGTCTACGGAATACATCACAAAATAAATTAAGTCTTATAACATATTTTATACAAATAAATTCACATAAATCTTTAGCACTTGGATATCTTGCACTTGCCTTTGCTGGAAGATGGCTCATCAGATTTCTCAACTTTAGCTGCAGTGTTAATTGCAAGAGTGAGCAAACAATTGCTCATTGATATAAAGAGTAATAATAATAACAACATGAGAATGAACAATGAGTGTTGAATAAGGGTGAACTTGTTCTACGAATCAAAAATAGATAACAAGCTCAAATTTAATATCTGAGGGTCTTAAGACCATGAAATATGTCCCCGATATTTAGGTATTATTACCTCAACCTTAACAGTTATTTAGACTATACTGACCCTTCTCTACGTACTTAGGGGGATCAGCCCTTTGTACCATGTATTGTGCACAAACATCTAAACTTTACACGTACATAATCCCCTATATTAGGGTTGTTCATCTCAGTTTGAATTTAGGATTTTCGCACTAAAGAAAGTTTAGTTTGGAACTAGCTTATCAGTGGTTCTAGAATTTTTAGAACACTATTCAATTATAGACCAATTTGATCAATAACAGTTTGCTTGCTACTTAAAGGTTCAATACAATAATATAGAATTGAACAAGGTTATTTAAGTCAAAGATCGAATAACAACAATATACAATTGAGTAGACATGGTATACATGCAAAGTACTACATTCAAAAGAGTTAGAACAATCTCATTTGAATCAATGTATTAAAATAATATGTGCTTTGAATAGCAATAACAAGAAATAGGAAAATGAAACTCGTTCAATGTAACGAATTAGGTTACAAGAGCTTATACAACCATACACAAGATAGAATCAATAGGCTTGCTCAACTGTAATTTAGGATTTGTATAATAATAATTTAGAACTAGAAAGCTTGCTTGACAATAACAAAATAACGAAATTATGGAATTTACATTCATTATAAAGAGAATGAAGTTAGGGAACTTGTCTCGTGTGTAAGCTACACAAGTATAATAATGTTTGCCAATTACCCTACACATGCCATTGAAATTGCAATACCAATTAGTTGTATTAACATTAGCTTTATACGTTCAACCCACCATTTAGGTCATAACCTTTAACTTAAGGCCTAATCATATTGGTTAACATTCCTAACGAATCTGAAATCTCACTATCGCCTAATATAAACTTTATCATTCACTTCTTACTCTTGAAAACGTCAACCTTTGTTCATTACAGAACTTGTTCAAATAATCATTTAAAATCTTCACATTTTGTATTACATTACAGTACAATCTGTTATTGTATGCCATATTATGATTTAACACCTTTATCATGCATACTCTACTAAATTAGGTCTTTACTTTATAGTCTACAAATAAATAGAACCCATCTTTGCTAGGCTCGAGGCACGCAGTACATTGGTAAGTCGTTTTGTGCTTAACCTTGCCATGTGTATGACTATTTGGTGGAGAAACGCTTGAAGGCCTTTACAGTGCAGTGCAAGGCGTTTATTCGTTTTCAATAATCTTGGCATGGCATACTGCAAGTAACACGAGATAAAAACTTGGGTTATACTCTGCTTTCACAAAGACACCCAATTCTCCAAATTTCCACATCAATTCACAAAGCCTAACAACTGAAGCTTTGTAATAACACCAATAAGTATGCAATTCATCATTCTAACAACATAAACACTATATATACTTAACTTTTAAAGATCAAAATCACACTTTTCCCAATTTCTTCACTTTCTACACTTTTAATGAATTTGATTACCACAACTTCGTTTCTTAACCAATTGACATGATTTAAATTACGTTGTTTTAGTTTCTTGATGTACTAACATAATCTAACATCAATTTACAGATTATACCAAATATTGGACATCAAATTTTGTACTTAAACAAGCCATATTACATAAACATAACACTGATATTTCAATTTTCTTCTTCAAACCCAATTTTCACATATTTGAACACCGACATAAGATTACAGATAATAACTAACAGGTTTAGCAAGAGTATACATACATATAATCAACATTTGAAACAACAATTCAACAAAATCAATTATAGAGAACTTAAATTACAAAAACTAAAACTTGGAAATTTAGGAATAGATGATACCTTGAATTTCCTACTAGCAAGATGGTAGAATAGCTTGCCAAGAATCTTCTCTAACCCTTATCAATTAACAGAGATTACTCTCAAATTCTCTCTAACTTTCTATGTTTTCTTCTTCTCTGTATTCTCTGTGTCTCTAGCCTTAGAAAAAAAATACGCTTAGAATAACTGATATAGCATAACCCACGTACGTCAGGTAACAAAATCCAAAAGGTTTACGTCAGTTAAAAATAAGCCAAAGGCCACAAGGCCTTGTTTGGCTACACACAAATTCCCCCCTTCCAATTTATTTTTATAATATTTATATTATATAGTTTTTATTTGTCACACATGTAACCAATGTACATAACTTACAATTACAGTTATAATAATTATAATTTTTATTATAATTACACTTATGATAAATAAATAATTATATATCTAATTTAATTATTAAATTAGACTTAAACATAACTTTATTTAATTTACTTATTTTCTTAAATATTAAACAATTCTTTTAATTTAATTATTTCATTAAATTAAATCTTCAAATAATAAAATTACCATTATTCAAATCTTCAAATAAAAAAAATTGCCATTATTTTAATTTAATTAACATTAATCAATTTAGTTACTAAATTCTTGCATCACAATTCCATCATATATTTATTTTTCTCAATAAATAAATTATTCAAAATATTTATTTAATTCAATAAATATTTAAATTACAAAATTTTTCGATCGTTACAGCGCTGCAGTGCGGGATGGTGGACTTGCAGAGGAGCTACGGAGCAGGACTGATATTGTTAGCTTTAGGAAAGGCATTGCAGCGTGACGTGTAGCTCAAAAGGATGGTGTCGCAGCACTGGCCCTACATCAGTGAATTGTTTTTCATCAAAAGGCATATTTGAACAAACCAACACTTAATAAGAATGAACTAACACGGAAAACACAAAAGATGACCTCTATAGATCTCCATGCAGTTGAATACCACACATAACCAAAAATCTACCTATTACCCAAAATGTACTATATTACTATAATAAACAAAAATAGACTTAATATCGTAATAAAAAGCTAAAAGGGTAACATAATGATATTGAGATGGGGGTACCTCCCCATCTAGCGCTTGTTTATAGTCGTTGGACAAACTCTTTCACTGCCGTTCAATCCGGCTCATATGCGAAGATGACCATTTCATGCTGCTTATTTTTCAACTCCTTGGTGTTCATGGCGGACATGGATGATTTGTCATCCCCAAACTTCACTTCATCCATTGGCACGAAGAATCGTTCACCACTAGAATTATCAACTAATTCGCCTTTCTCATTAAATTGGATTCGTTCTTTGTGCGCTAGTGGACTCTCTAGGGTTCCAACAACCGTGAGCGTGGGCTCCAACTTCTCATCGGTCTCGAAAATACACCCACACATGATCCTTTCTTTTTCTTCCTCAGAATCCACATATTGGTCAATAGGCACTTCAACATCTCCCTCATCAACTTCATGAGAATCATCGCCTTTTCCTTGCATATCCACCGTATGATGCTCTTCAACCCCCTCGTTGTGATTAGAAATGACCAGTAGATTGTTTTGCGATGGATTTGTGATAGCATTGACGAGTTATCCCATTTGACTCTCGAGGCTCTACAATGAGGCATCATGGTTCACCATTCGAACCTCATTTCTCTCTATGAAGTTGGTGAGGAGCTCTTCAAGCCTTCTCTTTTCTTCGTATTTTACATATATAGAAAGGCTCTCATCAATTTGAGATGTCGCCTCATATTGCGGCGGAGACTGATATTCAAATTTTGTCTAATAGGAAAATTTTAGATCATAATACTGCTCTTGAATGTAGTCCCATGAGTTTGGATAACCTTGACAGTCTGGATGATAGTAAGTCAGTTCATCGTTAGCTTGTTTTTGATAGTGAGCATTCTGAGTGGACTGGCACTCAAGATTGTCAAAAAAACCTTAAGCGATTTAAGATTTGATCTTGTAATCGCTCAACTCCTTCTTTCGATCTTGGTTGTGTCATCCTCTCAAAAGGCCATTGATAACAATGATCGTCCATAACATGTAAGCTGAAAAACAAAAAGGAAGATCAAACAAATAAAAGATAAATATACGTTCAATTTTAGATCATAATACTGCTCTTGAATGTAGTCCCATGAGTTTGGATAACCTTGACAGTCTGGATGATAGTAAGTCAGTTCATCGTTAGCTTGTTTACGATAAAGGAGCATTACGAGTGGATGGCACTCAAGATTGTCAAAAAAACCTTAAGGGATTTGAGATTTGATCTTGTAATCGCTCAACTCCTTCTTCCGATCTTGGTTGTGTCGTCCTCTCAAAAGGCCATTGATAATAATGATCGTCCATAACATGTAAGCTTAAAAACAAAAAGGAAGATCAAACAAATAAAAGATAAATATACGTTCAAATTAAGACTACATTGATTAAAATCAATATTGGACAATATTATAATAATAACTCCCCGGCAACAGCGCTAAAAACTTGTTGGTCGAATTACCGATCACTAAACACGTGCAAGTATACGCGGTCTAACAAGTAATATAGTGAAAAGTAGAGTGTCGAACCCACGAGGAATCATCACTAGAATTCACCAAATACCGACTTTGTATCACTTAAGTCTTATTCGAACAGCAGAAAAAAAATGTGTAATTAATCTAATTAATATAAGGTTTTGTGAAAATCATAGACACAATCATATTGCAAAATTAACGGAAGTTAAGTAAAATCAGATTTTAAAAATTTTCACAAACCAATTACCCGGATCATCCTTTTTGCATATTATTAATTAAAACGAAGAACAAGAAGTTATGGAATCATACCCTTGTAGACACGAGCTTCCATAGGTACAAGTTCAACTCCTACTTCTCTGCAATCTCCTTGAATCTCCATGTAGATTCCTTTCTTTGATCAATGTTAGCCACCCAAGTGTATGGCCTCTACAGGTGATCCACCAAGGAAAGAGAATTATCAAGAAGAAGGGTGTATTGGCTTAAACCCTAGTTTTTCCTATCTCTATAGAAAAAGGGGGCGTACTCTCCGACTATTAGAATCATGTATATTTGATATCTGATATAAGACTCCTCTTATAAAGATATCAAGTAACCCTATTTAATATAATAAGGTATTATTTATTTAATTAAACTTCTTTAATTAAATAGGCTCCCTAATCTAATTAGGGATAATAAATTAAACTCTATTAATTAATTTACCTCCTAATCTTATTAGGAATAGATGAGAGTACTTATATTAAATTAATTCTTAAACTCTTTTAGAAATTAAAATTACTAATAATTGTAATAATATTAATAAGACACATGTTATTAATTTATATTTAATATTTTAAAATATTAAATAATAAATATTAAGCTATTTAATTTACTCTATCACCATAGATTAAATTAAATATACTTAACATATTATTATGATTTTGCTATTAACTTCTTAAATAATTATTCTTCCTTTTTGTTGAGTTTTTGGCACATCAAAGCAATGCACAGCGGAAAATAAATGGAACAAAACAAAATCTGAAACCCAAACAGGATCCATGCGAAATAGAAATTAATTCAATGTGTAAGAAATTATACCATTATGAAGCTGAAAATGATGCGATAGAATCTCCAACGCAATCCGAATGAACTACGTCTCTACGGTATCCACACGAACGTTCGTGAACCATCTCACGATTCTGCAATAAAAGGGTGATGCGGTACTAGCCACCAAAGGATCAAGATTTTCTTCAAAGGTTTTCTCTATAGTCTCTCTCTAAGAGCGGCTAGGGTTTTTAAGGTTATGATATGTTACCTAAATGGTCATATATATATATATATATATATATATATATATATATATATATATATATATATATATATAGCGATTAAAAGGAATTAATCAAAAACTTAATTTCATAAAATCCTAATATATATATATATATATATATATATATATATATATCTTAATTAAGTCTTACTTAATTAATATACCTATATATATAAATTATCCTATTAATTTAAATTCGTAATTTAAATACTATCAATCATATTGACATATTTAAATCTTTACAATTTAAATTAATTCCCTTTTAATTACGTTCTATGTGTGTGACCCTATATGTTATTATTACGTTGGCAATAATTTTAAAATCATATTATAAAATTATAAACAGTGAGTGGCATCTAGTAATGCATCACTGCTACCCAAGTAATAATAAAATCGATGATTCGATACAACCTTTATGTGACCAATGTTTCAATGTAATTTAATCCTTTTAACCTTGACATCCTAGATTAAACTCGAGTCATGGAATGTGTTATACTCTTCATAATTTAATCTAAGTTTTCTTGATCAATGAGTAGACTATATGAAATAAATCACTATTTGAGCATGACCATGCATTTCATAGTCCTACTCAATCAAGAGGCCTATGGATATCACCCCTAATATATAGGAGGGTTAAATTTCATCTAGATCACTCATATTCCTTACACGATTCATGATGTACCCAATAATCACCTTTATAGTCCACCCTATTAAAGGTGACATTTGATGATATCAAAGTACATAAATTCCCATGTAGTAATATAGTGATTTCAGGTCGGAGGACCATTACATCATTGTCATAATGAGAATCGCTAATGATACTTTGCATACTGTTCCACGTAGAATTCTTATGGTGGGTATGTCCAGTACATCGTTCTCTAACATGTACCTATGCATTGACTTAATATCTCATATATTTATGACCAATGAGATTTGGTCATCAGTCAATCCATATACTAGTCTCAATGCATCATTGTTGTCTCATCAACAATGATACTCGACTAAGGACTTTTAAGAATAATGATACTAATTATAATTATATAATCTCATGTTCAAGTCACATACTTGAAACTATATAATTTGTATCACTATTCTAAAGAATTTTATTATGTTAACAATTATATAACGCAGTAAATAAAATCATTCATTTATTCAATCAAATATAATATCAAAATGTTATGCAATTATATCAAATAATTGGCCTCTAGGGGACAAATTCTAACACTTTTATGGTGTGCCTCTTTAGATTCTTCATTAAACCGGTTGTGAATAAATCAATTAGAACAATTCTAATCTAATTTAAAAAAATAAATTAAACTATTAATTTATTTAAATAAATAATATTTAGTCTACAATAGGGATAAGCCTCCCTAATGATCAACGACTTTCTAGATAATATAGATTTCAACATTAATCATAAAAGAACCTTTGAGTAAATAGTTACCGTACAATTCAATCCTTCCATCATACAATATCCTAATTAAATATAAGACATGAAATTACTGTAAGACCCCAACTTTTATGAATAAAGATTAATTTTTCTCGAAATATATTTTTGAATATTATGGTGTGGATTTGATATAATGTTATAGTTGTGGGTATTATTTACAAATTTTGCAAGGTAAGCAAGTGGTTATATAGTATTCGTTGTGTCGGGGAATATTCATTTTAACAGGGAATATTTGTACGATGGCACAATCATTGGTGGACCCCACAACGAAAGTATTGTCGTAGTTAAAAAATGACAGAATTATCTTTTTATAAAAATAACGGCGAATGTTTTATCGTTAAACTGTTGAACTACCCGGTGGTAAAAGTACTGAATCTGGCGTGGTTGCATAGTAGCACTGCGGTATTGATTATTGATGCTTACGTGAGAAGTCACTCGGTTATACTCAATTATTGCTACAAAGAATTTCGCATAATATCTTTCATATTATTGATTCAATAATTGTCACAGTATCATCTGCATAATATTTTATATTATTAAATCAATAATTGAGACGACAAAGTTATTCATATCATTATTTGCAATATTGACAATGTTTAGAAAGTTCTGTCAAGGAGAGGTTTGGTTACCTAATTGCGCGCCAATAGGGAGAAATCCTTATCGAAAAGCCTCTTCTTTCTTGGGAATGATTTGGTTGTTAAATATTGTGAGTTATAATAGTAATGATGAATAAGTTCGTGTTGATTAAAGATGAAATTGATATTTCCATTATGTTGGGATTATTACTGTTAGTGGAAATCGACATCTATTTCGATAATAATGGATGTCTGGAGGCTATATTGACCAATCGGGTAATTAATCGGATAAATAAGAAATTAATTGCTATTAATTCTGTAAGACCCCAACTTTTATAAATAAAGATGAATTTTCTATAAATATAATTTTTGAATATTATGGAGTAAATTTGGTATAATGTTATAGTTGTGGGTAATATTTATAAATTTTGCAAAGTAAGCAAGTTATTATAAAATATTCGTTTGGTCGGGGAATATTCTTTTTGTCGGGGAATATTTGTACGACGGCACAATCATTGGTGGACCCCACAACGGAATTGTCGGATTGAGAAAACGACAAAAATACTTTATGAAAATAACGACGGAGGTGTTACCGTTAAAACTATTGAACTACCCGGTAGTAAAAGTATAGTAATACGCTTGGTTGCATAGTAGCACACGGTATTGATTATTGATGCTTACGTGAGAAGTACTCAATTATTGCTACAGTAATTGCTGCATCATATCTCTTATATTATTGATTCAATTATTGTCATAGTATCATCTATATAATATGTTATATTATTAAATCAATAATTGAGACGACAAGTTATAAATGATTAATAATTGTTGAAAGATTAAATATGTGTTGATTAAAAATAAAATGATTTGTGGTAATATTTATTCAATCCTTGATGTATATAAAGAGTCTATTATGAGGCGTTTGTGGTAAGTTTGGTTATTTTATGGGGGCCCATATATCATCATCTAAGAGTCTCTTCATCAATAGTACTTACATTCGTCAATAGTAATTACCTTAAATCGATAGTAATTACCTTCGTCGATAGTAATTACCTTAAATCGATAGTAACTACCTTTACCAGACGTCAAAACACTTGCTTAGTTTCATATTAAAAGCGTCGAACCAATTGTCGTTTCATATTACTGAGCGATCAAACCACTTTTCTTTTCACATCACCGATTAAATCAAGCCACTTGCCTTTTCACATTTCAAGTGCTAAGCTAGAAATCTTCTATAAATAGAGGCCTAGTGCTTCATTATTTTTCACGAATTCATTTACAGGCGTCAAACCACTTTTCTTTTCACATCACCAGTCGTCAAGCCACTTGCCTTTTCACATTTCAAGTGCTTTGCTAGAAATCTTCTATAAATAGAGGCCTAGTGCTTCATTATTTTTCACGAATTCATTCAAGCTATAGAGAGAGAAAGTTTAGAGAGAATAAGAGAAAGAAGAAGAGTATTACATTCTTACACTCTGCGAGTATTCAATCTACTACTAATGTAAGGGGTGTTATTCTTTCTTATTCATGAAGAGAATTGTTGTTATTCCATTGCTTATTATTCTGTTGGAATAACCTGTATATGCGGTTTACCCTATACTTGGTGACATTCTTCTATAATTCTATTGGAACATCCTGTTTGTGTGTTTTACAGGACTGGTTCCGATTTTTATTATTATTACATTGGAACATCACATGCATGTGTTTTTACAGGACTGGTTAAAATCTTTATTATTCTATTGAAACATCACATCGGTGCAAATTTTGCACGACTGGTTCCGTTATTATTATTTTGTTGGAATAACTGTACATGAAGTACCACATGCATGGTGATTTCTTTTGTTATTCCATTCTTTATTATACTCGATTGGTTAAAGTTTTGACTTCTATACTCCATGAAATTAGTAGAATATCCTTGATATTTGTATTTCATCCGATATCTTTTCATGGAAATATTCTTACATTCATTCTTCAATTTTACTCAAAGCAAAGCGATATCATGTTGACAATTTGGACATTATTAGTTCTGGATAAATTAATTCTTGAACTTGTTTTATTGAATTCTTATATCATTGTCATCATCCTCATGTTTATATTATGTTGAAAGTCATATGTGGCTGTAAGTGCATAGATGGACTTGGTAAGATTATGACCGAGGATTATTCGGTGTAATCATGGTAGTAATGTTACAAATGATGTGATAAAAGTTATCATTGGCCCGTAGTGCATTGATGGACGATTGTTGGCATGATCATGACCATTAATGAATACACGAATGTCCTTGGGTTTGTAGTGCATGGATAATTTGTGGTCGTGATACTAAAGAATATCCTTGGCGTAGTAGTGCGAGGGGTGATTCGATGATGTGGATTATTTATTGGTGAGTCCCAATGATAAAAGTCATGAAAAACCTTTTTAAATCATAAAAGATAGTAGATTTTATTCTCTACTTGACTCTTTTAATGGATTGCTTGTTAGATTGCGATTAAACTTGATGTTGTTATATTTTATCGGTTTAACTTTGTTGAAGGCTAACGATAATTTATTACGCATTATCTTAGTCATAATATTTCTTCTTTGGGCTAGTTGAGCTCACCCTTTCTTTCTTTATTCTCTTCGTGAAATGAGAACATAGCGAGGACTAGTCGAGAAGCGGAGTGGCCGGTCGAGAGGATAACATTAGTAGTCCTCACTATTACGTGAAATAGTGTGTTAATAATTGTAATAAGGACACCTTTTGAGTTTGTATAATCTCTAGTAGACAATAATTGTTTTCAAACTCACGGTTATGTTTTGTCGTATTGTACCACGGCAGTTGTATTAGTAAGTT
Organism: Panax ginseng; assembly: GCA_020205605.1. NCBI lineage: Eukaryota > Viridiplantae > Streptophyta > Magnoliopsida > Apiales > Araliaceae > Panax > Panax ginseng. The sequence goes on from CM035136.1 coordinate 42,131,519, forward strand.
GTATTTGAATTTTTGTACCATGTATCTCGGCGACCCAGAGATAGGTGATGTATACCTAATTTTGGGGCGTCACAGATTAATATCAAAGCTTAAGGATATGATCCATGGCTAAGATGTGAGAATAGTACTAGGAGGGAGAGACGGGGAATTCCTTCGCTAGTATGACCTACCTAAGTTTATGTGGTATTTAATTGGTCGGGTCAGAATTTAGGGATAATATGTTACATGTCAATTAACCTTTGTTTTGTGGCGATGTCTGAAAATGACATCCAAGAATGTTGAGAATAACAATGGAGCATAAAGCGACCATTGATTCACCACATATCAATAATCAAGGATAATGTGCATCAGAAAGGCGACAATCCTCATATAAACAACAACACTGACTAAATGAAGAATGATCAAATGTTAGGGGCTTTATGCAATTCATGCAACAAAGAAAGCAGAGAAGCGGCTCCTGTCCAAAATGCAGGTGGAAACACTGGAAACTCTCGGGTGGTCACCGCTAAACAGTTCAAGGAGCTGGGACCACCGGAGTTTAAGGGAGAGCCAAAACCACTTATGGCGGAAGCATGGATAAAACAGATCACCAAGATATTTGATGTCTTGGGATGCTCCGAGGAGCAAAAGGTTCCCTTTGTCGCCTTTATGTTGCGCGGAGAGGCAGATTACTGGTGGGAATCGGTAAAACGTACTCAACCTTCCGTACTGAAGATGTCTTGGGAGAAGTTCCAAGAGCTGTTCAAACGTAAATACTTTCCCGAAAGTATTCATCACATGAAGGAGGTGGAGTTTATCAAGTTGGAACAAAACAATATGACCGTGTCGCAATACGAGGCTAAATTTGCGGAGTTATCCCGGTTTACGTCCCATTTGGTGGATAATGAAGAGAGAATGACACGGATGTTTTTAAGAGGTTTGAAGTCGGAGATACGTCAACATCTTATTTTCATAAATTGTGTTTATATTCAGATGTTGTAAATAGGGCTCAGTTAGTAGAGCGCGATAACGAGTCAACGCAACTAAAAGAGAGCAGCCGAAAAAATGATAATACCAAAGGAGAGCGATCATCGAAGCGGTGATAACAAGCGTGGAGGAATCAACGAGCGAAATGGTAACCACTTGGTGGTAATCGAGGGCTAAAACAATAAGAATGGACATTTCAAGAAGAGGAGATTCAACAATGATGGAAAGGCGTCGACACCATTTTTGTCGTTAAGGAAGGAGAACGACCACCTATCATATATTTCAAATGCGGAGGGGAGGGGCACATCAGTCCAAACTGCATGATGCCGTCCAAAACATGTTATAATTATAGAAGAGAATGACACTTAGCCCAATTTTATCATTCACCGAAGACAAATTCAGCTAGGATGGAGGCACCAAAGGTCATCCCAAAAAAGTCAAAACCGGTAGTGCAAGGGAGAGCGTTTTTTGTGACCTCCCAGAAAGCAAGGAACCCGAATGAGGTCATCACGGGTAAGCTTATCATAAACTCTAACGAAATCTATACTTTATTTGATACCAGTTCTACCCATTCTTTTATTTCTCCTACTTGTGCTCATCGATTAAATTTGACTCCGGAGAAATTAGACTTTAACTTATCTGTGGAAACTCTGTTGGGAGAAACCTTCATTACATCCACTGTTTATAAGTCTTGTTTGGTTCAAATCGGTAACCTCACATTACCTGTAGATCTTATTTCATTGAAAATACTTGCATTTGACGTGATTCTAGGGATTGATTGGTTAACTACTCATCATGTAAAAATTGATTGTTTCCTTAAGGTTGTTAGCTTTCATATTCCTAATCAACCTATTATGCGAATTCAAGCGACCAAACCATTAAAATCAATCACGGTCATCTCAAGCCATAAAGCTATTCGTTTATTAAAAAACGGATGTCAAGCTTTCTTAGCTCATGTCACAGATTTAAACAAAAATACGTCAGTTTTGAACGATATTTCTATTGTTAATAAATTTCCTGACGTAATGCCCGAAGAACTTCCTGGCCTACCCCCTGAACGTGAAATTGAATTTTGTATCGACCTTGAACCCGGTACAAAACCCATTTCATAAGCCCCATATCGAATGGCTCCTATTGAACTTCAAGAGTTAAAGACCCAACTGCAGGAATTGTTAGACATTGGCTTTATTCATCCTAGTACTTCTCCTTGGGGTGCTCCTCTGTTATATTCGTGAAGAAAAAAGGGGAGAGTATGCGACCGTATTGATTATCGGGAGTTGAATCATGTCACCATCAAAAATAGGTATCCATTGCCACGTATTGATGACCTGTTTGACCAATTTCAAGGAGCCAAATTCTTTTCAAAGATTGATCTTCGTTCTGGATATCACCAATTGAAGATTAGAACCGATGACATTCCAAAGACGAATTTCAAAACTCGGTACGGGCATTATGAATTCCTAGTCATGTCCTTTGGATTGACTAATGCTCCTGCTGCCTTCATGGATATGATGAACCGAGTATTCAAGGAATATTTGGATCACTTTGTGGTCGTCTTTATTGATGACATCCTTATTTATTCTAAAATCCGTGAAGATCATGAGCAACACTTGAGGCTGACACTCCAAAAGCTTCGTGAATACAAGCTTTATGCCAATTTGAAGAAATGTGAATTCTGGCTTGAGGAAGTAGCATTCCTTGGGCACGTAGTATCAAGTCATGGAATATCTGTGACCCAAAGAAAGATTGAAGCAATTCAAATTTGGGAGCAACCTAAATCGATGATGAAAAATCACGTAGCTTTCTCGGTGTAGTCGGTTATTATCGGAGATTCGTGGAAGGATTTTCTTGAATCGCTACTCCATTGACTCAACTGACTCAGAAAGATACAAAGTTCGGTTGGAGCGAAGAATGTGAGAGGAGTTTTCAAAAACTCAAGAGGAGACTCATTTCAAGGCACTGTTCGGCAATACCATCGGCTCGGGAGGGATTTGTCATCTCTGATGATGCTTTGGGAAAAGGGTTCGGATGTGTTCTCATGAAATATGGGAAAGTCATAGCCTATGCCTCAAGAAAACTCAAAGAATATGAGAGGAATTATCCTACTCATGATCTAGAGTTAGCAGCTGTTGTCTTTGCACTTAAAATTTGGAGGCATTACTTGTATGGGGAGAAGGTGAAGATCTTTACGGATCATAAAAGCCTCAAATATTTTTTTACTCAAAAGGAACTCAACATGCGACAACGACGTTGGCTTGAGCTGTTGAAAGATTATGATCATACCATCCAATACCATCTTGGAAAAGCGAACGTGGTAGATGACGCATTGAGTAGAAGATCATATGCAAGTACGAGTGCGATATTGTCAACGTAAAGGCCCATTTTGTGTGACTTATAAAGGATGGAGATAGAGTTAAAGACTCTGGGACCCATGTGATGATTGCGAATATCTGAGTAGAAGTAACAGGCTTTAATCGATAAAGTTAAAATTTTGCTCAAGTTACGGACTGGAGGCGATGCGTATGAGGAAGAAAGTGCAAGAAGGTGCTATCTGCGGAAGTAAGAATCGATGAAGAAGGAATACTTCGAATTAACTCCAGACTTTGTGTTTCTAACGACCCTGATTTAAAGTATAAAATCATGATGGAGGTGCACAACACACCGTTTGTAATCCATCCTGGGAGTACCAAAATGTATCATGATATTCGTCATACATTTTGGTGGAGCAATATGAAGAGAGAGATAGCGTTGTTTATCTCAAGGTGTCTAACTTGTGAACGAGTTAAAGCGGAGCATCAAGTACCAAAAGGTCCATTGCAACCACTTGAAAATCCAGAATGGAAGTGGGAGCACATTACCATGGATTTCTTTACCGGTCTTCCTAAGGTTTCTCAAGGCATAGATGTGATCTGGGTCATTGTTGATAGATTGACCAAGTCTGCTCATTTCTTACCGATACGAGAAACTTATACACTTGAACGTCTTGCGCGTATATACATAAACAAGATTGTAAGACTACATGGTATGCGGTATCCATAAGTAATCGATCGAGACCCAAGATTCACTTCATGATTTTGGGTTGGTTGCAAAAATCTATGGAGCGCAGACTTACGATTTAGCTTCGGCATATCATCCTCGAAGACGGGCCAGACGAATGGAGAGGACTATTCAAACTCTTGAAGATCTATTAAGACTCTGTGTCCTTGATTTCAAGGAAGTTAGGACAAGTTCTTACCATTGGTGGAGTTTTCCTACAACAGCAGTTATCAAGCAAGTATTGGCATGGCTCCATTCGAAGCGTTGTATGGAAGAAAGTGTCGTTCTCCAGTATGCTGGGATGAGGTGGGTGAAGCAACGTTATTGGAACCGGAGTTGGTACGTATGACTACGGAAAAGATTCACACGATCCGACAATGTATAAAAACCTCACAAGATTAACAAAAGAGTTATGTTGATCTTCATCGAAAGGACGTGGAATTCGATATATGAGATCATGTGTTGTTGCGTGTTGCTCCATGGAAAGGAGTTACGAGATTTGGAAAGAGAGGAAAACTCAATCCTCAATTCATTGGCCCATTTTTAATCCTCGATCAAGTAGGGCTGTGGCCTATAGACTCGCTTTACCGCTTTAGTATGTCTCAGTGTTCATAACGCTTTTCACATATCCATGTTATGTAAATATGTGAAAGACCGAACCACATTATTGAGTTAGAACAGGATGAAATAGCGGAAGATTTGACGTATGAAGAGGTTCTGTTCAAATTTTGGATAAGAAGGAACATATTCTACGCTCCAAGGTTATACCTCAAGTCAAAGTTTTGTGGAGAAACCACGATGTTGAGGAAATGACTTGGGAGTTAGAATCGAAATGAAATCAAGGTATCCTTACCTCTTCGACATACCAGTCGTACCCTAATTTTGAGGGCTAAATTTCATAAGAAGGGGAGGTTGTAAGACCGCAACTTTTATAAATAAAGATGAATTTTCTATAAATATTATTTTTGAATATTATGGAGTAAATTTGACATAATGTTATAGTTGTGGGTAATATTTATAAATTTTGCAAAGTAAGCAAGTTGTTATAAAATATTCGTTTGGTCGGGGAATATTCTTTTTGTTAGGGAATATTCGTACGACGACATAATCATTGGTGGACCCCACAACGGAATTATTGTCGGATTGAGAAAACGACAAAAATACTTTATGAAAATAATGGCGGAGGTGTTACCGTTAAAACTATTGAACTACCCATTAGTAAAAAGTACGATGAATACGTGTGGTTGCATAGTAAGACACTACAGATTGATTATTGATGCTTACGTGAGAAGTCACTCATTTATACTCAATTATTGCTACGATAATTCTTGCATCATATCTCTTATATTATTGATTCAATTATTGTCACATTATCATCTCAGATAATATGTTATATTATTAAATCAATAATTGAGACGACAAGTTATAAATGATTAATAATTGTTGAAAGATTAAATATGTGTTGATTAAAAATAAAATGATTTGTGGTAATATTTATTCAATCCTTGATGTATATAAAGAGTCTATTATGAGACGTTTGTGGTAAGTTTGGTTATTTTATGGGGGGGCCCATATATCATCATCAGTGGTAATATTTATTCAATCCTTGATTGTATTGTTTCATTTGGGTTTAATTGAGTTTCTTCCAAGATTTCTTGGCAATTTGAGTTTTTTCTTTGTGTTTCTTATCAGTGGCGGAACCAGAACATATTTTAAGGGGGTGCAAAATTTGTTAATGGCCGGATTATATTTCCACTTTCTGTTTCATGACAAAATTTGCTAACCATGACTTTTACCCCAATCCTTTAAAGAACTCCCAAACAAAAAATCATATCATACTTCTAATATCTTTTATAATATATAAACGTATATATTGAGAAAAAAAAATTGTCCCCAACAATTCTTTTGTTTCCCTTTTATATAATTTATCCACTACAAATTCAATTCACCCCCTTCTATTTCTATCATTCTTCAGTCCACAACAATCAGCCATGAAAATAAAGTAGAAAAATAAAATTGATCATCATCCACATTCCACAAAAAACAAAATCATAAACTTTGTTACATGTAAGAAGTGAAGCGTTAGGCGTGGCGGCAAGCAAGCGTGGCAGAGGCAACCGGCGGCGCAGAGCAGTGGTCCGATCACCGGTGGAAAAGCCGAAGAAGAGGAAAGAAAAGAATGCAAAGGCGGGCGAAATCAAATCAAGAGTCTTGAAAAGCCCTAATATAATTTATTTTATTTTTTTATTTTTTAAGTGAAACGACGTCGTTTCATGTTATTAAAAAAAATTAAAAAACTGCAGAGTCGGACTGTCGGAGAAGAAGAAGTTTAAAGACCGGAGCTCTGTATTGGGTGCTTCCGCCCACCCGCCCGCCCCCTCCTAGTTCTGCCTGATTGGCCTTTAAATACATAAAATGCAATACATTGCTTCAGTTCATACCAGTTGACTCATTTTTCTAGAGAATTCAAGAGTTTACACTAGCAGCATAAATATAGTGCAAAACCAAAACTTGGATTTTTCTTAGAGATTTGGGTTCTCTTGAGTTTTGATTTTCTTCGGTTTATCATAAACTGGGGTTGCTTGATTATTTGAATCTTTAAATATTGATATGCATGGGTTTGCACCAAATTCTAATGTTCTTATTGTTTAGTCTTCTAAATTGAGAAATGGGTTTCCTGATTAAGAGTTTCTTCCTGTTTTAAAGTTCTTTTTAGATCTAAAATTGTCCCAAGTTTCAAACTTTATGGATGGCCTCCACAGGGTTTTATGCAATTCTTGAAGTTGGAATTTTTTGTTTCTAAAAGTAGGGTGCAATTAATGGCTGTACATGGTATTTGATGCATCGATTTATGTGACGCCCCCAAAATAGGTTCAATCCATCCAACTCATTCTGAGTCGCCAAATACATGGTACAGAAAATAACTACAACTTTATTATTACAATTGTCGTGCAAAATACAATAACACATATGTTGTGAGTTTTGATCCAAATGTATACCAACTGTGACTCTCATCCTAACCTTTGATAGCACGTCACAATAGCACCTTACATAAAGGTACAGTCAATAACTGTTTTAGAAATTAAAATCTTCAGAAAATACTCAAGGAACCCTTCGTACATGGGAGGCCATGCGTCTAGGTTATGATAGATATCATATGCCCACAGAATTATCCTTTGTTGACCCAATAGACCCCAAAGAAAAACGAGAAGATTACTATCATATTCTGTCCAATGGTGAGTCTTCTCTTAACATATAACTATCTCCACTGTCTGCAATTGAAAATTATATTTCAACCAAACTCCAAGATTATATAGGTAGTGCTCGTAGATATACTCAGCAAGTGGATGTGCGCAACCCTGTCTTATGATAACACGAAGTTGCATGTCGTTAGACATCTTGTGAGATAGTGGCAAAACACCCTTCCAACGTTGGGTTCGCCTCACCCTATTTTGATTCACCAAATATAACTACTAAATGATGAATAAAATACAACACACTATTCTAAAGTTCTCAATCAAATTATTTCCATATTGTTTAGGGAGAACCTGCACAGGTAGAGACCACCGTTCTATTCCCCTGTTACCCCCGCTCGACCCAGCTACACTCTTATTACCTGAAAGAAATTATGAAAAAAATGGGTGAGCACAACTAGCCCAGTAGAGAATATCATGACTAAAGATAATTAAATTATCAATAGCCTTCATCAGTAATAAATCAGAGATTTAGAACATATGGTAGATGATAAAACTTTTCAACCATAGTTGCAGCGGAACGAACAATCCATTAGAAAGAGTCAAATAGACCGTAAAGTCTATTATCTTCTTCATGTTAAAAGTCCACCAACGATATTTTATCCCTATAACATCAATCAACAGTTCCTGTCCACAATCATGTGAATAACTCATAATCATAATTATGGTTCTAAATTCCTTTTCGCACCCAAGACGAAGATAATTTTTCTCACCTGTCTTTACCTGAAATATCAAAGATCATGGTTATACCAAATCACAGTTCTTGTTCATAATCATACTAATAAATTCATCTTTGCACTACGGGCCAAAGATATTTATCAACAGTTCATCCTTGCACTACATGCCAAAGATATTCAACAACAGGTCATCATTGCACTACAGGCCAAAGATATTCAACAACAGGTCATCTTTGCACTACAGGCCAAAGATATTAATATGTCAAATAAATACATAATCATTTCAGAATTTATATAAACAATAATTATAACCATGTTGATCAATTCACATTTGCACTTAAGCTAAAGATATTCAAATATAAATTCAATGGTCATGATCATACCAGTCAATAATTAAACTTTGTACTACTGGCCAAAGAGAACCCATAGTCACGATCATACCAATAATCTACCCATCTTTACACTCAAGTCAAAGAGAAATTTCATCACCATGATTATAGAAATGTTATATATGATAATAAAAACAATATGATCAACAACTGCATTTAATTTCAAGAGTAAGATTCATAAATCAACAATAATTTCGTCAGAAAAAGAAACCAATTTTGTCGTGAATAGTATTCATGAATAGTAACTCGTGAATAGTAACTCGTGAATAGTAACTCGTGAATAGTAACTCATGAATAGTAACTCATATTCATACATAACCGAGTATCGTAAATAATATCATATCGTAAATAGTTCCATATACATGAATAGTGGACGATATCACGTGAATAGTCTACAGATATCGTGAATAAGTAACCCGACATGAAAAGGTAGAAATTCCATAATAAAATCTATACCAATATTTCAGTATAATAATATTGAAAGAATAATATCATTATGAAGAAAATAACATCCCTTACTATCCCTTACAACCCCTTACAATCCCGCACTCAAAAAGAGCAAAGATTCCGACCTGGAATATATCGGATATACGATATTTGAAAGAAACTTGCACTGATTAGCAACTCTCAAAGTATCAAAATACTCACAAAATACGCTGAATAATATAGAGAGAGAAAGAGAGAAAATTTATTTCTGGTGTGATTTTCAATTCTAACTAAGCACCCTATTTATAGGAAAATGCTTAGAATGTCATAGCATACTAACCTGTTACCTGATGGCTTTACCTGATACTATTCACGTCCACCATTTTTGAAATAAAATTTTAGCACATTTCATTTCTCACCAACCAAAAGTGGGGCCCACCATATTTTTAATAAAAACATTTATTTCTGAAACTTTAATAATTCATAATAAATAGCCCTTTTATCAGAAAAATACGAATTTTATGTCCATTCCATAGGAAATTAATTTCTCTACAACTTTGTAAATTTAAGTTTCTCCAAATTCCAAATGAAAAATGATCGAAATCCACATACGGACGATTTTCAACACCTCTTAAAATTCATAACAAATCATACGTTAATCTTTAACGGTTCAAAATTTGTGGACATATACTCAACTTATATATGTATAACATATCCAAAAATCACAACGATCCAACGGTCGGATTAAAATTATAACTCACGCAATAGAGCTTTAAGAACACTGATTTAATTTTTGGACTATAAGTCCCTCATACCAGTTTCACTCAAACAGTCACCACGAAAAATCCACAAAGAATATTTGGGTGATTCAAATTTATACGCTTAGCTTACTTCCAAGGCTTTCTTTTGATATATGGCTCATCTCCTAACTCATTATACAGAAAGAGTTATGTATTTTACAAAATCAAGTAATAAACTAATTTTTCTGAAAATCTCCATATTTTGTTCTTCTTTTCGACAAAATACTAATAAAACACCTCAGTTTTAATTCTTTCATTTACAACCACATAAAATATATCCAACATTTATATCCACATAAAATAAATATTTCCTTATCATATAAATAAATAAATAATTATTCACAAATAATATTACAGAATCACAATTATGACAACCAGGTCGTTCCCAGGAAAGAGGGGGCTTTTCGATAAAGATTTCTCCTTATTGGCGCGCAATTAGGTGACCAAACTCCTTTCCTAGACAGAACTTCCTTAGACATTGCCAATAATACTATCTAACAATATTATTCAAATAATATGAATTATTGATCTGATAATGGAGATACTATGCAATGACAATTATTGAAACAACAATAATATAAAATATCAACGCAACAATTATTGAATCAATAAAATAAAATATTGAACAGTAATTACTGTAACAATTATTAAATAGTGCCTTCTTACGTAAGAATCAATAATTTTAAAAATCTTTGCAATACTGGTGCTCTCTTGGCAACGACGCGTAGACATCAGATTTTAACCATAGGGTATTCCAACAAGTGTTAATTCAGTAATAATTACGCCGTTATTTATAAAAACTCAAACTTGTCGTTTTCTTCATCCGACAGTTATTCTGTTATGGGGCCCATAAATGGATGTGCCGTCGTACGAATATTCCCCGACAATAAGAATATTCCACGACCAAACGAATATTCTCCGACAACAATGACTATTTTATAACCACTTATTTATTTTGAAAAATTTGCATATTTCACCTATAACTTTAAACTTTTATCAATTTAACTATTTACTAAATAGAAAATTTGAATAATTTTATTCCATAAAACTCGGGATCTTACAATCTCCTCTCCTTATGAAATTTTGTCCCCGAAATTTACGTTCCTGGTATTTCGAAGAGTTGAGAATACCTTGCTTTCATTTCAGATTCTATATCCCCGGTCATCATGATTTCTTCATTGCTCATCTCCTGTATTTCAGATATCAATCTAGAATACAACTTCAAAACAAAGGTTCATTGACATATCATAATTTGTCAACTTAAGTAAGAAAATTTAGCTTAGGTAGGACACACACTAGCGAAGGATATTACTCGTCTCTCCCCTCCTAGTTCTATTCCCTGATCTCCGCTAAAGACCATATCCCTAAGTTCTGATACCAACTGTGACGCCCCCAAAATAGGTTCAATCCATCCAACTCATTCTGAGTTGCCAAATACATGGTACAGAAAATAACTACAACTTTATTATTATAATTGTCGTGCAAAATACAACAACACATATGTTGTGAGTTTTGATACAAATGTATACCAACGTGACTCTCATCCCAACGTTTGATAGCACGTCACAATAGCACCTTACATAAAGGTACAGTCAATAACTATTTTAGAAACTAAAATCTTTAGAAAATACTGAAGGAAACCTTCGTACATGGAAGGCCATGTGTCTATGTTATGATAAATATCATATGCCCACAGAATTATCCTTGGTTGACCCAATAGACCCCTAAGAAAAACGAGAAGATTACTATCATATTCTGTCCAATGGTGAGTCTTCCCTTGACATATAACTATCTCCACTGTCTGCAATTGAAAATTATATTTCAACCAAACTCCAAGATTATATAGGTAGTGCTCGTGGATATACTCAGCAAGTGGATGTGCACAACCCTGTCTTATGATAACACGAAGTCGCATGTCGTTAGACATCTTGTATGATAGTGGCAAAACACCCTTCCAACGTTGGGTTCGCCTCACCCTATTTTGATTCACCAAATATAACTACTAAATGATGTATAAAATACAACACACTATTCTAAAGTTCTCAATCAAATTATTTCCATATTGTTTAGGGGAGAACCTTGCATGTGTAGAGACCAGATTCTATTCCTCACATTCTGGCATTTAAACCTAGCTACACTCTTATTACCTGAAAAGAATTGTGAAGCAAAAGAGTGAGCACAACTAGCCTAGTAAAGAATATCATAACTAAAGATAATTAAATTATCAATAGCCTTCATCAGTAATAAATCAGAGATTTAGAACATATGGTAGATGATAAAACTTTTCAACCATAGTTGAAACGGAACGAGCAATCCATTAGAAGAGTCAAATAGACCGTAAAGTCTATTATCTTCTTCATGTTAAAAGTCCACCAACGATATTTTATCCATGTAACATCAATTATAACGACTGAGAAATTCGGATCCTTTGTAAAATACTTGAAAGAATTAAATAATGAATAAAATAATATTATTTGTTATTATTATGTGTTAATAAGATGTATATCATTCTATAACCTAGAAACAACAGAACATCGTAGTATTTGAACCACGTGAGGGAATTAAAGTTTTTGAATTTCCAAGACAAAAATAAAAGTTTTCCGAGAAAGTTTTCGAAAAACACTATTCACCGTTTATCGCTCGGGAATTATTTTGAACTTCCGGGAAATACGTAACGTTATAATATCAAGGCGTGATGGATTATATAATAATAATCTAAGTATGGAAAACGTAATAATTCGCATGCGGACTTAAATTGAGAATGTAGGTATTAAAAATCTAATGAAATGAATTAATGTAACTTTGTATGAAATATAAGTCCAATAAGACTAAGGTGTAAAACTATGTGGGATTTATATTAAGCCCAAGTGATTAGTAAAATGAAGCCCAAACTAATTAATCCAAGCCCAAAAGATAAATTGATTAGATTAAGAGCTAAGCCCAAAGGGTGATCCACTAGTTGAATAGGATCCATGGGGCAACCCATGGGTGTAGTAGTGGGCAAGAGCTTATGTGATGCCCAAGTACTTTATGTGATGATCAAGTATTGTGTTGAGCAAGAAATATGAGTGGCTAACAAGATTACTTAGTGATTAAGTAGATGAATAGTAAGGAGGTTAGTTGAGGAGGTGGAGTGATTAATGACTAATATGCCCTCACCTTGGCTCTCCTATAAATA